>CM062272.1:30278704-30688778 GCA_031216635.1 Dissostichus eleginoides
GCTAATGGAGCCGTGGAAAATAATAAACAGTCAAAATGGAGGACCCCTTGCTGTTAAGACAGTCCTAGGTTGGGTTGTGAATGGACTGAACCAGGAAACCACTGAATCCGAGAATACTTCATGTGCTGTTGTTAATCGGATATCAGTGACAGACTTAAGTGAGCTGCTGGTGCAGCAATACAGAGGTTGCGGAACTCGCTGCTGCGGACAGTGTGAGCTGGATTACTGGAGTCGTTTCCTGGTTGCTGCGCGGTATCTGCGAGACAGCGAGACACCGCGAAACTCACCTGAACTCAGCCTGAGCACACACACACACTTTGAAGTTGTGTGTGCGCTCAGGCTGAGTTCAGGTGAGTTTCGCGGTGTCTCGCTGTCTCAGGCTGAGAAATCCGTGGAGCCGCAGCTGAGAAAAGATAAGGATGAGTGTGTGTGTGTGTGTGTGTCGGATTGGTCCATTTGGACGCGCTGCTGGACCCAAAATGGAAAAAGAAAAATCCCCAACGAGGCGTTCTGGGGCAGCATAGACAGGTCTTTTCTGTGTTAGAGTTTTACTCGCTACAGGGTGTACTTTGAGGGTTTGGGACTCTGCAGACCATTTACATGCAGAAAAAGCTACATAACACACAAGGGGACGGGTAATAACCGGAAAAGCATGACATGGGCCCTTTAAGTTATTAAGTTGTATAAGAATTTTCAAGAAAGAAAGAATACCTAAGTTGTTTGTTATTTTATTTTTGCTTATTTGAATTGATATTGTAAAGGCCTCTTTTCTTTGTTGCACATGTAAAAGTTTGTTATTTTATTTTGAGCAAACACATCGCTTTATACCATCCATCCATCGGAGGCCAAGCAACTCTTCAAACTGTAAGTAATATAAAAGGAAGAAAACAAGTTAAAACATGTCTGTTTAAGGCAGGGGTCTCCAACCTTTTTTAGGATGAGAGCTACTTTCACAAAATAAAACAAGTCGTGAGCTACTTTTACTCCTCTTTTTTTGTTTTTTGCAGTGTATATATTTAGCACATTTTAACATTATGATATGCTGACCTTTAACCTTTGTGTGCTGTTTGGGTCTGTGGGACCCGTTTTCAGTGTTTACTAAAATAACATGTATGCAATTTAATTATTTTAACCTGCTTTATTTGGGGGTCCACACCTCCTCCAGGGGGGACCTCACATCCTCTAGGGGGGTCCGGGGGCATGCACCCCTGGGAAGATGTTTTTTTAAATGTTGAAATGAAATGCATCCTCTGGAGCACTTTGAGCACAAAATGAATTTATGGATACAGCTCTCTACACTCAGATGAAAGGGAGCTGTATACTTTTCAATAATCCAAACATCTTTAGAATATGATCACAACCAATAACAAATCATTTAAACTTGTGTATTCTTATCTTATGTTACCTAGTTAGCATTCTTTCTTTCATTTATGCATATTTTACCAATCACTCTCCTTTTAAACTGTTTTTTCTTTTTTTTTACTGTCCTATAGCACACACTGGAATGATTTCTTACTTTATTTTTTACAAGTATGTTAAATAGATAAAGGTGTGCTCGCTCGCTCTCTCTCTCTGTCTCGCTCGCTCACAGAGGCTGTGTGCTCCTCCGTGGCGATGACAGCTTGCGTTAAAAAATTATAATAAACACATTTGTAAAGTGTGGGGGGACATGTCCCCCCTGTCCCCAGTGGAAATTACGCCATGCGTGTGTGTGCGTCAAGTGCAATAAATATATATATGCAAGTTGCAACCAGTGGCGCCACCAGAAATGTTTCATAGGGGTGGCCAAATGGGGCCACTGAAAATCTTGGGGTGGCCCACCAAAACCAAGAATTTAATTGTTTTAAAAGTATAGACTAGATGAAAACAATGGCAAAGACAATCACCTACTGATATACTTTGGTTTCTTATTTTACATTTTCTGATACTATTCATCTGAAGTGAATCTAATACGGATAGTTAACATTTAACTTCAAACAACATTTAAAAGAACATTGTTTTGTGTTATGTATACATACAGGTGTTAGGTGATTTATTGTTTTGTTTTTTATATATACTAGTTGTTCTTTCCTTTTAAAAAGACAAATACAGCTTAATTTAAATAAGTTCCTTTATTGTAAGGCACAAAATGTTCAGCATTCTCAACACATACAATACACAACATGTTCTTCAGTTATATTATGTCTCTAGGTTATAAATGGTTTTAGACTGAACAAAGCTGTTTGTGTCACACTGGGATCAAAGATGATTGACATACTTTATAATCAAGTTTTAAACATGACTATTTTATTTCAACAGGACCCAAAAACACAAGGGGTATAAAACGGTAAATAAATACTGTGATTGAGCACAAAAACACCATCTATTATTGACCTTTATAGCAAATTCAAAACATTTACTATATAAATGATAAAAAATAAGAAGAGATGTCTGTTGACTTTCTCTTCATTTTCTGCAATTGACATTACACACAGCAGTGATTATAGTAGCCTACGCATTACACCAGCCCAGCATACCACATCAGCTAACGTTAGCTTAGCAAGCTAAACTAACGCTAACTAGGATAGCCGCCAAGTGTGTTTACAGACGAATTATACCTGAAGTCAAGCCAGCCTTTACTGAGCCCCGAGCCTGTTTTCCAGGTCTTCCAGCGGTTTTTTCGTTTTAATGCCATTGAACACCATTTTTGATCAGAATAACAGCTAAAGGTAAGCATATCTCCGTTTTTTGCTACCTAAAGCTAACACACTAAAGCCTAAAGTGTTGTGATTCTCCAGAATACACAAGTGCACACCGGGATAAGTCCCGATTCTCCAAACCACATTGACAGTGGCATTTCAATTGGTGCACTAAATGTACATATTTATAAAGAAAAATCAGATTTTCAAATTTACAACATTCGCCAACAGGGGGTGCTGCAGCACCTCCAGCACCCCTACTTCCCGCGGCTATGGCTGGCTCTGTATTTGTTGTTAAATATCAGATAAACTACTACGCGTGACTGGCGAGGCGGTGTGTGTGGTGGGGGGGCCAGTGGGGGGCCAACAAATATATCAGGGTGGCCATGGCCCCCCCTGCCCCCCCCCTGCTGGCGCCACTGGTTGCAACACACACAGAGTAAAACTCTGCCCCTCATTGTTGTATAGGCTGGCACGACTAAGCTGTTCAATGGGGCTGATGTGTTGTGTAGAATCTGCCAGAAGGAAAATCACGGTCAGGGGAGGTGCCACATTGCTTTTCTTCCCGACTGCAACGCTGGTCCCACAAATCAAGCAAGAACGTGATTGGTCGATATTCATTGTGGGGGTGTGGGGAGGAGGGGTGTTAGATAGATATAGAGTTGTAGTAAGTAGATAGAGTTCGCTATGATTGAGGTTTCATTTATGCATAGGGTAGATTCTTTTAATTACATTTCCTTTTTTTTGTGTATTTTTTACATTTTCTGATTTTCTTGGCGAGCTACTTATTGAGGGCTTGCGAGCTACCGGTAGCTCGCGATCGACGTGTTGGAGACCCCTGGTTTAAGCCGTTTAGTGGCTTGACAGATAAACAAGGAAGGAAGCCACGACAAAATGTGTTCAGCTATCTTCAGCTGAAAGGTCAAGGCCCCCCTGTGAATATGGCCAAGACAGTTTTTTCACTCCCCCAACTTTGTAGCATTATTAGCATTCTTCCTGACAAGTTTCATATCAGTATCTTCACTGTAGCTTTAAGAATGAGCCTTTAGAAACAGTCTGTCCATTGTTATTACATAGCTACATCGGTAAAAAGTGAAGCTTGTCTGAAAACATTTGTCATTTATTTTTGATCTTCTTTAACCAGCATTTTACTGGCCCTATTATTTGTTTGATTTTAGTTAAAGGTCCCATCTCATGGCCATTTCTACTGATCATAATTCCATTGTTGAGGTCTACTAGAATAGATTTACATTGTGCAATTTTCCAAACTCACATAAATGACACCAGTAATGACAAACAGATGAGAATGCTGCGTGGGGTCTGGGGGCCGTGTTGGCGGGACATTGCGCGGCTCGCTGCTGGAGCGGACAGTGTGAGCGGATTGGTCCATTTGGACCAATCCGCGGAGACGTTACGTCACTATACCCAATATGTCACTGTACTGACTACACTATAAGAAGAAAACAATGGAAAAAGAAAAATCCCCAACGAGGCGTTCTGGGGCAGCATAGACAGGTATTTTCTGTGTTAGAGTTTTACTCACTACACGGTGTACTTTGAGGGTTTGTGACTTTGCAGACCGTTTACATGCATAAAAAGCTACATAACACACAAGGGGACGGGTAATAACCGGAAAAGCATGACATGGGACCTTTAAATATTATTTTCCCGTTCCAGTCAAAGCTCCCCCTTCACTGGGACAGAAATGGATGTGGATTTCACACAGTCTGTATGTCTCTTACCGCATCAGCCTCTGCCACCTGACAGATGACTTCCCCAGTCGCTGGGTTGATGGTGGGGAAGGTCTTCCCACTCACTGCATCGTGCCACTGGTTGTTGATGAACAGCTGAAACATTAAAATTGATGATTTTAATAGGCAGAGCTCTAACCAAAGTCATTGTAAAACTGAAATTAAAAAAAATGACAGATCTGGTTTCAACCACTTTAGTCTGTTTCATGTCACAGTCTCTACAGGTGGAGCAATAAAGTAAATGCAATGTTCTTGGAACCACCAATCTGTCATGTATGCCACTCCTCAAACATTTTATATTGCCTGAGGTATGAGGAATCTTATTTGTTTGGATTATTATAGAGATTAGACTGGCTCTGGGTGTAACCAAATAATAATGCCAGAAATTGCACCCAATCTGACAAAATATGCACATGGCTCACATGACCTCATATGACCTTATTTCAGGGGTGGGGGAATATGACAAAAAGGCATTGTCAAAACAAAAAATAATGTCTCCATATCTCATACAGGACAAAGGAAATACTTGGCAATGACGCTCAGCCCTTATCTTTTTCCAGTAACAGGGTTGTTTATATCCACACACCTGCTGGAAACAATGCAACAACTAACAGTCTCTGCAGACAGATATCTCTTTGTATATTTGCAAATCTGCAGGGATTTTGGATCTGACCCTCCAGCTGGTCCAGGGGCTGCTCTGTGGCCAGCAGATCAACCCTAACCCGCATGAAATAAAGAATGTGTGTGATAGGGAAGAACATAATTTAGATTACATAGAGAAGTCAACTTGCATGGCCAGAAATCTAAAGGCAGGAGTCAGAAGAGCAAAGTCTGTAAACAGGAGTGGACAGTGCACACGTTTTCATATCACGAGGTCTTAATGTTAATCCTTATATAACCTCCCCATGTGAAACTTATCTCCCAGTGGGGTTGTGCAGTTGGCCTACATTTGAACGTGTCCATAGTTAGGCAGCCCATTGATCATAGCAGGAAGTTTATCAGAGTTAGTGAGTCTGGATCCTGGACCTCAGCTCGTTGCACGTTTCCCGAAATAAAATCACAAATGAGCACAAAAACTGCAGTGACCAATAACTCCACACTGCTACAGTTCTGCCTTAACAAGCACTTGTTGGTTTTGCAGCTGACCAAAGTCCAGCTGTGTCGAAGTACTGGCAGTATGGAGGCTACCGTTGTTACCTTGTTGTAGTGGACCTCAGGCTGGGTGTTGGGTGCAGGGATGGCGGCCGCAGAGAAGTGACACACCGCGGGCTGACTCAGTCTAGGAAGGGCTCGAGAAATCACGGTGCGGAGCATGGTGCTTCTTTGTGGCACACAAGACACAAACCAGCAGTTTAGAGTCGGTTGTCTATCACAAACACACACGAGGGAGCGCGCTGCGTGCCCGCGGCGGGTCCTGACGTAGAGAAGGAACGCCCCCGGGACGCGCACTTACCACAGTCATTTTCTTTCAAATATTTTCAAGAAATAATAAACATCATATGTATAATATTATATACAGACAACATCGCTTACAAGAGGGTGCATGGGCGGTTCTAGGGGGGAGCCGAGAGGGACCAGCGCCCCTTCAACACCCCTTGTGGCCCCCCTCCAAAAGAAAGCTTTATGGTTATACAATCTGTGAAAGTGTGGCAGCAAACACTGCTGTAACCTGGAACAAGTTAACAAGGATGGATTTTCGTTCAAAAATGTAATTTAATGAAAATGTTACAAAGTTACTGAAACAAATGTTGTTGCTTAAACAAATAACAATAGCAATAAAATGAAAATAAAAACAACGTTTGGCTCCCCATGGTTAAATGAAAACAATGTAAAAGAAAAAATGCTGAGTAGCTGAGAGACACTGTCTGTTCACCATGAGCTATAAAAAGAAGCCATGACTGCCTACATGTAAAGCAATACGCTTACAAGGAGAGACTATTTCTCTTAAACGATCATGGAAAATAGGAGAAATGTTAAGGTGTTATTTCCCACCATTGACCAGCTGCTAAATAAAGCCCCCTCCCCAGAGTCTTCAAATGAAAAGTGTGAAGAACTTGCAGTATTTTTCAGCAACAAAATAACCTCAATCAGAGCCAGTATTAAACGTTAATGGTGTAAACACAGATGATCCCATCAGACCTGGTGATGTAACTATGGGATGTTTCACAAGCATCACCCTGGGAGAGCTCTGCAGGACTGGTACTGAGTGTAACCCCCCCCCCCCCCCCCCCCCCCACACTTCATGCATTGATCCGGTACCCACAGCATTCTTTAAGAGGTTGTTTAAAACATGAACATTCTGTACATCTCTCAGAACAGGAACTTTTCCAAATACCTTTAAAACAACTGTTGTCAAACCTCTATTAAAGAAACCAAACTTAGAGAGGAAACAACATCCTGGAAGAGTTTCAGTCAGGTTTTAGAAGATACCACAGCACTGAGACTGCTCTTATTAAAATAGTCAGAGACCTCCTATGGAGCTAATTTCCTGCCATAACTCCACAGACAAAACTAAACAAGTTTTACAAATGCCTTATGATTCACTAACAAACACAATGTGGTTTGCAAATACAAAACACCATCTACAAACTAATGCATTTAGTTTTGCAAAGAAAAAACGTAACTATCAAACAAAAACATTATATTTTTCTAATAAATCATGTTTCAGAGACAAATTCAGCATAGGTTTTACAAGTACACAACTTTTTTTTACAAGTACAACACTTTTTTTTACAAGTACACAACTTTATTTTACAACTACAACACTTTTTTTTACAAGTAAAACTTTTTTTTACAAGTACAAAACTTTTTCTTCTCACGGCGGAATATTACTGCCAAAAGTCACGTGACTCACTCACGTGACTTTTGGTAGTAATATTCCGCCGTGGCTGGCTCATACACCTCACACATGCTCACTCACACATGCTCCACGGCAGCAGGGGGCACTACTGAGTCCATTGGGAAGGCGGGAGGTTGAGCAGAGCATGGAACAGCCCTTGCCAGTCTGATGACAGCGGTGTTTCTAGCGATCCAGCGATCTGGGTCAGTGTTATAGTGATAATATTATAAACAAGGTGAATTTAGCGATCACAACGAAAACAGCCAAGACACATATTGAGCCCAGAAAATGAATGTTATTAGGGCTGTAAATATAATAAGCCTTTGTCTAAAATGGACAACATTGTAACTAAGGAGATTTAAACAGCGATTCTGCACTCGTTCAATCAGCTGCTCTTCATTTTCTTTCCTGCTATATTCAATGAGTCATCATGGGCCTAATTTCCACTGGGGACAGGGGGGACATGTCCCCCCCACTTTTCCAAATCCTGTATGTGTCCCCCCCACTTTCAAATTAATTTATTATTATTTTTTAACCGCAGACGGCCCGTCATCTCCACGGAGGAGCTGGACACTGACAGCCTGCCTCTGTGGCTGCGCGCGCACGCGACTAGGAACGTTGAGTGCATAAACTATAAATAGCCCAATGAATGATGATCAAGTACTGCGGTTGTGACAGAAAAAAACAATGAAACGCCAACAGCAGCAGCAGATTAGTGTTTGGGTGAAAAGAAAGAAAGGAGATGTAAGTTGGTTGATTCAGTAAATTAGCTCAGGATAATCATATTTTCTGTCTACACCTTTTGATGTTAGGCTAATGCCGGATTTGCTAGCTTGATGCTACCGGCATTTACCGGCAGTTGCTCGCTACACACAGCGGCTCCGCTGCCCGTTAAACAGCTTCATCTTTATCAACCTATCTTATGTTCTTTCTCCAACAATTAATGAAGGTTATTAAGAGTTTTAGCTCCTTTGTTGTTAATATTGACCGCCATTTGCCATGAAGAAAACAAGCCTCCCTGTCAGTGTTCTCACGTTGTCCTCACATCCCCGGACTGTGGGACAGACTCGCAGGGGCGGTTCTAGGGGGGGGCAACGGGTGTTACAGGGTGGTTTAGGCTAGTTTGCAGCTCCACCCTGTGGACGTATTGTGCCTGTGATATATACCTGCCTACGTGACTATACCTCAGTTGTATGATTACCTGCTTACTGTGAATACACGGCGTTGAGACACAGCCTGACTTGCCTTGTTTATTAATGCACCTACATCTACAAACATGGTGTCAGAAGTGAAAATAGGACCCAGCTGTGGACTGCATGCTACTGTCCGTCGCTGAGACAGAGTGCGTTTATTTGTTTTGGTGAGGTTTAGCAGTTTCAGTTAGCCTGTTAGCATTAGCGTCGCGTTGGAACAATGGCATCCAGCATCCCACCTCCGGAGCCTATGAAGATGGCGGGGGACATCCACGGCAACTGGGCGAGCTTTCGAGCAGAATTTGAGGATTATCTGCTTGCGACCGGGCTCAGCGAGAAAGAAAAGCCGGTACAAGCAGCTGCGCTCAGGAGGCTAATGGGGAACGACTGCCGCCATGTTTACAAACACAACCTGGGACTCACGCGGACCAACAAAAAGATGCGGGTGCTATACTGGTGGCACTGGAGCAATACTTCACACCCGCAAAGAACGTAATCTTTGAGAGGTACGTTTTTGGCAACCTTAAACAAGAGGATGGAGAGCTCTTGGATGCGTTTGTTACCAGGCTGAGGGAAAAGGCTGCCTCTTGTGAATATGGAGCTATAAAAGATGATCTCATAAGGGACAGGCTTGTTCTCGGGATAACTGACGAGGGTGCTAGACGTCGTTTACTAAGGGAAAAGGACCTTAAATTGGACGAGGCCATTAAAATTTGCCGTGCAGCCGAGGTCATGGACAGCAAGTTAAAAACCATGTCACTGGGCAGCTCTGGATCTGGGGACAGCATTAATGCCACACAAGGACGGCGATATGGACGGAGGTCTGCCAGCAGGCCATCCGAGTCCACCAACACATCTGCACAACCACAGAGCATGAGAGACGCTGGCGAATGCAAGTACTGTGGCACACGACACAAACGTGGGCGGGACCTGTGCCCTGCTTTTGGTAAATCGTGCCGCTCGTGTGGCACTGCTAACCATTTTGCAAAAGTATGCATGAAAAGAGGCCAGCAGGCACGCCAGTTGAATGCTGTGGATGACCCGTTGCCAGGGGAACTGGAGGACAGCGATGAGAGAGACGTGTACACAGCGGAGAGCGTGGGGGCTGTGAACACTCAAGGTAAAAAGTGGTTTGTCAACCTGCCACTGCAAAGTGGGGTTCAGAGGTGCCAGCTCGACTCTGGAGCCACTTGCAATGTGATGAGCATCAAGGACAAGACGAGACTGGCGCCTAGAACGCCTCTTCTGAAGAGTCTCACCAGATTAAAACTATACAACAGTGAGTGGATGAGCTCATTAGGTGTGTACAGCACACAATGCGTCATTAGGGGTAAGACGCACAGACTGGACTTTGAGATTGTGCATACTGGCCAGAGGCCCTTGCTTTCGGGTGAGACATGTGAGAGACTTGGTCTGATACGCTTCACCATTCCTGAGGAGCTGAATAAGGTGGAGCACTGCAGGAAGGGAGACCTGACCAAGGAGTGTCTTGTCAGCACCTACCACGACGTGTTCACCAGCCCTGTTGAGTCTCTGCCCGGTGATATTCACTTTGAGCTGGACAGCACTGTGGCACCGGTGCAGTGTGCTCCCAGGAACGTTCCAGTGGCCCTCAAGGCAGCTGTTAAGGCTCAGCTTGATCGATATGAAGAGGAGGGACACTTGACCACAGTCACTCAACCCACGGACTGGATTAGCAATCTAGTCATAGTGAAAAAGCCAGACAAATTGAGACTATGCATTGACCCGAAGCCTCTCAACCGTGCTCTGAAACGGTCCCACTACCTTATGCCCACTTTAGATGACGTGTTGTATAAGCTGCCGAAGGCACGTATATTCACCCTGGTGGATGCACGTGATGCATTCCTGCAGTGCCGCTTGGATGAAGAAAGCAGCCTGATGACAACATTCTGGACACCGTGGGGTAGGAAACGCTGGCTGAAACTCCCTTTCGGTGTGTCAGTTGCCCCGGAGCTGTATCAAAGGAAGCAGCATGAGCTGCTGGCCGGTTTGACAGGGATTGAGCCCATAGCCGATGACATCCTTATAGTCGGCTGTGGGGACACAGAGGATGAGGCCAATCGCGACCATGACACAAACCTCATCGCTCTGATGGACAGATGCAGGGAAGTAAAGCTGAGACTGGGCCTGAAAAAGCTGCAGTTCCGAGTGAAGGAGGTCCGCTTCCACGGCCACATACTGTCCGCGGAGGGCCTCAAGGCTGACCCTGACAAAGTCAGGGCGGTTCTGGACATGCCAAACCCCACAGACGCAAAAGGGGTCCAGCGGTGTGTCGGATTTGTGAACTATCTGTCCAGATTCATGCCACGCTTGTCAGCGGTATGTGAGCCGCTGAGGAGACTGCTGGACAAGGATGTGATGTGGCACTGGCTGCCCAAACATGATGCCGCCATGAAGGAAATCAAGGCACTGGTCACGGCGGTGCCAGTCCTAAGGTACTATGACGTCCGCAAGCCAGTCACCGTACAGAGCGACTCCAGTCAGGCGGGTCTGGGCTGCTGCTTGCTTCAAGGGGGACAGCCTGTCGCATTTGCCTCCCGTGCATTGACCCAAACAGAGCAAAATTACGCACAGATTGAAAAGGAGTGCCTGAGCATCGTATTCGCCTGCCAACGCTTCCACTACTACCTATATGGGAGGGGTGATGTGACTGCAGAGACCGACCACCGCCCGCTGGTGTCCATCTTCACCAAGCCCCTCCTCAGTGCGCCAAAGCGCCTTCAGAGCATGCTCCTCACACTTCAGAACTACTGCCTTGCGGTGGTATACAAGCCAGGCCCTGAAATGTACATAAGTGACACGCTCAGCAGAGCACCACCCCGCCACAGAGAACAGACACACTGTACCAACGTGAAATGGTCTGCAGCATGCAGCAGGAGCAGTGTGACACGGCGGCCATTCAGCAGACAGACTATTTAAATGTCAGCAGCCAACGCCTGGCACAGATTCGGACACACACTGAGGAGGATGTGTGTCTTCAAACACTTAAGTCAGTCGTGCTGGAGGGATGGCCAGAACACAAAGAGGAGACCCCTGTAGCCGTCAGGGACTACTGGGCCATCAGAGATGAGATAAGTGCACAGGATGGCGTGCTCTTCAGGAGTCAGCGCGTCATCATTCCAAAAGCTATGCGTCCGGAAATGCTGAGACGGATCCACTACAACCACGTGGGGGGCGAGGCGTGCTACAGGCAGGCCCGTGATACACTTTACTGGCCCGGTATGCAAGGGGAAGTCAAGGATTATGTGCAAAAGTGCTCTGTGTGCAATGAGTATGCACACGAACAACAGAAAGAGACTATGATGTCACACCCGCTCCCCACACGTCCCTGGCAGCTAGTAAGCATGGATCTGTACAGCTACGCAGCACAGAACTTCTTGCTCGTGGTGGACCATTATTCTGACTTTTGGGAGATCGACCTGCTCCCTGACCTATCAGCGGACACCACGATCCGTAGATGCAAGGCACAGTTTGCACGCTACGGTGTCCCAGACAGGGCCATTTCTGATGGTGGAGGCCAGTTTGCCGGTGGAGAGTTCCGGGCGTTTGCGAGAGAGTGGGGTTTTGAGCATGTCATGTCCTCACCGAGGCACCCAAAGGCTAACGGCAAAGCGGAGTCAGCAGTGAAAATTGTAAAGAGCCTGTGCAGAAGGGCAGACCGTGCCAAAGAGGACCCCTGGAGGGCCATATTGCATTGGAGAAATACGCCCACTGAGGGTATGCATTGCAGCCCAGCACAGGCTTATGTCGCGGAGACTGAGAACCCTTCTCCCTGTGGCCGACCAGCTACTGGTGCCTCAGGTCGTCACGGGTGTTCCTGACAAGCTGAAACTGAAACATCAAGCAGCAAAGCTGACATATGACAGATCTGCCAAGGATCTGCCGGAGCTGAACGTCGGCCAGCCCATACGGATGAAGCCACTCCCAGGAGACAGGACGGGCCGATGGAGGAGAGGTGTGTGCCTTCAGCAGTTGGGACTCCGGTCCTATCTGGTCGGTGTGGAGGGGACCACGTATCGGCGCAACAGGGTTGATCTTCGACCAGCAGAGGCGGCCCTTCTCCAGCCGTCAGTTCTCCCAGAATCGGCCCCGGAGCAGCCTGCGAGTGGGGGGAGCGCCAGAGAGGTCGTCGGCGTCCCCGAGGAGTCTCCAAGGCCATCACCCCCGAGGTCGTCGCCGTCTTCCCCGCAGACTGGGGACACACCACACCGTGAGTTACAGGGCCGGGCCTTCTCCCGGAGCGGACGGCTGATTAGACCTCCTGACAGACTTGACCTCTAGGTCACACGCGCACACACATGCACACACGCACTCACACACTCACACACACACACACACACACACGCACTTGGACTGTGCACACTCAAGCACGCTTGGACAGTGCGCACTCAAAAACACATGGACGATAAAGATTGAAGAAAAAAAAAAAAAAAAGGAAGTGGAGAGATTGTAAAACAAATGTGATTGATTGTTCTGAGTTTATTGCTGATGTGTTCTGATCCGGCTATTATTGAAGTGTCTCTGCTATGTGCACTATTTGTTGTTGAAATCATTTGTTTAATGTTCTGATTGAAGGTCAACAGTTTAATGGCAGTATTGATCCTGTGTTGTTACTTAACAAAAGGAAGGGAGGTGTTACAGGGTGGTTTAGGCTAGTTTGCAGCTCCACCCTGTGGACGTATTGTGCCTGTGATATATATACCTGCTGCCTCACGTGACTATACCTCAGTTGTATGATTACCTGCTTACTGTGAATACACGGCGTTGAGACACAGCCTGACTTGCCTTGTTTATTAATGCACCTACATCTACATCTAGGGCCAGTGCCCCCCTCCAAAAATGGTTACAATATTACGATTTATTGGAACTAAATCAAATCAGAGACCAGGATGTACAGTGGAGATTAAACTGTTCATTACCTTATATAAAAGCAAATACTGTTTATGTTTTTTAATTAAATTGTCACTTAAAGTTACTAAAACAAATACTCCAACTGAAAAAAACTACTGAAACAAAGGGCTGTAACTTAAATTTACTAAAAACAAATACCTTTACAAAAACCAATAGCAATTACTGTATTTTATGTTTATTTTACACAATTTTTATACTGTCTTTATCATTTTAAGCAGAGAGGACAGTAAAGGACACGTGGAGACATGGGATTGAAGGGATAGATTGAGGACGATGAAACATTTTTCTTTATATTAAAAGTTTGATTATCTGTTGTTTGTCTCAAACCTTCGACCTAAGCCATTATATTACATTTTTCTATTTCTTTTTACCTGTTTTTGGTTCGTCTGGTCATATTTTGAATCATTTGTTATATGACCATAAATAAAAGAAGAAGAAAAAGCAAAGTGGAAATTGAATCTCACATTATTTTAATTTGAATCACACAAACATTAATTCTGAAAATGTTTGAATTTATGAAATGATTATCTCCAGTGTTGGCTATCGGCCCCTATATTAAACAATTAAGAAAGTAAGACAGCTTTTCCTTATACATATTTTAGTATTTTTCTTTCTGGCAGAATTTATCTTTATGGCCAACTACATTTTTGCCTGTATTTTTTATCACCATAGTACCTAAATGTTTGTAGAAATGCAGGAAATGGAATTCGAGAAATGTTTGATTGCGGAGAGCCCCCAGGTTCTTAATAAAACTGACACTGTTGGACTCGGTACTAGTTGACTGCTAACAGAAATAAAATGAAGTACTTTACTGTGTACTTTGTGAGTAATCACAGTAGTAGCTACTTAATGCATGTTTTCTGCTATCTTTGATGAATGATAAAAAATAAAATGTTACCATTAGTTCTTAATGAAATTGATATTGTTTGACTTTGTATTAGTTAGCCTGCTACTAACAATACATTGAAGTACTTTTACTGTGTATTTTTGGAGAAATACTCTGTCAAAGTCCCCTGCTGAGAACAAAATCAAGCCACTTCTGCTAAGTTTGATGAGGGAATTCTTTTGTGTTGCCATTAGTTCTTCGTGAGATTGATCCTGTTGGACTCAGTACTACTGAAATACCCCCACAAGTACTATGAAGTACTTACTGTGTATTTTTCCAGTAATCCTCTGTCAATGTTCCCTCCTGAGTACAAGAATGCATGTTTTTCTTTTAATAAGCATTAAAAAACATTTCTTTCTGAGACTGATATTGTTGGACAGAGTATTTTAAGAGGATGGTAGACATGATATCAGCAATACTTCCAGTCAGTACTCCGGCAGCAGCATTTTTACACCTTGGAAAGTCTTTAGAGTCTGGCCTGGATAGCTGGTCACAAATATCCTTCAGCACACTGACACACTCTGTCATATGGTTGCCCTCTTATGATGCTGCTGTCTTTTAATATAAGATTATTTCTCTGCCGCTAGTTCTTACCTCGCAGATTCTTCAGTCTCATCAGCTTCATCCTTCCATCAGTCCCAGTCAACGCCTCCAGCACACTTCCAGTGTCTGACTCCATATGATATTGTCCTGATGCTGTAAGGGTGATGCCCCATGATCACAAAATGACCCCTCTAGAGTCTGAGTGCCAAGGACCTCATATTATGTCTGTCATTAATGTTACATCTCCCATTATTACAATTTGCTTTCCTTTTTTCTCTTCTCTTAACTGAATAGTCCTATCTTTAAGTATAACCCAATGTAAAGTCCTTTTCCTGCACCATTTTAAGGCTTCAAAACAGGCATTTTTACTGTATGTGTTTGGAGAAATGACACAATAAATGGCCAAGAATTGTACTTTATAAACTCTGAATCTTGTGGTGCTTGAAGAAATACAGACTGGTTAAGCCGGCCAGGTATATATATATATATATATATGCCTTTTTTGGAGCCCTTTTTTGCAATATTTATTAAAATGTCACTAGTTATTTAAACAGACCACTATCTGAGGATTATACAAGCAACCATAAAACGCCCTTTATCTAGAGAGCCATTGAAGCCCATAAAGAATTTATCCTTCCACAAATCTTTTCATCTGCTGTATTAATAAAGTTGCCACGTGTTTTCAAATTCAAGTTAAGGCACTATCTGTGCAGAACATTACAAATATTCTTCATTTGCAGTATTTTAAAAGTGTTCAGAAAGACTGCATCAATTATATGCTATATATATATATATATATATGTATATATATATATAATATCAATATTGTTATTAACTTCAACCAAAGTCAATTTAAATAGCGGGCAAAAATGGGTTAATTGCCATGGATGTGGTGTTTTATATAGTTTACGTTCAATTTAACTATTTTAGGCAGAAAAACGTATTGACTAAACCTTTTTTAATAATTTACTATAATTTAGAAAGGTTTTTGTGAGAAATCATTTCAAAAGTAAACTTCTTTTTCATTTTATATTTAAATTTGAAATGTTTGCACAGAACATTATTAATTTATACATTTGTATACATTTTTTAAATTATGAATCCATTTATTTTATTGTATTTCCTTGAGGCTGGGGAAGATATCCAGCATGTGGTTCAACATGTAATACAAGTAAGTATATGTACAACATGGAAAAGTAAATAAAATAAGTTTAATAGGAGGATGTGGATTTATTTTCTCTCACCTTGTAATTACACAATCAAACAATCTATAATTTAGCTCTGACCTTCACAAAAACATTTTTGTTGAATTGGACACATTTTTTGAAGCTCTATTGACTGACATGCGATGACTGGGACTGATGGACGAATCTGAGAGGAATGAACTAGGAGCAGAGAAATAATCAATTTAAAAGACAGCATTGTCATAAGAGGCCAACAAGAGTCACAAGGGTGTGTCACTTTGCTGAAGGATATTTGTGAACAGCTATCCAGGCCAAACTCTAAAGACTTTCCAAGGGGTAAAAATGCTGCTGCTGGAGTACTGACTGGAAGTATTGCTGATATCATGTCTACCATATCCTCTTAAAATACTCTGTCCAACAATATCAGTCTCATGAGAAAGGTGTTTTACACACACTTATTAACACTTATTCAAAATAGCAGAGAAACATGCATTATTGTACTCAGGAGGGGCCATTGACAGAGGATTACTCAAAAAGTACATGAAGAACTAATGGCAATTTTTTCCCTCATCAAACTTAGCAGAAGTGGCTTGATTTTGTTCTCAGGATGGGACTTTGACAGAGGATTTAAAAAAAAAACACACACTAGAAGTACTTCAATGTATTGTGATAGTAGGTGTAAGAATACTGAGTCCAGCAGTCTCAATATCATTAAGAACTTATGGTAAAATTGTCTTTTTAACGCTTATTCAAAATAGCAGAAAACATGCATTATGTACTATGGAGGGGACTCTGACAGAGGATTACTCACAAAGTACACAGTAAAAGTACTTCATTTTATTTCTGGTAGCAGTCAACTAGTACTGAGCACTTAAATCCCCATCCCCCCTCCAGAACAGTAGGTGGCGGTGATGCATCTAATGGTTAGTAGCAAACCGCCAATCAACCTCAAAGAAGAAGCAGAATAAGAAGCAGAAGAAGAAGAAGAAGAAGCAGAAGAAGCAGAGCAGCTACTGCAGACTTATTTTTATATGTAAATATGTTTTCCCCTTCTTGTTCAGTAGGTTTACTATCAGCCCTAGTAAAATTGACCACCCAGTGCTAAGCCCTACCATTAGCGGTGTGCTGGTTGATACAGCAGAGCTAGCTCCACTGCTAACTTAGCTTAGCATCTTCTGGTGTGTTGCTAACTCTACTTAGCTTAGTTAAACAGCCTTAAAAGTGTGTTAAGTAAGCTTAGTCTGCAAGAGGTAACAGTCCACATCAAACGCGTCTACATTATAGAGGTGTGTATTCATAAATACGTTCCTAAAGTGATCATTGATATTGATATTGATATAATGATTCACAGTGCAAACTAATACTGTTCCTTTTCTAAGTGCGTTACAATCTATAAGGTCGCTTTCTGTTTATGTGGGCTTATTAACAATAATGGGGTGTTTGGCAGTGATCATATTTGATCTATGTATTCAGCGGTTACAGTATTGACTGAGACTTTATTTGGCTGCTTTGTTTGTTTCCGTCTCACAGCATGGCGCTCAAGTCGGGAGAGGAGCGTCTGAAAGAGATGGAGGCTGAGATGGCTCTGTGAGTACCACCGTTTCAAAGATCCCTTCTCCAAAAACACATACGTTTAATACTAGTTCTACCTAGCACAATAGCAATTATATTCTAGGTGAACATCAGGTGGTCCTAACACCCAGATTATAAGCCTTCTCCGGCTCACACCCCAAGTGTGTATCTGTTGTACTGATGATGTTTTGGTGACGTCAGATGTTCCAGTTGATAGAATTAGGTCACTTTGGAAAATCAATGACAGGATTAAATGATCACATATTCTAAGAAATGCATTGGAGGGGGTCACTCTGGGGCAGATTGCAGATAGGATGTATCCTTCCTCAGGCATATGTTGTATGTATAAAACAATTAGTAACACTGACGCTTCGATGCCAGGTTTTAACCCAACACACTCTTTAATAGGTCTATGATCATTTTGATGATGCCAAATCAGTGCTAATAGGATACATTCATTAGTCTGTAAGTCAATCAAAAAGGAATTAATTGCCAACAATCTTGATCATTTAACCAAATGTGTGTTTAGCCTCTAGCATTGGTAGTATTTTCTGCAGTTTGACTCTATGGCTCCACTTCACTTGGCTTTTCTTTGACTGCAATTCTATTTTGCTCTTGTGTTGTTGTTTTTTAAATATGTTACTTCCACCCAGAAGGGAATTAACTAGTAGCGCACCCTATAAAAGACTGTGAATGTTCTCACCAATGTTAACACTGTCTGTCTCGCTGTAGTTTTGAGCAGGAGGTCCTCGGTGGTCCGGTGGCAGTATCGGGGAGCCCCCCTATGATGGGGGAGGGAATACCTGTAGCTCTCTCTGTCCCAGTAATGCGAGCCATTATTGGCACCAACACCTACAGTCAGGTTTGTACTTTTCTAATATTATTCGGAATAGTAATGTCCTATCTACCCTGCTCACTGTAAGGTGACAGATCTATGGAAACAAAAATGCTTTTTCGTCTCTCTGAAAAAGAGCCACTAATCGAGGAAATTTCTTGAGATTATTATTCTATTATTTTGTCTACTGACCCTCCCCCTCTTCACTCTCTCAGGTCCAGCAGACATTAGATGCCAGAGCTGCTACTTTTGTTGGTCCTCCCCCGGTGTTTGCCGGTCCAGGTGAACATAAACTCTCTGCATTCCTTAACTAGGCTTTTGCATTAGCATACAATGTAGGAAGTACTCTGCTCATCATCATTTACAGTTAGGGGTGTGCCAAAGAGTTAAATTAACCTAACAATCTAATATCGTTTTTTTTCTCAAATCATAATAAATATTAAAGAGGCCGCCTGAAACGCCTCTATTATGGGGCTTTCACACCAACGCGGTTCCAGGGCAGGTTCGGAGCTAGAGCCTGAAAAGCACAGGTTTTTCCTGTTCACACCGCAGCGGAGCCGCCTCTAAGCTCCGGAATCCGGTTCCTTTCAAGCACCAAAAAATTGTCGATCTAGAAGCAAGAACCGTACACGTCACGCTTACGTCGGAGGGGGGCGAGATTAACCTGAGCTAACAGTTAAAGGCGAGTACGGCAAATAAAAGTTGTAACAAGCAGTGACTAGCAACACAACCACACACTTATAAAAAAAAAACACACACTTTATAAAGTCAGGCAACACTAACCAGGCTTCGTGTGATTCTGTTTATTTGTACCTTACTTTGACCATCCATTCGCTGTTATTGATCATTTGGAGAGCAGGCAGACGTTTTGTTTTGTATTATAGCAGCTATCGGATGGAATCAATACATGGGCTGCACAGGTTGTCATGACTCATGTCCGACTATCACAAGTAGAATCATAATGAAAAATACGCCGGTAAAATGTGCCTGTAGAAAACGGCTTATGCCACAATAGGATAGCAACAACAAGTAGTCAAGATAGTTAGTTTAGCTTCGGTTGCTATGCTAACATCACCAATTTTATACCAGATAAACTTTCATAACAGCGTTGTGATGCCAAACAGCGTCAATTCAGACTGACACACATTCACTTAAGGGGAACTGGGGATATGTATCAGCTGCTTGTGTGACGGTCAGACAGTGAGTACTTTAGAGCGGCCGCTGCCGTGTGAGCTAACCCGGAGCTAACGGGAGAATAAACTCCGGTGGAAGAGCAGCACTGCAGCAGTCGGTAAATGCAGCTGAAACACATTAATAAACAATGAACCACGGCACTCTGGAGACAAGTATAAGGTTGGAGAAGTCGTTATTGAATTTAATCTGGCTTCGTATGATTAAAAGCAACACGATCATCGACCCGATGCAGTCCCCTATTGTTGTTGTAGTGAGCGCCGTAACGCCGTTGGGGAGAAAATCAGCGACGTAAACGGTGACGTCATGATGCAGCAGCGGCAGCACCATTCGGGCTCTGGGCGGTGTGAACAAAACGGGGGCTGAAAAGGAAAAACCGGTTCCGAACCAGAAAAGCTCTAGCACGGAGCTAGAACGGGAACCGGGTTGGTGTGAAAGCCCTATTAGACTCCGTTGTTTAATTCTCTAACATAGTGACATCACTATGTAACACTTGTGCTTTTATTGGCTAGCACTTCAATACATTGTAAGTGCTATGCTAAGGGATGGGACATCTCTAAGTGGTTGACCAATCACAGCAGAGCCGGCCAGCTGACCAATCAAAGCAGACTGGGCTCTGGTTTCAGACTGAGGGTGAAAAGAGGTGCTGCAGCACAGGCAGTATGAGAAAAATAAAGAGCCTTTTGAACATTAAATCATGGAAACATGTCACAGTAGAGACACAACATACAAATATGAACCTGAGAATTTGTGTAATGTGTCCTTTTTAAAATGTAAACATTTGCTATTTCCTATGTTTGTTCTTCACTCACTGTGTCTCCTGTCTGTCCCAGTCCCTCCGATGCGTCCTCCCATGCTGAGACCGGCCTTTGTCCCTCATATCCTGCATAGACCTGGTAAGATTGGCAGTTTTAAGGAGAATTGTTCCAAGTAATTTTTTGGGGATAATCAATAAATCAGACCGACATGGAAATGCTTTCTTTCATGGAAGCTCTCTTTGGGTTTGTGATGTTGTTGACAAAGAATCAACCTCTGCTTCTACCTGTGTTGACAGTTGGTCAGAGGATGCCGATGATGCGCGGTCCTCCAATGGCACCTCCTATGCCCCGGCCTCCTCCTCCTCCTCCCATGATGATGCCTCCTTCCATGCAGGGCCCATCACCTCAGGGCGCTCCTCAGCCCATCCAACACATGGCTGCCCCCCCTCAGGTCTCAACTCTTCCTATAAACCCAAATGACACCGTGCTGTTTCTCTCGGTCAACACCATTGCTTATTGTTTTCCACATGGGGTGAAATTGTAAATCTTGCGTCTGCTCCTTCTCTCTCTCAGGTCCGTGATATGGTCTCCATGGGGTCAGCTCCGCCCATAAGACAGGGACCCCCGCCTCCCATCAAACCCACCCCATCAATTATCCAGGCGGCACCGACCGTGTACTCTGCTCCACCCACCCCCGCTGCACAGAAAAGGATCGATGTCAGAGCTCAGAGACAGGCCAGAATGGTATTTGCTTTTTGATTGATATCTTACAAATAATTCTACATTTGTTATGCCTGGGTTGTCTGTTTGTTGGGGTTGTGTGTTACTGTGTTGTAAAGAAGGCATTTCCTGCTGTGCTTCAGGAGGAGCTGGCAGCGCGGGTTGCAGAGCAGCAGGCAGCAGTGATGGCAGCCGGTCTACTGGACAAGAAGGACCGTGAAGACAGCAGCACGGTTATCGGACCCAGTATGCCTGAGCCCGAGCCCCCCCACACTGAGGTACAAACAGTCCTCTGTGTACCGTATCACCTGATAAATCCTATTACCCTAGTTACATTAGGACAGTCTGAAATTCTTCTGTGCCTGCTTCACTGAAATGATCAGATATTTACCTCTGTTACATTTAACTTTAAGGCTGATCTGTAGTATGATATAGCAGGCTACATTACTCCCCCCCCCCCCCCCTCCCTCTGTATGATTGCTGCTGGTGAAGCTATTTAAACTCTGTGTGTGTGTGTGTGTGTGTGTGTGTGTGTGTGTGTGTGTGTGTGTGTGTGTGTGTGTGTGTGTGTGTGTGTGTGTGTGTGTGTGTGTGTGTGTGTGTGTGTGTGTGTGTGTGTGTTGTGTGGTGTGTGTGTGTGTGTGTGTGTGTGTGTGTGTGTGTGTGTGTGTGTGTGTGTGTCAGCCTGTAGAAAGTGCTACAGAGGACAAGAAGCGAGGGAAGTCGGAGAAGGTGAAGAAGTGTATCCGTACGGCAGCAGGAACCAGCTGGGAGGACGCCAGTCTGCTGGACTGGGAATCAGGTACAAAACATCAGTTTAAATATAAAGATAGAGACAAATCTCTAACTGGTTGACCAATCACAACAGAGCCTGCCATGTAACCAATCAGAGCAGACTGGGCTCTGGTTTCAGACAGAGGGTGAAAAGAGGTGCTGCAGCACAGACAGTATGAGAAAACACAAAGTTAAAAACACAATACATTTACCAACTAGACATGTTAGATCAGGTATGGGCAAACTAAGGCCCGCGGGCCATATACGGCACGTTGGGCTTTTAATCCGGCCCGTCGAATATTGGTACAAAATTGTCCAAATTGTAGTAAAGACCGCATTTATTTTGCCTTTTTCCTGCAATACCCGGCATTTCAGCTGATCCCACTAGATGGCGCACTCTAGACACAAATGACCTTTGCTGGAGTCGGCAACCGGCAAGTTCTAAGAACCAAATACGTCATGCTTACATTGGAGGGGGTCAAGATTAACCTGAGCAATAACAGTTCACGGTTAGTACAGTACAGCGAATACAAGTTGTAACAAGCAGTAGCGCTGAACAAAGTGACTAGAACGCGACCACACACTTATAAAAAACACTTATATAAAGTTAGGCAACACTAACCAGCTTAGTGTGATTCTGTTTATTTTGTGTAGAAAACGGTTTATGCCACAATATGATAGCAACAAGTAGTCGAGATGGTCTGATTAGCTTCGGTTGCTATGCTAACATCACCTGTAGAATGCCAGAGAAACTTTCATAACAGCGTTGTGATCTGCTTGTGTGACAGTCGGACAGTGAAGACTTTCCAGCGGCCGCTGCCGCGAGTTAACGGGAGAATAAACTCCGGTGCACGAGCAGCACTGCAGCGGGCGGTAATGCCGCTGAACCACATTAATAAACAATGCGCCACGGCACTCTGGAGAAAGGTATAAGGTTGGAGAAGTAGTTCTTTAATTTAATCTGGCTTCGTATGATTAGAAACTACCCGACGCAGTCCTCTACTGATGTTGTTGTGAGCGGTGTTGCGGAGAAAATCAGCGACGTAAAACGCCGTGTGGGTCATAAGAAGGCACGGAAACGGATACGTCATGACGCAAACGATGACGCAATAACTCACCTTTGAACCTAATTCACCTTTGAACCTGCATCTGTAACAATGAGTGGACCAAAGAAAAGTCGACAATGAGTGCCGAGTGTATAATGAGGAGTGGACAGCTAAATATTTTTTCACCGATCTGCTACTGACCCGGCCCGTCTGTCAAATTTGAAAACTCATAGTGGCCCCCGAGCCAAAAAGTTTGCCCACCCGTGTTAGATGCTGAATTAACCAGGATGAGTAGCTTTCTCAAAAGAGCTGAAGTTAGCAGCACATTTAGAGTGAGAGCAGAAGAGGTTTTGCACAGTAAAACCTCTGAGGCTGCCGTGTGCATCTACTGCAGCTTTGTAGTCCCTCTTTATATATTTGCATTTTGTAATAAACTATAACATTTTCAAAATGAATATCTACTAGGGTTTTCTGTCACTGTTTCCAATGCTTATATTTGGTTGGTTATCACAATTCTTTGTTTTGATTGGCTGCTGCAGGGTGAGGCTAACGTGTGTGTAATCTTGCTTTCTCAAATGTTTGCAGATGATTTCCGTATATTTTGTGGTGATCTTGGCAATGAGGTGAATGATGACATATTGGCCAGAGCCTTCAGCAGATACCCGTCTTTCCTCAAAGCGAAGGTGGGCTGTTTCTTTTATTTACATCCTGTTATCGCACTAATTACTTAAAAAATAACGTCATTTCCTGTCAGGGCATTTTACTCACCAGCCCCATGAATTGATGCGAATACAACGTGTATTATTTAAGATAATCAGAGACATTCTGAACATGACAACATTTGATCAGGCAGTTAAATGTTATTACTGCAAAACAAATAATTGAGTAATGCAGGAGGCAAAATCAGGATATATATGTGAGAGACAGATAATGAACCCAGATACAACATTCAAGATGCATTGAAGTTTGACATAGATCTAAGTTAAATAGCTTTTTCCTGAGCTTTCCCAGTTAGCAGACTTCCTTAGCATATGGCCTTTGCTCACAGAGCCGTTAACAGAGTAGATGATGTGTCTGTTTCTCGGCTCTGTGTGTAGTGGACACATAAATAATCTGAATTATTGTCCTCAGGTGGTGAGAGACAAACGAACAGGCAAGACTAAAGGCTACGGCTTCGTCAGCTTCAAAGATCCCAACGACTACGTCAGAGCCATGAGAGAGATGAACGGTCAGTCCTTTCATTCATGTCTTTGAGGATCCAGTGGGTGAATTCAACAGTCATACTAAATTCTTCCTCTGCTCTGTGATTTCCAGGGAAGTACGTCGGCAGTCGTCCCATCAAACTGAGGAAGAGCATGTGGAGGGACCGCAACATGGAAACGGTACGCAAGAAGCAGAAAGAGAAGAAGAAGCTGGGCCTCCGGTAGAGACTGTGTGTGCTGCTCAGTGTACAAGTATGACATTGTAAATGCTTTCACTCTTTTTTTTTCATTAAATAAAACCATTTCTTAGTTCTTGATATGGTCACTTTCAATTTTACTGGCTGTGTTACTCATTGAAGTACTGTAGGAGTTGCTGTATTTACATCAGTTGCTCTCAATCTTGCGACATGAGGTGAAAGAATGGTACTTCAAATGCAAATCAGTCTTTCACTTTTATTCATGAGCCCAAAATACCAATACGGATGCAATGACAGAATAATATGAAAATCATTTGATGTCAGGTCATATTGCCCATCAGTCTCTCATGATATGTTTCAAGTAATGAGGAAACGGGACAAATGAGGCTTTACTTAAAGTGCGAGTCTTCAGTAGGCAAATCAGGTGGGCAATAATCTCTATCATTGAAACAATGTGTGAATTTCAACATTAACCCATCTTCATTCTTTTATGATGTTAGAATATTACAATTCACAGAATTCTACACTGGTACCTTCAGCATAATGTATATTGATCAGTGTTGACATGTCCAGGTGAGGCTTGACTGCACTGATCCACACACAACATGTCCGCTGTCACACTGATGATACATGAGTAAGAATTCATGTTAAATGGGTTTTAAAAAAAAGAAATTGTACTCCCAACTTCATTACCCAAATATAAAAATATCTTTGCTCTCACACCTGGGGAGCAACACTGGCTGTTCTGTTCCCGTGGCGACCAGCTCCATCAAACTGCAGCTCCTATCAACTCCTCCGCAGCTGTCCGTCCACTAAAGATGACATCATTCACTGACACTCCATCATACGAGGAACCAATCAGAGATAGCGATAGGTTGTTCTCCTTTATCAAGTGACGCATGGACTCTGTAAAGAAAATTAGACAGATTTAAAAAAAATAATGCTTCACCACAACTTGTGATCATTTTTAACGTATGAGTCAATACTCACCAACTTTTCGAAAATGTCCCTGATAATACTGAGGTATGCAGTCCTGAAGAGAGAAGAACAGCACGATTGCATCACTATTAAAAACATGCAGTTTGTTTTGAGATGACAAATATATTATAACGGATGTCACAGAATCCTAAATGCATTTCTGACAGGACTTAAATGGGTGTATCTCCACACACTGGTGCTGTACCTTCTGCAGGGCCACCCAGCTCCAGCAGGGTGCTGAGGTGACTCCCAGCTGGCTCCGCACCGCCTCAGTGGCTTTCGCTAAAAGACACTCATCTGTTACAGTTTCTGGGGACCCAAACACTTCCTGGAACCAGGCTCCGCCCATCATCACCTGGAAGACAAGGCAACCTCAGGTTAGCCAGATGACTGGAGGAGAAGCAGCACAGCGTAGAGCAGCAGAGGGTGCTACAAACCAGATTAGTGTGTTAGCAAGGTATGTTGACCCTTAGTGAGTTTACCGTAACAGGGCAAGATCACCATGGCAACTTCTGCTGCAGACCCGATCCCCACATGGTTATGTGCAGAGATAAGGCTTGAAATCAGCAAATATAACACCATTCACTAACTCAATTCTGAACAAGAATACTGTTTTATGATGTCTGTAATTTAACCGACGGTATCATTGTATATTCATTTCAGTTTCTTTCATCCATTTAGTTGGGTGTATTTTGTTTTATAATATTCATAAAATATCTCCTCTGGTGTTATCTAAACATTTACCCACACTTGCTCTAAGATATACCTCCTATAAATTCACAGGTGGCATACATTTATAATTTACTATTTTACATCAGTATGACGTACACTTTCATATGGAATACAGTATAATCTTTTCCAATCATCATTTTGCCACTTATGTGTTTTCCTGACTCCTCCTGATATGCCTAAGTCCATATTACAATGCTGGTCAATTGCAGCTAATCGAAATCGATCTCCATTTAGAAAACACGCATTTTAAAAGGTTTTTCGCCTGCCGTCTGTCTGCAGACTTGTCAAAGCATTAAGTCATGGTTTTTACTAACCGGTATCAGTATGTTGTTACTTCGGCATCATTTTGAAACGTGTATTACAATTAAATCACGGTCAAATATGTTCATTTTGTTGTAGTTGCCAGCGATTAACTCACTAGTTTAGCATACTCAGCCCGGTTGTTGGCCCGGAAAGAACTCGATTTTGGAGAGCCAGAAAACTGTGAAAAAGTACCCGCTAGCCGGAACTACGCCTAGTGGAAACGCAGCCAAAAACGGGCCGGGCACGGCACGCTTAAACCGCGCTGTAGTGGAAATGCGCCATTAGAGTAGTCGAAACCCTGGCTCATCTGAACTTGGTATGGCTCCTGTTCTGAGTATTCCCTGTTAGGATACAATCACATTCTGGGGCTTTTATTTTTGAAATAATGTCCATTCCTACTGTACATTCCATTTAAAAAAAAGGAACTACTGTGTTGACTCAGCATTCACCCCAGTAATATGTCAGATGTTTTCTGTTGGGCGGCCACACAACCTGGGTTTGGGTTTTACAACATTAGCTGAGGATGGACTCATAACCCAATACTTTATTTAAACAGAGGATTGGAAGCTCTTGCTCCCAATGGCATGGCCAACGGTGAATGTGTGTGTGTGAATGTTAGTTCCTAGAGAGAGGGGCACGCTCCCATCGCCATCAATGGGACTACGGTGGAGAGAGTCAGCAGCTTCAGGTTCCTTGGTGTCCACATCACTGAGGACCTGACATGGACTCTTCACACTACCACCATCACCAAAACAGCTCGACAGCGGCTCTTCCTCCGCAGGCTGAGGAGGTTCAACATGGACTCCAGGATACTCTGCAACTTCTAAAGGTGCACCATAGAGAGGATCCTGACCTTCTACAGGTGCACCATAGAGAGCATCCTGACCTTCTACAGGTGCACCATAGAGCGGATCCTGACCTTCTACAGGTGCACCATAGAGAGGATCCTGACCTTCTACAGGTGCACCATAGAGAGGATCCTGACCTTCTACAGGTGCACCATAGAGAGGATCCTGACCTTCTACAGGTGCACCATAGAGAGCATCCTGACCTTCTACAGGTGCACCATAGAGAGTATCCTGACCTTCTACAGGTGCACCATAGAGAGTATCCTGACCTTCTACAGGTGCACCATAGAGAGTATCCTGACCTTCTACAGGTGCACCATAGAGAGGATCCTGACCTACAGGTGCACCATAGAGAGGATCCTGACCTTCTACGGGTGCACCATAGAGAGCATCCTGACCTTCTACGGGTGCACCATAGAGAGCATCCTGACCTTCTACGGGTGCACCATAGAGAGGATCCTGACCTTCTACAGGTGCACCATAGAGAGCATCCTGACCTTCTACAGGTGCACCATAGAGAGCATCCTGACCTTCTACAGGTGCACCATAGAGAGCATCCTGACCTTCTACAGGTGCACCATAGAGAGCATCCTGACCTTCTACAGGTGCACCATAGAGAGCATCCTGACCTTCTACAGGTGCACCATAGAGAGCATCCTGACCTTCTACAGGTGCACCATAGAGAGCATCCTGACCTTCTACAGGTGCACCATAGAGAGCATCCTGACCTTCTACAGGTGCACCATAGAGAGCATCCTGACCTTCTACAGGTGCACCATAGAGAGCATCCTGACCTTCTACAGGTGCACCATAGAGAGCATCCTGACCTTCTACAGGTGCAGAGGATCCTGACCTTCTACAGGTGCACCATAGAGAGCATCCTGACCTTCTACAGGTGCACCATAGAGAGCATCCTGACCTTCTACAGGTGCACCATAGAGAGCATCCTGACCTTCTACAGGTGCACCATAGAGAGCATCCTGACCTTCTACAGGTGCACCATAGAGAGCATCCTGACCTTCTACAGGTGCACCATAGAGAGCATCCTGACCTTCTACAGGTGCACCATAGAGAGCATCCTGACCTTCTACAGGTGCACCATAGAGAGCATCCTGACCTTCTACAGGTGCACCATAGAGAGCATCCTGACCTTCTACAGGTGCAGAGGATCCTCTTCTACAGGTGCACCATAGAGAGCATCCTGACCTTCTACAGGTGCACCATAGAGAGCATCCTGACCTTCTACAGGTGCACCATAGAGAGGATCCTGACCTTCTACAGGTGCACCATAGAGAGGATCCTGACCTTCTACGGGTGCACCATAGAGAGGATCCTGACCTTCTACAGGTGCACCATAGAGAGTATCCTGACCTTCTACAGGTGCACCATAGAGAGGATCCTGACCTTCTACAGGTGCACCATAGAGAGCATCCTGACCTTCTACAGGTGCAGAGGATCCTGACCTTCTACAGGTGCACCATAGAGAGTATCCTGACCTTCTACAGGTGCACCATAGAGAGGATCCTGACCTACAGGTGCACCATAGAGAGGATCCTGACTGGCTGCATCACGGCCTGGTACGGCAGCTGCACCGCCCTCAATCGTAAGGCTTTACAGAGGGTGGTGAAAACTGCACAGCACATCACCAGGACGGAGCTGCCATCCATGGAGGACCTCTACTCCCAGCGGCTCAGGAAGAAATCCCTCCGGATTATAAAAGACCCCCACCACCCTAGCCACAAACTGTTCTGCCTGCTGCCGTCTGGCAGGCGGTACCGCAGCATCTGGACTAAAACCACCAGATTCAGAGACAGTTTCATACCACAGGCAATAAGACTGCTAAACAAATGAACTTTGAAACAACATACATAACATTCATCTGGCTGCTATTTAGAAATGATTTATCTATTTATCTAATATATCATATTCGAATAACTTGCATATAGACTCTTATTGCACTATTTCAAACAATTTTTCTTTCTGTATTACTATTTACTTGCACTATGTTTTTCTGTTTACCTGTTTTATTGTGTTGCACTGTTGGAGGAGCCTGTGACCAAACATTTTCATCGTCATAACTACACTGTAGCTATGTTCGTATGACAAAATAAAGAACCGTGAACCTTGAGAGCGAGTGGCACTGCTCTGTATATGGGTATGTGTGTGTGTGTGTGTGTGTGTGTGTGTGTGTGGTGTGTGTGTGTGTGTGTGTGTGGGTGTGTGTGTGGGTGTGTGTGTGTGTGTACCGTCAGTCTTGTAGTGTGTCCTTCAGGTCTGTTGTGTTGAGGGAAGGGAACTGAGTCGTAGACGACCCCGAGAACAACTGGATTCTCTGACGATGGAATCAGGTGACCGAAGCCCTGTCACACAGGAAAACACAATGTCACAAAAACTGCTTTTGAAATGGTTATGGGGGTGTGGTCACTAAGACATCACAGTGAGAGCGATGGTTCGACAGGACGGTTTGTTTATGACACATGTTGCTGAGCACAGATTTCTTTCTTGGACTCAGTCATCTACCACTTTTACACCCATTCATCTAATGGTCCCTGAACACTCCATTCAAAGTGCTGTGTGTCTGACTGCAGCTCTCACCGTGACAGGCAGGATGGAACCCTCATACTCCAGATTTACCACAGCAACCGTAACCATGGAGATGTCCTGCAGCAGCTGGCTGAGAGGTTGACAGGAGGGGGGCAGGACGGAGGAGAGTGCTGGGGGGAGAGAGATACTTTGTTTTTTTTGCTGTTTTTGTGTGGATTCTACTGTGTTCAAATTACTTTTAAATTATTTGGATATTTCACACATAGAAAACTACGCACCCCTATGTTTATTATTTTGTTGCAGCAAGTGTAAGGCATTTGTAATTGAACTGCTCAAACACTAAGATGACATTTAAACCAGCTGCAAGCGACAGATACAGTGCATCCGGAAAGTATTCAGACCCCTTCACTTTTTCCACATTTTGTTATGTTACAGCCTTATTTCAAAATGGATTAAATTCATTTTTGTTCTCAACATTCGAGACACAAAACCCCATAATGACCAAGTGGAAACAGTTTTAAAATATTTTTTGTAAATGAATTAAAAAGAAAACACTCAAATATCACATAAACATAAGTATTCACACCCTTTACTCAATAAGTTGTTGAAGCACCTTTGGCAGCAATTACTGCCTCGTCTTCTTGAGTGTGATGCTACAAACTTGGCACACCTTTCTTTGGGCAGTTTCTCCCATTCTTCTTTGCAGATCGTCTCAAGCTCCATCAGCTTGGATGGGGAGCGTCGGTGCACAGCCATTTTCAGATCTCTCCAGAGATATTCAATCGGGGTGAAGTCTGGGCTCTGGCTGGGCCACTCGAGGACATTCACAGACTTGTCCTGAAGCCACTCCTTTGTTATCGTGGCTGTGTGCTTAGGGTCGTTGTCCTGTTGAAAGGTGAACCTTCGCCCCAGTCTGAGGTCCAGAGCAGGTTTTCATCAAGGATCTCCCTGTACATTGCTGCATTCATCTTTCCCTTGATCCTGACTAGTCTCCAAGTTCCTGCCGCTGAAAAACATCCCCACAGCATGAAGCTGCCACCATGCTTCACTGTAGGGATGGTGTTGGCCAGGTGATGAGCGGTGCCTGGGTTCCTCCAGACATGATGCTTGGCATTCAGGCCAAAGAGATCCATTTTGGTTTCATCAGACCAGACAATTTGGTTTCTCATGGTCTGAGAGTCCTTTAGGTGGTCCATGGGGGCTTTCATGTGCCTTTGGCTTCCTTCTGGCCACTCTACCATAAAGGCCTGATTGGTGGAGTGCTGCACAGATGGTTGTCCTTCTAGAAAGTTCTCCCATCTCCACAGAGGAACACTGGAGCTCTGTCAGAGTGACCATCGGGTTCTTGGTCACCTCTCTCTACACACCAACCTGAGACCAAAGAACGCGTACCGAAGGCGTCCCGACTTTTACGTCAGCTACGTCGGGCTTCGTTGGCTTCGTCGGATAAAGCCGCCCGCCTACGAACACACCGCAAATACTTCAGCCGACGAGTGGCAATAACTCTCCTTACCAGCAGGCGGCGGTAGTGTAAGTCTGTTCTTCTTCTCTCGGTGTATAAAACGCAGTCTGTCTTCCGGTTGTTGCCTCTTTTGAATGACGAATACACACTACCGCCGCCTGCTGGTAAGGAGAGTTATTGCCACTCGTTGGCTGAAGTATTTGCGGTGTGTTCGTAGGCGGGCGGCTTTATCCGACGAAGCCAACGAAGCCCGACGTAGCTGACGTAAAAGTCGGGACGCCTTCGGTACGCGTTCTTTGGTCTCAGGTTGGTGTGTAGAGACCTTTAGGCACTTCTCCCCCGATGCTCAGTTTGGTTTGGGCAGCAAGCTCTAGGAAGAGCCGTGGTGGTTTCAAACATCTTCCATTTGCAAATGATGGAGACCACTGTGCTCGTTGGAACGTTCAATGCTGCAGACATTTTTCTGTACCCTTCCCCAGATCTGTGCCTTGATACAATCCTGTCTCTGAGGTCTACAGACAATTCCTTGGACCTCATGACTTGGTTTGTGCTCTGATGTGCACTGTCAACTGTGGGACCTCATATATAGACAGGTGTGTTCCTTTCTAAGTCATGTCCAATCAATTTAATTTACCACAGGTGGACTCCAGTCAAGTTATAGAAACATCTCAATGATGATCAGTGGAAACGGGATGCACTTGAGCTCAATTTTCAGTGTCAAAGCAAAGGGTGTGAATACTTATGTACATGTGATATTTCATTTAATTATTTTTAACACGTTTGCAAAAAAATCTTTAAAAACGTTTTCGCTTTGTCATTATGGGGTATTATGTGTGGGACATTGAGAACAAAAATGAATTTAATCCATTTAGAAATAAGGCTGTAACATAACAAAATGTGAAAAAAGTGAAGGGGTATGAATACTTTCCGGATGCACTGTATGTAGTGTTTTTAGATTGTGAGTTTGTGATTGTGTCATCATGAGACCCCTACTGTTGCAGAAGGTACCACAGAAGAGGTGTGTGTGTGTGTGTGTGTGTGTGTGTGTGTGTGTTGTGTTGTGTGTGTGTGTGTGTGTCTGGCATATCATGAATTCTCTTCTGTGTTCATGTAAGACAAATTACCTTTAGCAGGCATTGCAGAGATGATGTGGTCAGCTGATATGACTCCATCCTCTAATTCGATCTTCACACACACAAACACACACACACAGAGAACATGTTGGGGATCCTTAATGCACTTGCCTTGAAATCATTTCTGATTTCCATAGTCTTTTATCACAATAAAACATGTATTAGAAAGACATTAGATGTGTATTACACAAATATGTAGCACCACAATGCAGAATAACCATTAAATAGAGCAATTCACATCAATTCAATTCGCTTCAAGTACTATACCTGAACAAAATAATCAAGGGAAATCCTAATAAATATCCTAAATAAAAAGCATATTTTCTTTTTGTTCTTACAACACTGTGTTAACAAATAATAAGCTGAAAGGGACAGATGGTATTGTAGATAATATAGTTAAAGTGGTGTAGGATCAGGAAGTCAGGGTGTCAGACAGCCTGTTTTCTTTTACTCTTACTTTACCCTTTTATTTTAATGACTACTATGACTTTCACAAAGTAACAACATTAATGATTATATTAGATAAGTCAGGGGCTAACTAATGTTATAACAAATCATCATAAGGGGGACAATGTTTGTTTGTACAAAATGTACGAACAAAACACATTTAATACTTCCTATATTCTTTAAACCCACATTTAGAGATTTTTCCGTTAACCCTTTGGTTCGAAAAAGGTTCAGTAATCTGGAATGCGTCCCTCTTAAGAAGGAGATTTCTAGATCTGCCCCTCTGGAGAGCAAACATTGCAGAGTTAAAGGTTGAGTCTCCTCACTGACCTTCCACCCAGAGGCTGCAGGAGTGATGTGCTGCACGCCAGCGTCTCTGTGCAGCTGCACTCTGCCGCTCTGTTGGAGGAACTCACTGAGGGATTCTGGGAAGGACTGCATCCCACTGCGCAGAGACCACTGGGCCCACGACTCTGTCTGTGATCTCTGAGCCAGAGGGCCGGGGGGGAGCAGTGGAGTGGGACCTGCACATTTCACACATACAACTTTATAAGGCACAGATTCCAGACAATGTTATACCACCATGACTCTCACTGAGCTGAACCCAGAAAGCATAATAGGGCCTCTTTAAGGTGCTTGTATGAGAGCGTACATTGTCTCTTGTGTTGTGTTCCCCTCACATAACAAAAAAATAAAACAAGAGTGTAGCAGCGGTACCTGAGCCCAGCAGCATGCCCAGCGTCAGAGAGCCTCTGCGCTGCTCTGCATTGAACAAGACAGGGAAACAAGAACGCACGCTCAACTTCCTGCAGTCGCCCGCAAACACACCCCGACACAAACTGTCCACAGCTATGTCTGCCAGCTGCACACAGAGGAAGGAAAGGTCAGACAATGGCAGTATTTATCACCACATGAGACAGACTACTGGTGTCAAATAAAAGTGAATCTGATTTCGTTCTGGTTAATGAGTTCATCTTATGTAAGTCTATCCTATATATTCTTTGAGAAAGATCATTCTGATCCCCTCACCTCCTTTCCAAGCCTCCGAGAAACAAATGAATGGATGGTCTCGTCATCCTCCTTGCCTTTCCTCACTAGTATCTCCTTGGCAACGTTCAACAGTAGGGGACGAGAGAAAGGGGGCACGGTGCGCAGAAGTCCACTGAAAGAGAGATGAAGAGATGGGAAGAGAGAGAGAGAGAGAGAGAGAGAGAGAAATAGAAATTAATTAATTAATTACGCAAAGGATCAGATTGTTAGTTAGCAACCGAAATGTCCTTGTAATGTTACCATCATGTCCATTTCACCTTTAACTGAACATTCAGACAGTTCTGCAGCCACTGTACCAGGTACGATCACACAGCTCATAAAGGTCAAATGCATTCCCTAGCTACTCAGCAGGGAGGTGTTATCACTGTTGTATGTCATTATCGGTGAATGGCCTGTCATGGCACAACACTTTTCTACAGTCTCACCTTATCCCTGAAGGCATCCTGTGCAGCTGTTTGTTCACGTACACATATCTGTTCTTAGAGGCGACATGGCTGTAGTCGACTGGCAGAATCTCCCCGCCGAGACCCAGATCATCGACCTAAACACACACATCACACAGAAAATTCACTACTGGGTCTTCAGAACCCTTCAATCCCTACCTGTATCTGCCTGCATCTCAACAACAGTTTCCTGGATATAAATACAATTATACCTTCCGTAAACTTTAAAAGATTCCTAAGTTCCTTTGACCGTACCATATTGAGGGTGTTGCGTCCCACTGCCCCCGCAGGTCGGATCCCTCTGGGTCCATGTTCAAACACGGCGCCATCCGACCTCCTGGTGGAGCTCAGCCAACCTCCGAAGCGACTGCTGGACTCAAGAACAATTACCTGGAGGAACAAAATGTGTGTTTGAAACGTGAAACATACACAGAAAGGTAAGGGTGTTTCAGGTCAATCTTATTATGTTTAGTCCTTTGGTTTATTTTCAATATGTTTTCAATATTTTACACATCAAATATTTCCCTCCCTGCAGTTATTCTTCCAAGGCACCAATCACTTTCCTCACTGAAGAAGGCCCTAGTTAAAGATAGTCTGTGTGTGTGTGTGTGTGTGTGTGTGTGTGTGTGTGTGTGTGTGTGTGTGTGTGTGTGTGTGTGTGTGTTACCTTGGTAACCTGGGGGCTCTTGCATAGGTAGTAGGATGCTGCCAAACCCCCAATCCCCCCTCCAAGTACTGCAACTGTAGTCATTGGCTGCTGGCAAACACAGATCAGAGTTCAGAGCAGCCGGGTGTGTCTGCTGAACGCAGCCTGTTGATACAGATAATGACTCAGCAGCCTGTTGATACAGATAATGACTCAGCAGCCTGTTGATACAGATCATGACTCAGCAGCCTGTTGATACAGATCATACTCAGCACTATGCTGTCTGCCCAACTGTCCTGAGGTCAGTTGCACTTCTAGCATCCATGACAGTTTCATTTAGGTAAAACTGCAGATATTAATAATAGATAGAGATAATAATACTAATATCAATAATAATTGTAATAAGTACTCATTAAATATTCTGAGTCCCCATAATATGTTGCATACCTGTCACAGTTCCTGCTTTTAGTCTCACCCATATTTGCTCTTTGGACCAAGGATGTAATATCTCATATTTCCAGTGGTGTACGTATATTACTCACGTACTGTACTTAAGTACAATTTTGACAGACTTGTACTTTTTGTTGTCTCATGTTTTGCTACTTTGTACTTCAACCCAAATACAATTGAGAGGTAAATGGTGTAGTTTTACTCCACTTCATTAATTTAACACCTTTAGTTACTTTGCATATTTGGATTGAAATATAATCAAGTCTTAAATCAGACTTTAGTTCCACCTGGAGTAAATTCACAAGCTACCCTGCAGTATACAAAGTCATTCAAACTAGCTGCACCTTTACCAGCTTTGAGAACACTTTAATGATCAATCATTATAAAACATATATATATATTATTCTGAAATGGGTCAATCTGCAGAATTACCACTTTTACTTTTAGTACTTTAAGTATATTTTGATGACTTTGCTACTTTTACCTGAGTAACATTTTGATAGCACGACTTTTATTTGTAACAGAGTATTCCACACTGTGGTACTTTTTCTATTACTTTAGTACTTTTTCCACCTTTGCTCATATTTAATGGTAGCCTACTAACTTCCATAGCTTCCTGTCCAACTCGCATTGTCAGGCCACATTTATGTGCAAGTTAATGACATATAATGGTGCCATAAAAGGTCCTGTGTAAAACTGTAGCACTATGAGGGCAGCTCAGAGAAGCTGAACAGGAACTATACTGTCTGCATATTGTTAAAAGAGGCTCCTATTAAAGAAAAAAGAAAAATGAAATGTATATCGGAAGTGAACTTGTGGAGGCTGGTTAGTGCTGTTAGTAGCACAGGGAGCTGTACCTGCTGCAGACACAGTTAGTTACACAGCATATGTAACACAAACACAGGATGACTGTATCGTTGCTAACAGGAGACAGACTTCGCAGACAGCTACCATCAAACACACACACCAACACTGACACTGACTTAATTATAGTGATGGAAAGAGAATAAAAGGTCACGGTGTTACCTTTGTTTTAGGCGCAGGATGAACGAAGAGTATCACATAAGCACCACAACATTCTTCTTCTTCTGTGGATTTTTTCGCGGGTCGCAAACAGCTACAGGTGCATACCGCCACCTACTGTACGCTAGTGTGTATCGTCACGTGTTTTATTCTTCTTACCAACCCCGTTTTACTTAAGTAAGTAGTGTCTTCCTGGTAGTTCTTAAATCTTAACCCCCCCCCCTTCTGTTCATCCAGGCATTGCTTCAAACTTCACCATTTAGCTTTTCTGTTTCAAACACGGTGTAATTTAATATATTTCCCACAGTTTCTTTACTCCACAGTTCCAACACTCACTGTCACTTTTCCCCAGTACAAAATGGTGCCATTTAATCCTGTGTGATTCAACTTGAGTCTAGTTATGACGATTTCCTCCCTCCTTTCTTTAAAGATCGTTCTTATTACTATTTTCTGTAATTGGTGATTGGCCCTCTTTCTTTCTGGTCTTCCTCCTACCTGTTCTCCCACATTTCCATTACTTTCTTCTTAATCATTCTCAATTTTTCAAGTGAAACTGGACATGTTTTCCTTCAGCCACTTCTCGCTAGTTTATCACCCAACTCACCCTTTAAGGCCCTCATGTGCAGGCACTATGCCACCTCTGTGAAGTTTTAAGAAACTATGACTTATTTCAATAAGTAAATCTTCTCTGACAGTAGTTGCTGACTGTTTGCTTTCTTAGATGTACAAGGAGTATGCTCATATCACCACACTATCAGGTCTGATCTCTTCAACCCACTGTATTCAAATTATTGCTGCAAGTATTTCTTTGTTCATTCCTTCATTGTCCACCCAATTCTACACCCCTGGAACTTGGATATTCCCAGCAATCCTGTAGTGATTGGTTTTCTTCCCAGCTTCCTTTTCCAATTTGCGAGAGCAAGTTTCTCTCTTCTCCTGCCTCTATTTGTGCTGATCTATCAGTATAGGGGTTGGAAACTAGGGCATGGCTCTTTACTGTTAAATGATCAAAAGTAGAACAAAAATGTAAGCGTTTGGTGAGTTAGGTGGTGTTTCTTATTTCGTTATATAGCTATATTATTACTATTACTATTATAGATATTATCTCCTTTTTTTTGTAAAGGATTGCCAAGTGCTAAGAGGGGTCCTCACAATAACATGCTGAGATTCTGAGGTCATTATGTCATCCCATGACAACATGGGCTGTCATCTTCTCAGGAGCCGCTTTGAATCAAATTCATAAATGGAAAATAGGAACAATATGTGCTCCTGGAAACACCTACTGTAACAGGAAGTACCGCAGAGGGAGTTTGAGTTCTTTGCCAGGTGTCTGTTTGTCTGTCAGTCAGCCTTGTCACCGCAATAGCGTTAAAACCCACAACATGCATTCTCTAATCCCTGCAGGTATGTAGTTGAGATCAACATGAAGGTCTTGTTCAAAGATGTTGGTGGTCCGAGCAAGGAAGTACAGTAGGGGGATAGGAAATAGGAAAGGGGACAATTGAATTTATCAATATCATTTTTCGTATACAGGACACAATGATTGCCTTTTATTAAAGAAGGAAATTGGAAATGGGACGAAATGGTGATATTCTTGTAGCAGTAAAAAGGAATAAAAAAGTACCAAATATTATAAGTAAGCCACTGATGTATTTCTAGAGGGGCTAACCAGGCACAGGCTGTGGGTCTCAAGGTAATCAAATGACCGCAAAGAGACACAAAATGACAATAAACGCCATGACGCGCGAGAAAAAGAAACTTAGTTCATGCCAGGCAACCTCTCTTTGACCAAAATGTTCCTTTTACATTAACAGGGAGAAATTAACAGTATGTGTTATTCTCTTATAATGCACAAGAATTCGACCTCTTATTTCCAATAATCTTCGTATTCTGCACTATTTAGTTTAACAATCCATGTTTTAAAACCGGTTTAGAAAATCCTTGGATTCTAGCAGTGATCATGTGATCAGATGTGATATCAGCGGTCTGATCTGATCCTCTGAAGCGTGCAGCATAGGTTACCATGGTGATATACAGCAGTGGTCCTACTTTGTGCCACAGGCCTGTGTCAGGAGCGTGATAGCTGATGGCTTACCAAAGGGGTCTACTCTGGTTACCATGGTGATATAAATGTGGGTAAAGCAAACAGTAAACTGTGTATTGATGAATCTGCCACAGAGTTTGTGGACCATAATAAACACAGCCTAGACTTCCCACCATTTTACATGTGCACTAATACACTTCTATGGAAACTGGGTCACAAAAAAAACTCTCTCTGACAATTAGTTCATTAAATATTATCCACTGGTCTGAGATCAGTAGGCCTATAGCTGTCAGTTTTGACTCGTTTCTATCAGCAGATGATCTCCTCCATCAGGTTTGTGCTGAATGATGCTGCTGCTGTCTGCTGGGTTGTCTCTTACAAGGCGTTGGGATTTGCGTCATGAAAACAATAAATGATAAACATTAGTTAATAGTTACTAAGGTGGTGCAAAATCAGCCAAAATATTGTCAATTGCAAATAACTGTATGCGTCTTAATTTTATTCCTACAGTGACCAACCATCTTTAAGCATTTCAACATTTGAAGACTTATCTATATAGAGAAGTCCAAAAGTATTTAACATTAAAGGCCTCCTATTATGCTATTTTTAGGCATATATTATGGATCTCAGATTAGATATATAAAAATATATAAAAACATGTCTATGATGTGTTTTGCTAAAAATACCAAACAGATCATGCATTTTAGACATCCCTCTGTTTCAACCCTTTAGAGAATGGTTGATTCTGGGTCAGCAGCTTCACATTTGAACTGGGCTGATGCTGGCCCCGCCCCCTTTGGAGCAGCACACTGAGCTCCAGAGAGAAGAGTGGCTGCTCTGCTCAGATACAGCTAAATGCTGCCGTGATTAAATGCCATATTGTGTTCCAAACCACATCAAGGATTATTTCTAAAACAGTATGGAGCTCAAATGCTTTTTCTCTTGCGGGTTTAAAACAAGGTGAGTACCTTTTTATATCCTGCTGTTTTACACATACTCACTCCAGTACAGCGTTAGAGATGCTTGCTAATGTGAACAAAGACCATATTACTTCCAAAACACGTCACGCATTGTAGCGACGTTTCCGATAGGTCCGTGGGTGTAGAGCCAGTTTATATTTCCGATATTACGTAATATTGTCAGCAAATCTGGATCAGCTCCGTTGTACCCCCGTTTTTAGAGATTTGGGTACGGAGGAAAAGAGAGGGTTTTGTTTTCTGAAACTTTGTGAGTTGAGTTCCCTGACACACCGAGGACACATATTTATGTATAAAAGACATCAAAAAGTGTATTTTGCATGATAGGAGATCTTTAAGAAATGTGGCCATCTGATCAATTTAAAGAGGACATATTATGCTGATTTTCAGGTTCATTTTTTGCCTCTGTGATAAGTTAATTTGAATGTAAAAGCTCTTTATTTTTCTCATACTGCCTGTGCTGCAGCACCTCTTTTCACCCTCTGTCTGAAACCAGAGCGTGTGATGTCACTATGTTACAGAAGTAAACAAAGGAGTCCAATGAAGGCGTTTAAGGAAGGGGGGGAGGAGAGTGTGGGAGAGAAATTCCCATTCGAGGGAACAGAGGGTTTTGAGCCTTTGCAGACCGTTGACATGCACACAAACCTACAGAATATAACACACTACAGGAGAGGGAAACCTATAGAAGTGTTATGGGGCCTCTATGGTGAATCCTTCCTTAAACAATGTTTCACCAGTCTTAGTCTGATCGGCACATTGGTTGAGTGTGTATTGAAGTTGTGATTGTTTTGTTATGTCTTATCTTTAGTGAATATTGAACACTCCCTAGGATCTTTGGCCACAGTTCGCAGTCTACAGGAGGAACAAAGGATCAGATTAGTAGGAAGAAAAGCGGAGATCTGATGTTTGTTTAACTTTGGTGTGCAAAAGTATACTCTTTATTCTTATTATATATCCAACTTTATTTTGCCCCAAACCCCTCCCCTCCACCCAGCCCCCACAACCGGTGGCATTCCCATGTCACCAGTTACTGTCACTGTTACAATAGCCAATCAGAGCTCACCTGCAGAAAGAAGGCAACCAAACAAAGAAGAGCAGAAAAAAGGGTTACTTTCAGTTTGTTTTTTCTTGTTAAATAGTAATAAATACATTGAGATGCAGTGGTTCTTACTTTATCCTTTTCTCTTAAGCAGAAGGGTTAAAAAGTTTTTTTTTAAATTTCTGTTTCTATTTCTTTTTATTTCTTTATTGATCTGTGTTGGATCTTTAGCAGCAATCCGGACCAGTTGTCATGGTGATTAGCAGCACAGAGAGGAGGAGCTGTCTGGAGGAGAAACAACAGGAGGAGGAGGAGAGAAAGAAGAAAGCAGGGCAGGGACGGGGGGGGGGGACTAGGAGGAGAAGGAGATCCCTACGAGTGTCCCGCCACCTTCTCCTCCCTCCACCGCCCTCCCTCTCTCCGTCCTCTGTCACAGCCGGGGGGGGGGCAGCAGAGAAAGGTGGAGAAAAAGAGTTCAACACAGAGACCCTCCATGAGTCCTAAACCACACGTGGTGCCGTCTCCTCCCTTCACACCAGCCTCTGTCTTCTTGATGAACAGTGTGTGTGTGTGTGTGTGTGTGTGTGTGTGTGTGTGTGTGTGTGTTGACTGTTAATATGAAAAACTATAATGCCGGAACTAACAGGTGATCTGAATGGAGATCAAATCGAAAAGCATGGCTCCTCTCTTCCTCTTCGTCCTCCTCCTCCTCCTCCTCTCCAGGCTTAAACAACAACCAAGTAGAACACACAACTCCTCAAACCCGAGAAAAAATCAAATAATATTAAACAACAATAATAATAATATTAATAAAAACAAACTTGTCACAATCATTCCTTTCCAATTACAGTCGCAACAAAAGACAAAAAACTAAAACGGGATAAAAGGAGAGTTCTCCCAGCATCCTCCTCCTCTTCCTGTTCCTCCTCTCCCTCTCCTCCTCCCCCTCCTCCTCCTCCTCCTCTCATGCAGTACAGACTGTCTCCTGCAGCACAAAGTTCACCTCTTTGTCTCTGAACTCTGGCTGTGTGTGTAGTTGTAGTAGTTGTAGTTAAAATTGTATGGCTTTAGGGCATGGTTCAGGTTTTATCAAGAGTTGGCTGGCCCCTCGTCTGAGTCCGGCCTCCCTCTGCCCCCCCCAGCGGGGTTATTGTTGTTGGACGCAGGGTAGTAGTCCTCAGGGGGCGGGGCTTGTGGCCCTGGGGCGGTGGGGGCCGCCCGAGTCCGGAAGGCAGACAGTCCGATTGGCAGAGCGAGGGGCAGGGAGGCCGAGCCGAACTGAGAGGCCTCCATGGAAGACACCGCCCCCAGGTGGTGCAGCCCTAGGGACACGCCCACATCCATGCTGTCACTCATCTGGGGCGGGGATCCCTGCTGGCCCCCCACTCCACCGATGCCCGTCTGTCCGCCCTGCCGCAGGCCACGCCCACCGTTCCCGTGGTGGGAGTAGGTCGGGTGCGGGTGGTGGGGCGCGTCCAGGAAGTGGCGCTGGTGCTGTTGGGAGGCAGCCGGCTTGTGGAGCAGCAACTGGGTGTATGCTGGGTCCTGACCCCCACCTCCACCATCACTGCCGGGCCACATCCTCATCTGCTGCTGGGAGGGAGCCTGGGGGGATGAGACGCAATCATGAAGAAACTAAAAGCAACACAACAATCTGCTGTGGGGACAAATCCTGCTCAGGAGCAACAAGAGGGTCACTTTTATTTGAGGGTTGAGTGGCATCATAGCTCCACCGTGTGGTCAGTGTTTTAACTCTGTTCTCTTATGGTACAGTATGAGGTGTTGTTTCACACATTTTTGCAACTCCAAAACATTTCAATTTCAATTTCCCTTCTCCATTATTCTAAGGTTGCTAAATAATGGTAGGCTTGTCCATAAATCATTTACACATTTGGTACCTTTAACCACATTGAAATGGCTAGGACAGGATCTTTAATGAGATCAAAATTCGATGACTCTTTAAATATTGCACAATATATCCCTAAACTGAGATTTGGTATTCTAGATGGCAGTGCTATATTTCACTACTGCTGTGAGTGTATTCCAGGACAGTGTGTGTGAGCTGTGTGTACCTGAGGGCTGGTCATCTCATAGTCTGAGTGTGTAACAGCAGAGTTGTAGTAGCGGTTACTGTAGCGGTAGTTGCGGTTGTCATTGGAAGAACCACTGGAGCCACCTAGAGACAAAACAGAGCCAGGTTACATAAAACACAACAAAGCACAGCACAGCAGTACACACTGCTACTTTTTATGATGAATCGTTCTCCCAGAGCTGATTAGTTGTAGTTGTGTGTTTACCAGAGCTAGAAACAGAGCTAGTAGTGGAGGTTGAATGGGAGTGGTCCATGGCAGGAGAGGTGGACGTTGATGAACTGGTGTTGGTTCCTTCATCTGTCGTCTTCTTGAAGAAATTGTGCTGCAGGGCGTAGAATGGCGTGATGCGGCTTTTTGGGTCATAGTCCAGCATGCGCAGGATCAGATCTACGGGACATGATGAGGATAATATTTAGCCACAGGCACTAAGTCAATATGGAGTATGTTACCTGCACATTGTGTTGACCAATAAGCTTTTGAGAAAATGTACTTTCCACTTAATGAACAGCTTTGTTCTGGCTCCTGACTGGCTAAAGAGATGAGCCACTGCTGCTCCACACGCTGACTCAGACATGTATTTTGGATGAGATCTACTGTCTAAATGAAATGCAGCCCTTCAATTCTGATGTGTCTTCAGCTCACACAGGTGTGTGGTGTTTTAATGACAATTATGGGTGTTCATTTGACATTTTAATGAATTTATCACCAGGAACAATGAAAAACAATTAATTTAACTTTAACGTTGTTAGTGAGTTCACAGTTTTTAGGAAAAAATGCAGGGAATGAGGACGGACTCCACTTCTTTTCTGTTCCTGCTGCACATGTAGCACATGGACATTGGTGTCTGTAACGCAGCCTGACAACAGTGACTTCGCCAAAAATGTTCCTCGTCATTCATCTGGAATTTGACTGCCATATTGATTGTATTAGAACCCCTCAGTGTGTGTTGTTCACCTTTAAACTTCAGGTAGTCGCAGGGGGCGTGTCCCGGCTCCCCTGCCCTGCGGCCCCCTGGGCCTCCAGTCTCCACACCCAAGATCTCATGAAGACGCCTCGTGGCCGGGGGCTTATACTCCTGGAAACACACCATGCACAAATATTAAGATACAGAAATAAATGATTTCAGGCTCCATTACCACCACACATGATAAGGGAGGTACTTGCTGCTCTGAAACATGGAAATATTTGCAAAATATAGATTTGTCATGAATAGTTTTTGATAAACTTCTCACCAAAACAACGGTGCAGCACCCACACACTTGTTCACTTTGAAGAGTGAGTTGACCTTTGAATAAAACATTGAAATGGATCAGATACCTTCTTGATGTCCTTGTTCTTCTTCACTGTCCACAGGCCATCTGACAGCTTGTCAAAATACTTCCTGGCTTTAGGGGCCGTGTCAAGCATGTGGGCGGGTGGAACCCCCAACACCTCCACAATCTTATTCATCTGGTCCACCTACAAACACACACAAACGCATGTCAACATGGAGAATGTGTCTAATCTTCTAATACTAAATACAAATATATATCCATTTTTCACTTCCTCCTATAAGTTGTTTCACTAACTTTTCTTCTGGACAGTTAAATGCAGAGTTAATATTGAGGGCTCACCTCGTTGGAGCCGCTGAACAGAGGCTCTCCTGTGTGCATCTCCACCAGGATGCAGCCCAGAGACCACATGTCGATGGCCAGGTCGTAGGGCATGCCCAGCAGCACCTCCGGAGAGCGGTAGAACCTGCTCTGGATGTACTGGTAGATCTGAGAGGAGGACAGACATGAAGACAGTAATGTTATTATGCCTTGAAGCTTTTTTTAAAGTTTTAACTGTATGTATTAAACTAAAACGGAGCTAGATTTGATTTCTGCTTTTTTAAACTGTAGTATGTGTTCATGTGTTTCATTTTTGGTGTATAGACTGCTGCCTGAATATGCTGAATGAAAGGCAGGTTAGGATTTTTGATCCTAAATATCTTGGTTTCTTCTTTTCTAAGGTCACATTTTTCTGTTGTTCTACATAATACATTTAAGTAAAAAACATCCTATTAATATTTTTTTTCTCTATTATGTATGTGCATTTTACATCACAGATAACTAGTAATTGTAACAGATTACATTTTTAAAGTAACCCTCCCAACTCTGGTTGCCTGCTGTTTCAGTAGCTGTCCACTAGGAGGAGCCATGTTCCATTAACAGAGCGACAGTGAAGTCTGTTGCTGCCTCGAGCACTCTTCATATCAGAGCTTAGTTCATTTCAATCAGTTTGTGCATTGAACTTTTCCATCGACACAAAATACTGCTGATTAACTCAAATACAAATGACCGAAATGCAGAATTTTAAAACACATTAGACCAAAAAAAGGTCAAATAATTTTGTACAAAACCATAACAGATGTTTGATTTTATACTGACATAGGTATTGTAGTGTTACTTGAATTCATTGATCTTTCTAACCCAAATGATGAGTATCACCGGGGGCGGAGCTTCCCCCAGCAAGCACGCGCCACAGGGAATAATGGCGATTTAATACATAGACTTTAATAAATGCACTTTGACAAATGAACGCTGCTCACCCTCTGCCCCAACTGGCAAGAGGATCCAAAGTCCACAATCTTGATGGCAGATCTCTTGGGGTTACACAGCAGGATGTTCTCAGGCTTCAGGTCGCAGTGGATGATTGACAGCTCTGGAGTGGCCAGGAATAATAATGCTGTGGATAAAAGAAACCCAAAATCATTTGATTATGACCTACTGAATGTGATTTGCAACAGTCTTTCTTTATGATTTGATGAAGAAGTGCATTCTTTTTTTCCACCACTCGGGGGCAGACAACGAGAAGCTAAAAGCACATGTGACTCATGAGTGTGTCGAGGCCCCCCACCTGTACACAGCTGCTGTGCAAACTTCCTGGTGAGGTTGAGGGAGACGCCTCTGAAGTTGGTGTTCCTCAGCAGATCGTACAGGTTGTAGCTCAACAACTCAAACACCAAACAGAGATGGTTCCTAAACATAAAGTGACGCTTCAGGTGGACTGCACCCAGACACACACAGACGGGAGAAGGGAGACAAAGAAGGAGGTTAGCATGACAACTTTGAAATCATTTCTTTGAATAATACAGACTTTTGGAGTGTTGGCTTTTATATATAAATGCTATTTGAATTCCTAATTTCCAAGTGTCACATTCAAGGTGAGGTAAGGGGTCATGGAATGTTTTCTTTCATAATACATTTGACCCCAACCAGTATGTTGTGCTGTCATAGTATGTGTTAAATAAATTGTCTATATACCACACTACAGGAAAGGGTTAACCACAAAGCCAAATAGGGCCTCCCTGATTCCAATGTTGGGATTTTGTATAACTAACATCTTATATAAGCAGTCTTTATCAGTGGGTCAAAGTTGTTGAGAAAGCTAACACATCATCCGGCTAGAAATCTACAGTACACAAGGCTTGATATCGCTTTATTGTTTTGCGTACTTCTATAATATATTGCTGAGCTTCCTTCTTAAAAGTTCTGGTTGGGGTCCGACAGTGCTTTTCGGACCCCTGTACCCTTTGTGTTGTCCTTCTTACCTATGTAATATTTCATCTCAGTGTCATGCTTGTTCATGAGCTCCAGCAGACGTAGTTCAATCTGAGCCTGGTTTAGAAATGCCTTCTTGTTCTTGATGATCTTAATGGCGACCCATTCCTGCTCATGGTGGTCGTAGGCCTTCACCACCTGCAGACACACATCAACACATTCCTCACGCCATGCCAGAATCTTGCATTTCCTTCATTAGATGCAGCAAAACTGGAGCCTGCCTTGTATATAACCCGTGGAGTCAACTACAGTCAATGGTCCCACTTTCCAGGGTGCTAACAATTCCTTTGTTTAACATAACAATTTAGCAGGGCGGGTTTTTTTTATTATTAATTGAAGTTGTTATTGATTTCATTTGTATTGGTTTTCACAATACAAATGATGGTGTATAATTATAGGTTAAGATATCCAGCAGCTGTATCAAAAGTAATCAAATGTAGCTCCTAGCAGGAATTGTTAGCTTTGATGAACACATTGATGCATCAATAGTCAAAATAGGATATGATATATACAATAAATATGATTTTAAAATGGGCTTTTACGCACAAGTACTTTTATTTTTGGTACTTTAAGTTTATTCTGCTGCCAATACTTTTGACTTCAGATAGATTTTGGCCTCACCTGTCCGAAGGAGCCCTTCCCGATCAGCGAGTCTATCTCATAGCGGTCCAGCCACTTTTCTCCATTTTTGACAATGTAGTCGTAGTTGTCGTCGTCATAGCCGTCGTTGTAGACTTTCCTCTCCTTCTTGGTGCTGCTGTCCTCTGGAGGGACCTGCTGGGCCCGTCGCTTCTTCTTAGTATAGTACACCTGGGGATTAGAACAGATCAGGACCCTGTTCTGCTTCATAGTCCATCTAAAAGACCCCCAAACTACCATCATTCTTCTCAGGGACTAGGAGCCGGTTAAATCAGCTGAGTTGAGAAAATGACTGTCCCAATTTCATGGAAATGATGTAGGCGTGTAGCATGCGCCGCGGAACAACCCGTAACAATTTGTGATGGAAACAAGGATCATTTTCTACTTTTTAAGGGAATAGCATTTGTAAAGGTCTGCTTTCTATAGTTGACTTAAGAATTGCTTTAAAAATATATATATATTTCCTTAGATAAGGAAAACCCATGGTGGCAGGACCTGCATTTTTTTCATCCCATAGCCAACATAACAATATCTGGCAGGCACTCATTTCGTATGGCACAAAAAAAAAGGTAAATGCTTTCAATACCTAAAATGGTGTTTAAACCCAGAAAAGTGTGTGTGTGTGTCATACCTCATTGATGTGCTTGTAAGTTTTGATGAGGTCAACAGAGAGTTTCCTCAGTGGTGCGCTGGCAGGGTCTCTGAAACTGGGGGGGATCCTCCGCTGGAGTATGGTCATATCAGACAGCACCTGCACAGCACAGGACAGCAGCAGTTCATACACACGACTCATATTGGTATGGTTTTAAACCGGGCCGGTATCAGGACATTACTGACCATTTCTTATATTCACAAAGATAAGTTTAGCTGAGCAATTTTGTCAGCTAAGGGCCTGAACCCCTCTTCATCTGCTCCTTACAGCCCCTCATGCACCCCCTCAACCTGATCAGAAATCACGTGTTCCTCTGAGAGCATGCTGTGGTTTTATATTTTAGAGGTGCTGACACCACCATAATGCCACACACATGTTTCCTCTCCAGATAAAAGCTGCTCCTCCAGTCCTGGCCATACACACTTTGCAGCAACCACAAGAGGTACCAAGATGAAACCTTGTTGGAGTCAAATGCTTGCAGCCCCTGCGCCTGCAGCTGGTGGAACATGCTCCAATCCAAAGATCACATGTTGATGGGATAAGCAAATTCCCATGACTCCTGGGGTGCGTCTCACTTCGATTATTTTTCATTTCCTCGCTCCTCGGGCTCGGTATCACCGGAAGTTGATTTGTCTGCGCCATCTTGAGTACCGTCCCAGTGGCCTTATTTTTGCCGGAGGACCGAGGACCGAGGACCGAGGATCGAGGATCGTGGAGTGATAACAGAGGAGCGATAATCGAGGAACTACCAGACCATCCTCCGGTGAAATCCTCAGACATTCGCCCCGCTGATCTGGCTGCTGTCAGACGATCAGCTGTGCGGCGTCATCACAAACGGACGTCGCTTCACGTGACGCTCCGGAGGAAACGACGTCCCATTGCTCTTAAAACTCATTTCCCTGCTTCTCGTGGTTTCCTTGCGTCTCTCCATGCTTCCCTGGTGGGAGGGACTAAACGCAGGGAAACGACGCAAGTGAGGGTCGCAAGGAATCCATTTAACCGAAGTGAGATGCACCCCTGGATTATCTTTAATGTAATGTAATGTAATCTTTGAGAGGACAAGAAGTTGCTCTGCTCCAAGAGGAAAAGTGCTCTTGTTCTCCATGAGCTTCACCAGGCAGCAACACATCTGAGTGAACCATGTGTACATAGATACTTCATTGGGACTTTACTTCCACTGTTATGGAACAACCAAGGATGGCTTTATATTAATACATACTTTTATTTACATATCATATGGTTTGATCACATTTCAGACTTTTGTCTTGACAAATAATGAATGATTCCTAATCAAAATACAGAAATACTTAAATAAACCCAGGTGAAAATTGTTGCAATTGAGAATGAATGATATAAAAGACAAATCAAATCAAATATAATCTCTTATATAAATGTAAGAATGTACAATAAAAAGATCAAATAAGATGTATAAACATAAGAAATTCAAGAAAAAATATCCATTAAAAGATAAATAATTAAAATGTGTTAAAATATAGTTTTTTACATTTAATTTGTCCATGAGATTCGACATTTCTCCATAACTATGAATTTCAACTAGTTCTATTTGTGAAAAATGGCCAGAATCAAATGTCTTGCCTATAAATATCCAGATTTAATGGATTATGTGTAAAGCATACAGTGGCAACAGATATTATGAAGACACTATTTGATCAGTTTTCTCTTAGAGGTTTCTGAGATTACTACGACTGTTTTAGGCAAATTCAAGAAGTATTTTGCCCTTTTTCAGTAACACTGAGGTATATAGATACATCCGGTTAACTAGTAGAGGCTATCGTCTTTGCAAACGTTCTGCCCAGGACAACAGCCGTTCTTTAGCAGAGTCAATTAATGAAAAATATGACATATAACCCTTTTCCCTTGAGGATCTTACTGCAGCAGTCTCTTGTCAGTAGCTTGGCAACAAATTCTATATCAAAAACATGTAAAATAATTTAAACACATCGCTCTTGCTGCAGTGCTGCTATGACGATCAACAGGTGAAACAGGTAGTCACTGTGTGTGTGCGTGCGTGTGTGTGTGTGTGTCTGTGTGAGTGTGTGAGTGTTACCTGCTGCTGCTCGGCCATGGAGTGGATGGAGCTGAAGGAGGGGTGTGTATGTGTGTGCTGGCTGGTCATGGCTGGCTCAGCGAGGGAGAATCCCTGGGCAGTGGAGGAGGAGGAGGAGGAGGAGGAGGAGGAGGAGGAGGTGGGCGGACATCCTGAGCTGCTAACACCTGAGGGGGGGGGGAGAGAGAGAGAGAGAGATGATTAGAGAGGGAAACCCCAGACATTCTAATCATTTGCCTCCATCGTTGACACGTAGCTGTTCTGTTTTCCCCACAACCAATCAGAAAAAGTCACTCGTTAATATTTTACATATTGGCAATACATACTCTACAACACAAATCCAAAAGCTCCAAGGTTCCAAAAGGGCACAAAACATTTAACAAAAAACGTAAGAAAATCGAAGCGAGGAGAAGTTGTTACTGGCAGCTGCAACATCTGAGTTGATTTGGTTTTATATCAACACATAATATGAACGTTATTAGTCTGGTCATCAAAAAAATGCAAAGTGATATTTAAAATGACACACATTTGACATTTCTGTACTGACCTCTCCCGTTACCCAGCCAACAGACACTGCTGATACATCTTTGAAGACTTCAAAGCTAAAACAACAAATGAATATCCGATGGTGACATCTGTTCAATTCCCAAATCTGAGAGATAAAGGCTCTAGAGCCCTATATATATTTAGGCAATTTTCCTTTTTATTTTTTTAATAATATGATAATTATCTTCTCTCCACTTCTTTTGAAATGGCTTGGTTAAATACTTGATTCTAATTGGTCAATTTGGACTGTGGTAAACAAACTGTTGTCAGAAAACATTAAAAGGGAACAGCAGAAAAAGACAGACAGGAAGTGAACACTAAAGGAAACAGCAAAAGAGTACCAGTATAATAAACAGGTCATCCCTCTAACACTGACATGGCAGAATTGTTGTTTAGTAACATTTTATTCAAGATCTGGATGCTATTAAGATTCATCTTGCGGGTGCTACAAGGTGGCAAATAATACTGTAAATGAAAAGTTGTCTGTTAAAAGTTGCATTTAAACACACCAAAAAGGCCGCCACAGACAGTCTGCACCATTATCCCATATCCCTGAAATGTAAGACTTCTGAAACAGTGATTCACAACAACCAATCAAAGTGATCTCTACCGGCTTCTTATGCGAGTTCAGCCCCTCAACATGCTGGGCCAAAACTGGGCCGAGCAAAGAGAACCACTCCCAAAGCTACATGTGGTCAACAAAACAACATGATAGTGGTTGAGTTTTGTATCTCTCAGTCTCTTCCTGTAAAGCAAACACAACAAGTCTGCATCTTTCTCAGGAAAGAGGTGGAAAATCAACACATTCCTACAGCCAATCAGAGCCAGAGTTTGTAATGGCCAATCAGTGAGCAGTATCAGCTGCTCTTTGACCTTTCAACGTAAGCATATGCTGGTGGACGGTGGATGTGTAACGCACACCCCGTAGTTTGTGTGAGCATCATGGCTCAAGGGCAAGTGAGCAGATGATATGATAAGGATTGATATGTTATCTGTTTATTTCAATGTATCAGCCAGTGCAAGCACTTTCTGCAACCTCACATAGCAAGTGAGCTAGCAACCAAAAAAGGACATGTGTGAGTAAGAATACAGAGAGGCTTACTGCATAATGAATGATGCTTTGATTTACAGTGGACAGGGAGTGGCTGAGCTGCTGACCACTTCTCTTCCTCCAGTTCAGCTGCTGGACTGGGAGGAGTGATGGAGGTGGCAGCCTCTGTCTGAATGAGCAACCTGTGAATTACTGTTAAAGGCTTCAAGGGGTGATGGTTCCATTCTGGCAGCTGGGAAATATCAACAACAAATGGGAAAAACAATATTTATAAATGTGCCTAAATATCAACTTCTAATATGGCACTCACTTTGAACTAGTTTACGTTGAATGGTTAAATGATTCTGGATATATAGACTGCTGTGTAACATAGCAGTGTAGTAGTATGTGTGGAATGGCACAATGATACAACTCTGGTTATCAGCAACAACTCATCTCATCATTTGTGTCTGATCAAATGCCTTAAGCATTACACAAAGGTAAGATGATGAATTTCACAAATCCATTTGGAAGAGGTGTTTAAAGTGAGGAATGGAAACTGTGGTTGTCTCAAAGCAATGCAAAATCAGAAACTGCATGTTGTAAAAAACGGTTGATAATTGGCACCAACCAGCCATAATACAAGTACTAAGACTCAAAATGAATAAGGGATCTAACCAGTGCAAAAAGTGGTAAAGTGGTAAAGCAGAATTTGAGGGTGAGCAGGGTTAAGGTGTTGAGGCTTCAACAGAGGTCCTTGGAGATGTGGACGACATGATGCTGGCAACATGCTAAACCTCAGTTCCAATATGAATAAGATCCTTTGTCTTGTTGGTATTAAGTGCCAGGAAACACATCGTTGTCATTTTCAAACTTGGTAACCTTGCTTGAACCATGTACAGGGGTGCAGTTGCAGGTGAAGACTAGAGGTCATTGCTCAGTTTGTCATTACAGTAAATCTAGATCTATGTGGATAAAGATTGTATTGAGAGGCAGCATGGAGAAGTCCAGCATGGATGGGCCCTGCTAACAAGCTGGTTGACAACATCAGAGCAGATAACACTTGCTGTACTGGGTCTCTTGTGGAAAGCCCTACATGGCAAACCTGGGTTTTTGTAGATGTAAATAGATCGATTAGAACAGTCTACGGAAAAGAGATGTTCAGGGCTATATTTCTATCAATCTTAACATTACATTTAACACGTATTATAGGTTCCTATTCAGTATTCAATAGCTTTTGCCACACATGAATTTAATAAGAGCTCTGTGGCTAAATGGAGTTGTATGTGTGTGTTGTGTGATATAAGATAGAGGGTAGTCCAATCACTGTCTCTGGGCCTGTTGTGGTGCTCCGGTCTTGGCCTGCTCAGAGATATGACACTGCTGGAGAGAGAATATCTGCCTAGTACTGAGAAATCTGCACCGTCTCTTTAAGAGACTGAGAGGCACTCACAGCACTTCCTCAATCTGGCATCCCCCTTCTTGCGCTGCCATTGGCCGGGGCCCCCTCTTTCTCTGTCAGCTGATTCGCTGTTGGTATCTAAGGGCTGGCTGGCCAGCACTCTATAAATAAACCCAGTGCTGTCTCAGCAACCAGCCTACAATACTCATTAGCTACTTCTCTCTCTCCTCTTCCGCCTCTCTCCTGCTAAGCAAGTAGCTTCCAATAGCAGGCAGGCTCTCAGCAGCAGCAGTCTGACATACTCTCCCCTAGCAACCCAACCCACCCTACCAGCCACTCTCTCCTCCCCCTTTCCTTCATCATCCTTCCTCCCATCTCAAACCCCTCAACCCCTCAAAATCATTCTCTCCTCTATTCATCATCCCTTATTCCCATCTTTCCTGACTTTAATCAGATGACTGCTCAGTATGTCTTTATAAGAGACATTTTTCTCTTTTTCTGCAGACTGTCACATCTCCATCAATGTTGTGTTGATGCTAAATATTTTTACATTATTATGCAACAATATTTAAGGCAACAGTTAGGAGTCACTCCAGGCAGCAGAGTATTGCCACAAACTAATACTGCCTGCTCACATGATGTTAGACGAGGAAAAACAATGCTGAGCCAACAGAGGGGACCAACAGTTGTGCAACACTGCCACAAAGAAGAGTCTCTTTACTACTGGTGTGTACACACACACATTTATTTAAACTCAAATGCAATACCAATGTGTTTACAACTGTATATAAAGCCCAAAATGTTAACCTGCATTTTCAAAGAGCAAAAGGTGGAACTTCTTAATTGAGCTCTCAAAGGCCAACTGATGCATTCAACTTTAAACTTGATAACATGTTCCCCCCTTAAGGCTCTGAGACTAAATCATTTGGATACTGTAGTTTACGAACCTGCATTTGTTAAATGACCTGGTGTACTTGAAGGGAAAACTAGACAAAAGTGATCATAAAGATGGATACAGTTAGAATGAAGTATCCAGGGTAATGAATAACCAGATTGCATATGTAAATAATCCAGATCAAAACAAAGATACTAGTTCCCATATAAACATACTCAGTAAGACAGTTCTTGGTAAAGAGTGACATGGAGCTGCAATCTAAAGATATGGTCAGACTAAACAGCAGGTGCATACAAGGAAGGGCAAAGATCCAAATGCACATGGATACACACTAGGCGTGGAGTGAGCCCAAGATGCACCTGAGCCTTGAAAACATTTAACCTTCATCCAAATGTTCCCACTTGTTCTAAACCTGATACTTGATGCAGCAATTCAGAGACGTAGCTATCGTATAAACACAGTAGTTAACAGCAAACATGTGTACTGTTGGTACACAGGCTGTTTGTGTTCACTGAGACACAAACATATAAAAAGGGAGGTACCAGTAAGAACACATTTTGATTGGAGGGGCCTTAAGGGAAGGTTACATCACCACGTAAAAGGTATAGGTACAATTAACTACCTATGTTGGTGTATTACAGAACACATTTATTGGTAGTAAGTAATATGATATAAATACATACAGTATTTATTGCGGTGTTGCTCTCGGATTAATGCCAGTTTGTTCCATTTTTTTTTTAAGTAATATACATCCAAGAAAAAAGAATATTGCTATGTAGTGCAAACTACTACTTGGCATTGTTTACGTGTGTCCACTACAAGTTCTCCTTTTTGTTTAATTGTCTGAATTTGGTGTTTTCTCTTGTTAGTGTCAGTAAGGCTACACAATGAAAGACTTTTGGATCAGTTTTATGCACAAGCCGAAAATGTCTGATATAAAAAAGGGTGCATAATTACATGCTTTGGATCCTGTTCATGAATGTGTAGTGCAAGTACAACTACAGCCTTTACACCTGTGTGAAAACACCTCTATTGATCAAAAATAGAGTATATTTGTTAAGTCAGATGTGGAGGGAATGAGGGATGGACTTTTTCTGCAGGTTTTGTTAATATTTTGTTAAAATCTAACAAAATACTGTGCAAAAGGCTGGTAATCACATACAGCCAGATAGGTTTCTCGCTCCCAGCCGTGGGCCAGCCAGCTGACAGCTGAATGCCTCATAAATCCCAGACTCCCCATTTCCCGACAGGTCGGGTCTTGATTCCACTGCTAACAGGCCTGTTTATTTATTTGCAGGGTTTCACAAAAAGAGAGCGCTTCCTCTACAAAAACAGATAAACCAGCTAAGTTTAGGCCATTTTTCTCACATGATGTTTTCTAGACAGACATTAGTTGCTGGAACTTCAATTATGTTTGTGGCCCCTCAGTTGTAATTGTAGCCCAATCATTTTTAGCAAGTACATTTAGCATTTGGCCTCTTAGATGCAACTTTTTCTAGTCTTCTGTCAATGTTTATTTTTTTGTTGTCAAATGAGTCAAATCAAAAGGGTTCAGGTTAAGCCCGTGTCACACTGTCCCGAAATTGACACCAGATGGACACGAATATGGAATTGTGAATTTCGCACGAAGATGGCCCCGAAGTTGGTCAACAGCCGAAGCAAGTATGATGCCTACAGAAGGCCACACGATGGCACCCGAACCACACACGGATGATTTAGAATGTATCCAGACTCAACGTAAGAGCTTGTGCCTCTTCGGGGGGTGCTAACATTTAACATACACTTTTACACTTTTTACGTAAACTCGCCTTCAAAATAAAAGCATCTAAATAAAACAGGAAGTTAACCTAAATTACATTTAAGACATACAACGGCGACGAAAGTAACAAAAACAATGTAATATCCTTTTCAGTTTCACAGAACACAAATTGGGTTATTTACATAATATGTTTACATGATTTTGTTGTGCAATAAATGCAATCTCGATGTCATCGTACTATAATACGATGGCTAGACGACGGCATTGCGAGGGCTTCACGTAGTCGTGTTGCCTTTCTAAGACAATCGGGCAGCTTCTTGTTTCCTTCGTATTGTCTTCGTGAGGCGAAAAATGCCCGATGGCACCGATGATCACACGAAGTAAAGACGAAGATGACACGATTTGACAAGATGCCCTCACGATGGCCTTACGAAGGGCAAAATGGACCCACGAATTCAACACGAAAATGAACCTTTGCAAGGTCCTTCGGCAATTTTTTGGCATGCCAAAGATTTTGCCACCGCTCACCAAGTTGCTGCCAGAGCCTGAGAAACTCCACCGGCGGTCATACGATGGCTTAAGATGCCCTCACGAATGGCCCGATGTTGTTACGATCAGAGCCGAATTTGAACATTTCCTTTAATGAAGTATTTTGAACTGTAATTTGCTACATTTACTGAAGAGACATAAAACATTGACTTTACAGCACTTTCACAGTCAAAGGGAAAGGGAGGGAGAGCTGTGTATATGAATATGGCCGAGGGCCCATTAACACACATTGTAATGTTAATGAAGTTTTTGGGCCATGAGCAGCGAAAAGGGATATACTGGGACTAAAATTCAACCCGGGACTGAGAGGCCTAATATATTTTGGCAGTAGTTTCAACATAAAACAGTTTTTTAGTAAGGGTGTCATGCTGACACCAGCCACCTTACCGCCGCACTGAATCAAAAACAAGCCCCGCCAGGCACTAAGTCACAGTTTACTTCTAACTGTTTTAGCAAAACGTGCAGTCATACATTAGAGTGCTAAAATCGTTACACTTGCTCGCACATTCACACACACTCAGATACACCATGTTTTTCAATATGAAATAAAAAATACAAACTGAAAACGACTCAGCCAATCACATTAAGTCAAAGCCAGGATTGGTCTATGTATTAAGGGGGCACTGCTACCCCTCTTAGTTTTGACAGTATTGGTTGGTCCTGGTCTGACAGTGCTCTTCCCTGTGCTGTCTGCAACCCTGAAGGCCAGACTGACCCAAGTCACAGCAGAGAAGGAAGTTTAACTACTGACATCAGAAAAATGCTAAATAAAAACGTTATAACTACAGCCGACAGTTTGGGAGTATCAATATTCCCAGTAGTCACTCAGATTAGATATGATATGATGATTTCAGCTTGCAATATTTTTTTAATATTTTAGGGAGAATACGGTTATGAAATTTATCCCAGTTTTCTCCATATTCGGGAAATTATGTTAAAGGGAGACCAGAGAAATTGGGTATTCATTTTCCGTAGGCCTGTGACTACTTGTGTCCTTCTTATGTTGCTATTAACAAACTCGCTTTTATGTAAAATAAAGAGTAAAACCATTTACTACATACGTGTCGTTCAGCTATTTTATATATAGAAACAACACACTTTTCCATCACTGCTCCGACTGATGGATCGATAAATCATTGCAGCTGGTTTCTATATAATGCTGGTTTCCATATAATGCATTCACTATGCTGGTTGTCATTTGATGCATTTACGTCATCTGGGGGATTTATTTTTTCTTCTTATAACAAAGGAATTGATTTACTGCTGCACATATACGATCATATGGCCTTTACCCTTCCTTAGCCAGTGTAAAGATTAAAAAAGTGTTCTATGGTCACAGCTCTTGGCTTTGATAAAAGTCCCGGGCTCTGTTGAGCACTGCACACTCTGTAGGTCATAGTAAATCACAGGTAACAGTCAATTAATTGATGCAGTCAAAGGATATTGACTGAATACATTTTTTTTCTCAAAAGAGTATGTTTAAGGAATTAGAAAATGAGTGACACAATGGAGACCAATACTGACCATGTAAGACTCATAAAACAAATAACTGCCATCATAACCACCAAAACAGGGATAATTGAGTAAGGGTGACTAATTGGATCTGTATCTGGAATTGCATAGAAAGTATCCAGACATATCCAGCAACGAGTACCAATATGAGGTGAAGTAAATGGAATGAATAAAAGACAAAAAGGCGACACAAGCCTGCATTTATTAAAAAAAAAAAGTAGAATGACCACTACGAATCCCATTGAAAATTAAACTAACAGTTGAATTAATCCAACCCCAGCAGTTGACATGAGTGCTTTGAGTCAATAAAAATAGCTGTGATAGACCCTCATGAGTAACAGATGGGGCTGGTCCCCATGTGCCTCCTTGTGAACTCACAGACTATCACTCCTGTGAGGGCTAGATGTTTTCCTTCTAAACTTAATCGTACATGTATTGTACCAGAACTATGTGTTAAATATCTCTCTTACAATGGTCGGATTTGTTTTAGTCTGACAGAACTTTATAACATATCAGCAAAAACATCACTTCATTAAACTTAATACAGTGTAAGATGTGTATGTCCAGGAAGCAGGATTTGACTTAGTTATGTACCATTCATTAAACGACGTTGGTAGCCCTCAAATATGGTGAGACCTCAAGCGACATTGATAAAGTCTATGAGGGTTCAGGATTTAGGAGGAACAGTTGGAACTGGACCATGGGATTCTTGAAAACAATAACATTTAACTATACAACATCTAGATTTGTCTGTAACATATGTTACATATGTTAATGCTTTTTGCATGTAATTGTTATTACACTATTTCAAGCTGAATTTACTAATATAATAAAAAAATAAAAATGAAAACAACTGATTAACAAGGACAAATAAATGTTTTAACAGACATGTAAATGTCTTTTGAAACCTTAGCAAAGCGGCACAGAATGTGTCAATATCGTATTATCTTCTCCAAGACACAGGGGCGCTTCAACTGCTGTTAATTATTTGCATCAACAGTGTTGCATTTTCACATACATTTTCATGAAGCACTAAAATTAACATATTTTACCGTGAATGCATTTTCACATACATTTTCATGAAGCACTAAAAGTTGTTGAGATCACTTACTTATGGTACGTTCACACCGGACGCGAAGTGATTTTTGGCGCGTCGCAATTACATGTCAAGCCAATGCAAAGACGCGGATAGATGCGAATGATGCGATTGCCGCGGCTTCACGAGTTAACATTTTTCAACTCAAGCGTCAAATTTGCGTGACACTGTCTCGCGTTAGCCAATCCACGGTGCAGATCTCAGCCTGCCGTCACTGACGTTGAAAATAAAACCAAACAGTAGCTGTTGTCTCTGGGCGACAGCAGACAGAGCTCACAGCTCTTCATATCTGTTCAGAAACTGGAGAATAGTTATAAATGTACAAACCATCATCGCGGATTTATTTATGTCTGTATGACGTTGTTGTGAATGTGGACAGAGCAACTACATGTTAGCTTAGCCTAGCCTGATCGTTCCGATCTCCATTCAGAAAACACACATTTTAAAAGTGTTTCGCCTGCCGTCTTGTAAGCACAGTTGTCAAAGCAATAATTCATGTTTTCTTACTAATCTGTATCAGTTTGAAGTTATTTTGGCATCGTTTTGATACATGTATTACAATTAATTCACGGTAAAATATGTTAATTTTGTTGTAGTTGGTATATTCCATAGTATCTACATGGAGATAAGCCCCGCCTCCTCACCAGCGCGTCTAGTTTGAAACTCGAGCGAGTAAAGAGATGCGAATCTTAACATTACGTCCGGTGGATGGCACAATTAGACTAAGCAGCCTTGACTTCTTTGACTTGAAGAAACCTCTTCTATAAGCCTTGTGGTACACCTCAAATCCTACCTCAAAGACCTTCAGGGTAACTTTGAGAGGGTCTGTGTCCGGCCCTTGTCAACCCAACAACGGGGTCCCTCAGGGCTCTGTCATTGGTCCCCTCCTTCTTTCTCTTTACACCAATTAACTTGGCTCTTTCACTTGCTCTCATAGCTTCTCATACAACAGCTACGATGATACACAACTGAATATTTCCCCCAGGTGGCTGCGGAAATATCTGCTTGTCTGGCTCTCATCTTTCAGTGGATGTCTACACACTACTTGAAGCTCAACGTTCACAAGACAGAAATGCTTTTCCGTTCAGCAAAGGACACCCCCATCTGTAACCTGACTATCAAGACGGGCACCTATGTTGTGTCCCCGACTCAAACTGCAAGGAATTTCGTTGTGACGCTGGACGACTAACTGCCCTGCAAATACACTCTTCCCAACATCAAGGGGATACTACTGACTCAGAAGGTGGCACAGCTTCCAGGCTCTTGTCATTTCACGCCCTGACTACTGCAACTCCCTCCTGGCTGGCCTACCTGCAAGTGCCATCCGACCTCTGCAGCTCATCCAGGATACAGCAGCCCAACTGTTCTTCAAACTTCCTAAGTTCTCCCACACTACGACGCTCTTCAGGTCCCTTCACTGGCTGCCAGTAGCTGCGCGAATCCACTTCAAGACACTGGCCTACCGTTCTGTGAATGGATCAGACCCTTCCTACATCCAGAACATGGTTAAACCATACACCCTATCGGTTGCTCCTTCCCTACTGCAGTTGGGACCGAGGTATCCCTTAGCAAGAACACCCCTGATTGCTATCATGGCAATAAAAAAGGTGTAACCAGCTCCCCCATTGAGCAGAAACTCTACAGACTCAAAACCAAGGGCGGACTGGCCATCGGGACGTTCGGGACAAATCCCGATGGGCCGGTACTGAAGTGGGCCGGTCGGATAAGTCACTAGCCCCCCCCCCCCCCCGTCGACAATTTACTAGCGGTATTGACTTGCGGCAACGAAGTGGGCCGGTCGAGAGTCCCGGGCTGATTTGTAGTCCCAGTCCGCCCCTGCTCAAAACCCAGCTGTTTCATCTGCACCTTGGCAAATAAAGAAAAACATATCTCTGTCTGTAGCACTTGAAATAGTTTGGCTTATTTGGAGCTAATGTACTTACAGGTATCCTGTTGTTCCGACCATGTATCCTCATTGTTGATTGCACTTATTGTCGCTTTGGATAAAAGTGTCGGCTTAAAAACAACATTAAACATTCTTAAAAAAGTGTTTAAATCGTACGACGTTAATGGTCTGGAATAAAAAAGAAGATAAACACAGCTGCTTAGCGAAGAATAATATAGAAAACTGATTTACGAGCTTGGTTTCAGGTTTGGTCAGCAATTATGTGTAGTATTCACAATACGTAAAACTGAAATTATTTTATTCTCTGTAAACTTGTGTTTGGTTATGTCGTGGAGCAAGCTAGCTCTTTTATCCTGTACTTTGAGAATGGTAAACTACTGAAGACAGCCAATGGACACGCAGGCCAGCCCTGACAGACCACTTGTTGCACTTGTGGCGCCAAGTAATAAAATAGCTGTCCTGGAAATTCACAAGTTGACAAGCTGATCCATAGCACTTTTGGGCTATGGCACACCAGTTTTAACCTTTGGCCACGGTTCATATTGTAAATGAAATAATGGGTAAAGAGTACCAAATTATAATCTAACATGTGTGAGGTGACAACACATCTAATCACAGTGTAGATTGTTCAGCATCCTCACATCCCGTCTCTCAGCTCAGTGTCCCACTGCCTGACTGACCACGTCAAACTGTCTGACACAGCAAAGCTTCCTGCTGCAGCTCACACTGACAGGGATAGAAAAACGTCAGCATCACCACTCAACAGCAACACAAACACACACATACTGTACACACATAGCATCTCTGCAAGACACACGGAAAAGTATCAAACCTGCCAAATGACTGACAGAAACTAAATAATAAGAATCCTATGATGACAAACTGCAGACACAAAAACCACAGGTATCAACTCTGAGACTTACACACTTGTGGCTGATCTGTCAATTAAGGAAGAGAGTTTACACTATGACTTGGGATTGTGAGTGTGTGGTTCTGTGTTCAGGTGAGTATGTGTGTGTGTGTACTGACTCTTGTTCTTGCGCAGCAGGCCGGTGGCGATCCAGGGTTCTGTTTGGACCATCCTGCAAGAGGGCACAGGCTTGTCCTCCACAGATGATGATGATGATGTGATCACCATGGAAATGCTTGGCAATAGTTCAATCCAGCAGGGAAAAACTGTCAATCAAAACACTTTGACAGGTGGGCGTGTGGGGGTTTAGTCCCTCATGAGACGTGTCTTCAATCCCAGAGTTCGTTTCAACAGTTTACATCCAACTAAATCAATGAATGTTGAAATGGTGGGAAACCGACCAACCAATCAAAAGGCACCGTCTTCTCTGGCTTGTTTCTTTTTTTTGTGACTGTGGTTTCTAAGGCAACCAACTGGTGTACAGGCAGCTTGTCTCTCTGAAGTAAAAATATAAAGGATGTAATCTCTTTCTTCTGTGGAGTTAACTATAGATATAGATCTCTCATTTTACATATATATAATTATCCTCTGTAGGTTTGGGGAATGGGGAAATATAGAATATTTGGTTAGTCAGGTTAGCTTTTTGTTTTGTTGGTTTCGGCAGTTTCATGCATTCTTTCTGTGTGCTGGAGATTTGTAGTGCTCCAGGTGGCTGGTGACTTTTATTTGAAGAAGTCAAAAGTAGACCTTTCTTACAGTTTGTGAACAAGTAGCCACTATAATGAATAGTTTGAGCTAAATGTCTGAGGGGTAAAGGCATAAACTCTAGTCGCTTATGATAGGTTTACTAAGCCCTAGCAGTTCGAACCAAAAGTACACAGCTAATAGTTCTTCAGACATCTTAATAGTAATCCAGTACAGGTTTGTGTGTCCAGTAAATCCTTTACCAGGGGAATACAGTACAGCTAGTATTCTCTGGTCAGTAAATTCCCAACAGATCTCATGTTATTCAGCAGAATAAGTGAATCCACTTGTTATTCTCCCACACTACTAGTAAAACACATTAACTAGCTGAAAGTCAAGTGTGTGCTAACCAGGCTCGCCCAGCATGCTGACAGGTGGGCTGGGCGAGGTAGTGTTATAGGAAGAGAAGGAGGTGGAGGGGAGTTGGGTTTCCAGTTGACCGCTTTTACCCCATCCCTTAAGCTAAATATAGCTCCAATTACGGGCGCTTTCAGGGGGACTGGTCACTGGACAGAGTAGGGCAGTGTAGAGTGATGTTACCACTCAGATTAATCCAGTGACACACAAAGCCCTCCGCTGCCAATGTCACAGAGCCTGTCCAGCCAGCTTCAGGAGCCTCCCCTTCACCCGCCTACAGCAGAAGGTGGCTGGCCTCTGCCAGGGTGAAAAGGAGCCCTTTTAAAAGGCCAGACAATAATGTAATCCCCATACACTGGACGGGATGCCTCTGTTACAACAATCAAATGCACAGACACATGTAAACAAACAGTTCCAGTGCAACGTGTTGATTTCAGAGAGACGTGCAGCTCCAGAGAAAGTTCTGCTGGCTAGAGATCCACACTTACGGGCTAACAGGAACAAAATGACGCACCAATACAAACAGGGACAGTGTACTGTTTTCCGTTGGGGGGAATGCAAGGGAATAAATCCGGGAACAAAAGTTTAGATCCAGTATCCGTGTTGAAGAAATAGAAAAAAGAAGCCGCTGTGGGCCTGCATTGTACTTTCAAACTCCCACAGTCCCCTCTGTTCACCAAAGCAGAACTCGATCCAGAAAAATGTCAGCCTCTGAGGTAATCCCACTAAAAGAAAAATACTGACAGCGTCAGAACAACAACAAAGCAAAACTTTAAAGTCGTGTCAAAGTAAAGAAAGCAGATCCGGTAAAGTTCCTGAGCTTGTTGTCAGACGACGTACATAGCTTCATGACGCGCCTCTTCTTCTGTCTGCTTCCGCTCTCTTTTCTCACATTAAACGTCCTCCTTTACATGTCCTTCTCACAATTTAGGGATAATTGTTTTAATTCTTCAAGGTGGAAACCTTCACAAGGGCGATTTCGACTCATGTTTCTCGCCCGTTTCCCTTTTCGTGCTTCTCCGTTAGAAGGAATCTGTGTCCCTCTCCCTCACAGCTCCCCCACCCTGCGATATGGACTGTACCATGTGCCTAGAGTGGGGGTCGGGGCTGCTCAGTCTGGCGCAGCTTCACTTTGTACCGGTGAAACCGCTGCATACACACACAGTGTGAAAACACGACATTTGCGATATTTCACGTGGATGTCCACCTAAACCACCACTCAGATGCTGATTTTAATGCACGTTATCAACAACCAACGTGAGTTAGTGGGACAGTAACCTTCCCTCTGACCACTTAGTCTGTTCCAGCAGACCTCTGCTGTCCTGGCCATTTATAGTAACAGCGGGATATATATACTGGAACTTTATATTCACGCATACATAGACAACCTTTACTTAAACCCGTTACACAGTTTTATAGATAAAGCGCGGCCAAAAACAAAATGGGTTGCTACATAGCCTACTTATAACCACTTCCTAGCAGGCGCATATTACTTTTCTGTATTTATTAGTCTGAAAATGGTATCATCACTTTCACAAAACAAAGGTTTTCAAAATGATAGCTTTGATTTTATATTATATACAGTTCAGGATCTCAACCAATATATATGTGGTCTTCTTCTAACAAATGCAATTTGTAATGTTCATGGAGGACCTGGCTGGATACAGGGGCATGGAGAAAGGGACGAGTTGACAGTGGGTTAATTAATGCCTCCCAAAGTGGACAAGGTTTCACACAGATGACTATGATTATGAACGTTTTTACAATAATGTATGTGACTGAGGCAAATATGACAGAGCTGCATTTATAATAAGCTAAGGTGTTATTGTTGTCACCATGTTAGACAGAAAGGCTACATTTTGTTCATTCAGTGTTTCTAAATGTTAGAACTTCTGGGTACTTGGGTAAATGCAGCTCTACCCTCACTCAGCAAGCACCCTCTATGGGCTCTGTTGCTACCCGACGCGATGGCAGCTGCACTGCAATTGGCTATATAAAGTCCCATACTTGGCTGTGATTGGGTAGCGGCCGAGTTTGTGGGCGGGGCGGTCGGCTTAGTTTCACAGTGTCTCTTCAAACGGCGCGAGGCAGGAATGACGCGGAAATAGTTTGAAGATGTCAGGTAGAAATGGAGAGAGTGAGGGAGGGAGAGAGTGAGGGAGGGAGGGAGGGAGGGAGAGGGGGCAGAACATGGTCACTGAGTGACTCTACAGCTGAGATGTGCGACTCACTTCTCCAGCTAAAAGTTGTTACTGTTGCTATCCGAACATTCCGGCTAAATCAGGCACAAGGCTGCCTGGGAACAGCTACACACATACACACACAGTATCATAAAGCAGCTCCTTAAAGGAAAATACAACTCATACTGAACTGTGTCACTGCAGTTCTTATTAATGTGATTTTTATCTTTATCCTTTACAAAATAAACACTCAGTTACATAAAATAAAAAAGGTGCGCTCACTGTCATAATGTACTGTATAAATGTAAGGTCTCCCCTGATAATGATGTACTGTACAGCAGTACACTTTCAAAATGTGCCAAGCAAATACTGTTTATAAAGCGCTATAATGGCAAGCTGCAATCACAACACATTTGTTTAAAAATGCTGTACAAAATAATTGAGAAATCTTTTTTTGGTATACACAAAGGCATTGTTAGTATAGTGTTAGCTAAATTATTTGGAAACCCTCAAAAAGTGTAGTTACTGCATTCTGGATTTGCAGGTTCAGTGCCTGCAGCTTTCCTTGAAAATCTACTCCTGCTCCAGGCTCCAGAAACCATGGTTCAAATCACTACACTCCCACACACTGAAAACAGCTGACCAGCCACAGCTAAAATAAGATAGCATGGCCTAATAACATGCTATAATTATAGGGCTTGCATTCAAAGAGATAAGACATAAGCAAGTAGAACTTAACTTTATATACGTAACAGCACAGCAGTAATGTAGGCTATGCATGGTAATCAAATGCAGATGTATCACTACAGGTGGTGTGCTTTAAAAAATACCTAATTATCCGTTCAGATTGACTAGGTCTGTAGAGGGTGCCAGGATAATGTAAAGCATGTTGCAAAGAGCAGTCCACGCCACACACACAGATCCATAGCAAGACAATGCATGGTGTATAAATTAAAGCCCAATAGGCATTGGCCCTCTATACCTTGACTATACACGAACACGCACTACAACCACGAGACCATAGGAATCATTTTCTAAGAAGTATTTTTACTTAATGGACTGTATGACCATATGCAGTGCCTGCTACTGTACATCATGTTCACCATATCATTTTGAGTTCACAAAATGTGCAAATACAAGAATGAAAAAATAATTTCTTTCATCAAAAATATCACAGGGAATGTACACAGAAAGGACAGTGAATACAATGGAAAATCAACTGGAAATATGTGTTATAAAGGTAAAGGAGTTTTGCAACAAAAAAACAGTTGGGCCAAAGCTGTGCCAATTTAACTAAACTGACTTTGCAGTGAGTGAAGACAAGCTGACGCCATTAAGGCCATAAAAGGATCATTTCGTCATTTTGATTTTATGTCAAAATATATTTCTGTATACCATAAAATACACAACCAACAGGATGCAAGAAAGTGGCGTGGCACACAGAACTACAGAAGCTTAACTGTAGTCTGTCAAATGTTCGCTGGTTTACTGTGTTCATATGTCTGTTTGCACTCAGGAAAAACATGTTGTTTACCACATTTCTACTGTCATCATCATGCCTCGCAAACGACAATTATCTCAGCTCCAATACAACACTAGTTCATACAATAACCTACAGTAGACACAATAACACAGAGATAAGCAACAGATACAACTATGTGTCTGTTAGGTTAAAGATATTTGGTTTGTTCACTAAAATGATTAACTGTTACCAGCCACATACCCTTTAAAACAAATAATTTGCAAAGTATCAAAGTGATTTCATCAAGAGGACAAAGAAATAGGACTGAAACTACATTGTCCGGGAGAGAATGAAGCAACATGTCTAGTATAGAAGTCGAAACAAATAGGCCACTTATTAAATGTATTTAAAAGATAATATGAAAATATATTTTCTTGAATGGATACAACTGATGATGAGTTACCGGTTTAACAACACAACAGAAATAATTTCAAATGATTTACTGTAATTCACATTCAAATTGTAATGATAAACTTTAAACCTGGATTTAAAAATGAATAGCATCTACAATAATGAATATATTATCCATATGATAATGAATATGCATTAAATTAATATCCCCTCGTGTTTAAAGCTCTTTTGTGCCGTTACAAGATAAATCATTGTGCATTTCTGATGCTTTGTCTTTTTAAAATGTATTCTGAATTAAAGTAGTTTCATATTTGTATTTTTTCATATATATTTTTTACCTGGGTTTTGTTTGATTTGAAATAGGCCTACTAAAGATCGTTGTGATAGCTTTAAAACTGCTTCAGTACATTCGTAGGTAGTGATACAGCACATTGCATTAGCAGACTTTAACAGGCTGTGGAATTTATTACAGCCGTTTCCTGTTGTCTTTCTTTGTCTGTTGATAGTTCTGAATCGCATTGCTATGCCTATTTGACTGATTAGCATTTCCCATCACAGAATTACTGACAAGCTTCCACCAAATCACGTTCAGCTGTACTAACGACCAGACAGCGGAGATTACAACGGCAGTGCGAGGAGGCAAGCAGACTCTGAGACTCACGTGCCTTGCAGCAAAATTCCACCCGGCAACTATACACTGTACCATGGCAACAGCTCTGCCATTGGTCCCCGGTGCGTTTTCAAATGACCAATGGGATGGCCAGCCGCGGGTGATGCTTGTTGCTAGGTAAACATGATGCAGAGGAAAGATAGAGGAGGAGAATTACCATGCTGCTACTGCAGGGTGCTTTCAGCAAAGAGTGGAGGAGGGAGGGAGCACTTCACACTAGGAGATACCCTTCTCACTTGGCGGTGCCAGAGAGACAAAAACAAAATGAAGCAGGAATGACACAGGCAAAGAGGAATAAAATAGAAGACTTGGTTAAAGCCTGTTGGAATGCTCCAGCCAATGGTAGTTCTTGACAAACAAATGCCATTTATGTAGAAGAAGATAGCCAGTAGGGTAATGAGCAACCAATTTGCCATTACTTTTCCCAAACAATGGTTATTGATAATATGATTTATTGAAACACTTAATTTAAATTAAATAAAGGTTTGAATTATGCTGTGTCTAAACTATAACTGAGTCAACACAGTTAAAACAAAATTACCTAATAATGTAAATAAAATACATATTAACAACTTAGCAAAATCATATAGTTTAAACAACCAAATGCAAAGGACATAAAGTCTCTAGTCATTTATTTCAGTTAGTCAGCAGCATCAGCACTAAACACAGTGCATTGTATGGATGACCCTCCTTTGTAACTGTGTTTTCAAATTCCCTGTTCATGAGCTGATGTTTTGATTATTCTTCAGATAAGATATTATTCAGGATTTCAGAGACAGGCTCTTATCAGACCAAAACATATTTCAATATGCTGTCTCAACTGTAGGTTACAGTTTCTTAACCTTAACTGCCCATGACCTCAATTTCAGGATCCTAATTCTCATGGGCTCAAAAGTAAGACATCATTTTTCATCCCATTTAATTAATATTGTTTATTTAAATTATATACAGTACTAATATGTAGTATTTTAAGACACACACACACACACACACACACACACACACACACACACACACACACACACACACACACACACACAACACACACACACACACACACACACACACACACACACACACACACACACACACACACACACACACACACACACACACTTGTTTAGATTCAAATGCCAATTCTTGTTGATAGCAGCAATCATGATTGTTGGATTACCAAAAGACAATGGCCTGGGGGACTGGGGCAGCTTACTAAACATCCTTATGTGTATACAGCGTGTAGTTATAAAGTCTCAAGGCGATGTGATCACACACACACACACACACACACACAAACACAAACACACACACACACACACAGTACAGCCTCCTGTTGAACATCCTTAGTGATAAGTGAGAATAAGAAGATGGTGACTCCAAAAAGATCCAAGTAGACATGTGGACAGTAGCGAGGAAAAAAGAAAATCTTAAATTTGACAAATTCATATCAGACTTTGAATTCAACCCTTATTCATGATGAATGTCTTGTACAAATGTTTATCACTGTGCATTGGAAAATGTAATTATGGGTAAGTACATTTACTCAAGTACCGTTTACTGTAGTTCATCCTTTTAAACCCTAAAGGGGCCAGTTTAATTCAACAGAACACATACTCCCCATGTCCCAATTGTGGGGGCTGCAATTGACAAATTCAATTTTTTGCGAAAAACCAACACCCATAAGACCACACCCTTTAAAATGTATTATTTTCAAAGAAAGTCCGACTATAACCCTGACACATTACAGTTAGCAAGTGTTTGCAGATCACATTTCTAGATCCTATAATAAGCATATCAAATATGATGCAGAGTTATTTAGTACATTAAATTATTAAAAGTATTTAAAATACTTGAACAAATAGCAACAACAAAAAGCTGCTTGATGTGTAGGGCTGCCCTCAACTAAAAATGTAACTAGTCGCGACATATAAAATGATTATGTATGGTAATGGTTCTTAATGTGTGTATAAACACTACGAGCACTAAACCCTCTTTAAGGAATGACAATTTCTATTTACTTTTTTTCATCGACTTGGCTACAAAATGGCTACACTAAGACTTTTTTAGTAGACTAACCTTTGGTAGACTATCAGAAGGCAGCCCCAGTGATATGAATGCATTAGTAACAATAGGTCAATAATAAAATGCATAACAACATAACGATTTTGGCAGAGGCCAGTGCAATAACTTTTAAGTCAAGTTTATTTTGTATTTCACATTTCATACATATTTTTTAGGGAGTTTTTTTCTTGGCTGCTGCAAGGGTCTAAGGACAGAGAGTCTCTTCCTGGTGAACAGATTTGTAAATCTTTCGGACACAAATAGTGCGCACAAAGTGATGAAAATACCAACCTATTTTTACTTCAGTGTGATGTCAAGACATTATCTAAGTATAACTTTGAATTTTACAGTTTTTCTGCCAATACCAAGGCTTTTTTATGTAATTTAAGATTATTAAATAATGGTACTATGTTTCATAAAAAAACTAATTGCAGTTCACTTTAACCAATAATGTCTGCAGTGTTAGAACATTTATTGTGCACAAACATATTAATATAAACAACATGTAGTCTATCTAGTAATTAAGTGCACAACACAAAATGTAACTATGTAATAGATGTCAACGAAAGGATATATGTTCAACAATAAGGAAAGGACATACACATAGAATCTACAGCACACGTTAATGTTACGTTTATTATCATCTAAGCATCATGTACAAAATTAGCCAGTAAAAACGTTGTTCTTGAGCCTTGACGTTCATTCTTCACCTTCGGGAACAGTATCTGTAACAAAATAATCAAAGCTAAAAGACCGACTGACAAGCCATCAACTGCATCCCACAGCCTTCATGCAGTTAATGGACTTTGTTTACATGATAACAGGTGGTTTTCCATGGAGGGGGGAACAATGTATTCAATGATCTTTCTCCAGCCATCTATGACAAGTTCTAAAAGATAGTGGATTCCTCTTCACTTACTCCTCACACACAATTATGGAAGACTGTTGAAACCAAATCCACACCAAACGCAGGGTCCTGGAACATTTGGAACAACATGAGTTCCATTCATTTATCCAGGTTGTACATAAAGTGACCATATTCCAGAAACACTTTTACTGTTACACTTTCTATAAAAAAATGATGTTAAAACATTCAAAGAGAGTAGGACTGGATATCGTTTAGAAAATGACCATATCAGTACTATAAAAGGACCAAATCAGTACTAGAAAATGACCATATCAGTACCAGTATGCTAAGAGATATACCAATACCAAAAGAGTTCATCATTTGATACTTGTTTTTTAGCTTTTTTCAATACCCATCATGTGAATAGAAGTATTCAGTGGCGTAAAATAACACTAACACTTCTCCCAAAGCTGCTGCTGTAGTGGGCCAATCACACGTATTGAATCAAAGCAAGCATCAAAGTGTTGATTGGCTGCCAGCAAAACCAAACAAATAGAATTGGTTTTAATGCAGGTATAGTTTGACTGCACAAGCTTCAATACGACCTTTTACCGGGTTATTTTGGTAGATCGACTCTTGCGTTATCCTCCGTAAAAACAATTTGAACTGTTCCAAAGTTAAATCTAAATGTTGTGTCGGCGCCCCCCACTCCCTACTTTCGTGCAGTTTTAGCTGTTTGAACCACACATCCATTAACCTGTTAAGCCCCAAGCAGTGGCGGCGCCAGAGTATTTTTGTTGGGTAATCTATGGTAGGGCTAACCCATACAGTGGTGGGGCTCAAGTCAGTATTTGCAATGTAATTACATACACGCTATCGCCCCCCTTGACAGTGAAACGCCACGCGTGAGGTTTAGATTATTTCCCTGTCTCAATCAAAATGGAACTGTATGAAATAAAACGGCACATTTGTCTTGTAGTAAATAAAAAGGGATCACTGTGAACGTGACGTATGATAGTACACGTTGAAGATCCAATGGGGATACTGAATGGCGGTTCTGACTGATCTCATCAGTAATGCATGACGCAGACCCAACGTTTCGTTGCTCTGATTGGCTGTAGGTCTATTCAAATTGCATTCAGAGGCATTTTGATCTGACCGCGGCCGCGCTGATATTATAACGCCAGAGAATTTCCACACCTTGTGTATAAAACTCCCCCACTACTTAGACTATTCCTTGCACCCCTCTTCTAGCATAAGCCCGAATGGTCTCAACCATATTGCATCAGTAATGTGCACTTGTTGTTACAGCAGGATCAGTTTGTGTGTTGTGGACACGACCCGTATATTTTCGCAAGCCATCATTTTTCATGGTGGGGCTAAGGTGGGGCTAAGCCATTTCTTGGTATGGCTGTAGCCTACCCCAGCCATACCCTGGCGCCGCCACTGGCCCCAAGCCTTTATTTCAGGTCTCAGACTCGAAAATGACATTCCCAGAACAAATGACTATAACTTCCCTTTTAAAAGGGGTAAATTAATAATCTTTTTTCTCAAAGCAATGATAAACCTGTGAGTTGGATGTAGAAAAGTCAGAATCAATATAGATGTTTTTTATTTTAAAGTAAATTCAGATTGAACATAGTAAAAAAAATGTAAATGATAGTGTCCGTCCAAAAAAAACACATTACTTATAGTGAAAACCACCCTTGAATGATGGGATAGTAGACTAAAAGCTTTAGGAATCCAATCTATAACATATAATAAGTACCCTGTATCAAGATTGATGCAAAACAAGTGAAATTTGACCTTTTTAGAGAGGTTTAGCAAGAAAGAAACCCACCTCTGGGGTCATTTGGGTGCATTTTCCATATCTCTGGCCCCGTCGGTCGATTTTGATGATTGACATCTCTTTTTAACGGTTAGAGCCAATAGAATCGAGGGGAAGTTTCTAAAAATCCATCTAAACATTACCCATTGGTGAATGAGTGATGCGTAGCCAGAATGCCCCGGAACCGGAAGCTGCGATACACTCTGGTGGCTATCATTAGCACCTAATATGAAAACTCCGTTATTGACATAAAAATGGAAGGATGGATTATCAGTAATCATTTCAAAGTGACACAGACACATTGGATTAACCTTCAGCAGCGTTTTTATCGTTTTAATGCCATTGAACACGACTTTTGATCAGAACAACAGCTAAGGTGAGACGATGTCCCGTGAATGCTCCGTAAAGCTCCGTGTTGTGATGTCTATGTGTGCTTCCCATGTCGCGAGTTCTGATCGCTCAGTGATGATACTTATATGTCTGGAATCTGTGGAATCTCAGCTTGCTAATCGATATCTTGTTTGTGCAGTTACGATAATTAATAAGGGTATTTATACCTAGAGTTCTGTGCTAAGTGCGTTAGCATTTTTTCGCTCAGGGCTCATTTAGACGCTTCTTGTGAGACTTGTGTTTTGTTTCGGTAAAAATGGTTCGTATAGTCAGTTAGCTGACTTTCTTCCCGTTAATCGGGTATGACACATTAATAGGTTTTTAAATGTTAAGAAGCCCTGAGAAACAATTTCGTGAAAAAAAAACCTGCAGCCCCCGGTACCGGGGGCTCTCGGGCTTAACCCGTTCCATAAGCTGTTTTAGCTTCTTACGTATACAAAAAAAAACTCAACCCACAAAATCTCAAGAAAGGAAATATTCTTCCACCTATTCTCTTTATTTAAGAGACAAAGCAAACCGTAAAACGTTGCATTCACACTGGACAGAAACAAAATACAACTCAAAAAAAGTGTTTTGGTTAGTTCTTGTCTCTCTTACATTGACCACACCAGGTGAGCAGCTGGTGCTAGCTAAATGAAAAGATGAAAGTAAAAAAATGTGGACATAAACAGGGTCTCACACATACAAACAAAACATACTTGAGGAAAGAAAAAAGAAGAGACATGGCAAAAAAGTATTCTTGATTTAGCAATCACATGACATGAATGGAAGATGGTGCAGTAGATCTGACTGACAGGTGGTAGTAATAATTATTGTATTATTTGTGGCTATCATGGAACTAAACCAGTGACCAGAATACATCCATTAAAAAATACACATCAATAATAGCTGAATCTTTAAAGACATACACATTTTTGTGTGTTTGTTAGTCTATAAGAAGTCAGTTTGCAAAAGCAAAGCAGTTCGTAGTAACATGTGTACCTAATAAGAACATATGAGGAGGTTCCACCAAAAAAGATATACCTCTTTCAGTGAGAATTAAGTCATTCTCTGATGTGTTGATGAGGTTTACGTGTACAAAGTCCAACTTACTAAATGTTATTGTCTTATTTCACTCACATTGCGACGCACAGTGGACAGCCAATGGTTTGCGTTACTTCTTTAACAGATCTGGCCTTGGCTGCATCACATGATCCTGTTTTCAAACTCGACCCTACACTGTGCATAACCCATCACCTGACAGCGGAACTATTCATTTCTCTGATCTACAACACGTCAGATCCAAGCATGTCCTGTCCGTCTGTAAGTCTCTATGCGAGTGTCTGTCTCTCGCGCAAACACTCAATACGCACAGAGTCATTCCTGAAAGCAGCTACGGTATACTTATAGCATGTGCATCCAACTGAGTCAACACCCCTCAAAGATTGAATCCATTTGGATCACACAATGAGTCCAACATACATTTATACCAAAAAAAAGCAGTGGCTTTTCTTTAGTCCAGCAAAAAACATATCTTCATCCTCTTCCAGCTACTGAAAGTGAACCCGTTGTGCACACATTAGCCTTATCCCTGTCTTAGGAAAAGGATTCAGTTGGGTCACAGTTTTGCTGTTACGGCCGGGGTCCATTTGAACCTATACAGCTTTGCTCAAGACCGGAATAACACATGTACACACACACATATAGTGCATACATACATATACAGACACTGTTGCCAGGCGAGACATAGTCAGGTTCAGTGTGAGACCCAGAAATAGAGTCCCAGTAAGGACAGGTGGAGGGTCACATGCAAACCTCTTCGCCCAAATTACCACTACACCGAAAGAGAGACGGAGAGACAGAACCCAAGAGAGACTAATAAACTAAAAACACACAAGCTGAATGTTTTTTGATCTGAAGTGACAACTACATTTATATTTATGGTTAGGATAATCCCAATCCCAGTAAATTCCAACTAACTACCTTTTTCCACCACTTTCAACCTGATTTCACAGTTTGCTCATAGAGACAATTATTTCTGTATTTTCTTTCATCCTTTTGGAAAATATTGGAAAGGTCACCAAGCTTTCGGTTGCTGCTTGTTGCTGTCCCAACTCTTGGTTGCTGCACCCATCTGGTGTTACTTTGGTCTGTTAGAAAACAGCCCCACATTAAAAACAGGGCTGCGGGTGGGAGAGTTTAGTTAAGGTACTGGTGAGACAATGAAATACGATCCGGAAGTTGTTCTGATGCAACATCTTAAAGACCGTCCCGGAGCTATTATTTCTGCTGGAGAAGCATGGAATCATTTCAATGAAATATTTAACGGCCAACCTTATTGGAAATCAGATATAGATCGGACGCCGCAGCGGACCCACTGATGTGATGCATTTCAACACGACTGCACTCTCATATCAGAGTGATGACATATAACAGATTTAACTCAAGTGCATTAATCTAAAGTTATATACTGTAACCTATTTGTTTTATGATTTACCATCTAGTTAATTATCTATCTCTTTTCAAGATAATTTGTTTCTCCCAACGAACTGGTGCAACTAAATCAAAGAGAATAGAAGTTGTTCGGCAAGAAACACCTTTTACATTTGTATTTATGTTTTTTCTCATTCAGTCACGTGATGCTGATAATTCCTTGGCACTGGGTTTAATATGTTGTTTGTTTAACCTGTTAAGCCCTGAGCCTGTTTTTTAAGGTTTCAGGCTCGAAAATGACATGCCCGAAACAAATGACTATATCTTCACTTCTAAAAGGGGTAAATTAATAGTCTTTTTTTCTCAAAGTAATGATACACCTGTGAGTTGGATGTAGAAAAGTCAGAATCAATATAGATGTTTTTATTTTAAAGTAAATTCAGATTGAACATAGTAGAAAAATGTAAATTATAGTTTCCGTCGAACAAAAACACATTACTTATAGTGAAAACCACCCTTGAATGATGGGATAGTAGACAAAAACCTTTAGGAATCCAAACTATAACATATAATAAGTACCCTGTATCAAGATTGATGACATTTGACCTTTTTAGAGAGGTTTAGAAAAAGGAACCCACCGCTGGGGTCATTTGGTGTGTATTTGCCGTTTCTATGGATTAACCTTCAGCAGCGTTTATATGCGTTTTAATGCCCTTGAACACAACTTTTGATCAGAAAACAGCAAAGGTAAGACGTGTTTGCCGTTTTGGCTACGTAAAGCTAAGTTGTGTGTTGTCTGGTTTCGCCTTCGCTGCCCTGAGTTTTGCGCAGTGATGATACTTATACCATTGGAATCTGTGGAATCTCAGCTTTCATATGATATCTTGTTTGTGCAGATCCGATGAAGTATAAAATATTTCTACCGTGCGTTATGTGCTAAGTGCGTTAGCACTCTTTCGCTTAGTGCTCATTCAGAGGCTCGGCGTTAAGACTTGTGTTTTGTTTCGGTAAAAATGGTTCATATCGTCAGGTAGCTGAGTTTCTTCCCGTTAAGTGGATATGACACATTCATAGTTTGTTAAATGTTAAGAAGCCCTCAGACGCTGTTTCTTGCAATATGTTGCTCCGGGCTTAACAGGTTAATATATAACAAAATTAAAATGTCCCTAAAAAAGTAAGCCTGATAAAAAATATCCAGTGTTAAAAGAACAGCAATATCATATCCTGATCCAATTCATTCACAAACACAACATCCATTAATACAGACGTTAATAAAAAAATGCCATTTTGCCTCTAAGCAGGACATAGAATAAAAACAATGCAGTGTTTGTTCAACAGGTAACAGACCTGTACTGCTCTGATAACCGTTTATTAGCATTAGCACAGCGCGCATGTGTGTGGACACAAACCCCGTCAAAAGTCAGAATGTGTTATTTCTCTTAAAACACATTTTGTTTTTCCCTCTCATCCTGCATCACATATACGAGAGTATTTTAAGGTTGGGATGTAGCCATAGTGTTGCAGTCAGGTCATCAACTTTAAAAGGATAAAAAGCAGTTGTGTCGAGAAATAAAAAAGAGAGCTAGAGAGGAGTTTAAATGCTGGCTCCTTTCTTATGTCAGCATAGTTGACCAATCCCAGCGTGAGTTGTATGTGGATGTCTGTATGGACGTCAGACATCACAAAAGTGTGTGTGGGGGTGTCTGAAGCTTTTCAACTGTCAAGAATACTGGCCTTTTACACAACTGCTTATAGTGCTTACAGCAATTAAAGTCAACGGTTACACAAACTGACCTATCAATTGCAGTATGTCAATAAATCTGTTAAGGTGCAACAAAGCAGCAAAATAAAAACAAAATACCACCCCATACAAACCACATCTATCACTGCATCTGCCAGTGTGCTTTCATAGGCCTTCATCTTACTGGGTTGACATTATAGAAGTCTTTATTGGGAGATGATCACACATTCTAAAACACCGGGGCTAAATCTTCCCCAAACGTTGTGCAACCCACTGTTTTTCCCAAATAATCTCAGGAAACTTTCATGATCATGACAGCGATGTAAAGGGTTAGAGGTTTTGGAAGACGGCAAAATATGACATTCCAATATCTGCTTTAGTCGCACTCTTTTGTTGCCTCAGGTGTATTTTCCAGATTTGCTGTGGGCAGGTACAATTGCAGCACATGCACGGGGCTCTTAGTACAATCCTTCTATCATCTTCAGGGTATCCTCCATTTTTTTTTTCATGACGAATAAACTAATACTAGAGACCATCTGCTATACCACTTCTTCCAGCTCCCTTACTGGGACCAAACCAATTTTCAACCTGTAAAGCTCTGTGATGCAAAATTTGACCAGGGGCGAAAAATGATGGCATGTAAATCATTTTTACTTGAAGGACAGCACTCGTGCTTTTCACTTTCTTTACCGACCGAAACTGTTGTAGCTTTTTGGAGCCTGAAATCAGGTTATAATCTCGAATATAACAAAACATAAATACAATTACACAAAACTCTGGAGGAGCAAGCCAATTTTAAGTGAGTCGGAGTTGTAGCTAGCTTCATGGCTAACTCCTTTTACTTTAATCAGCAGGTGGAGCTTGGCTTAGGTCTTGAGGAGTTGTAGCATTTATTCATCGACAAATATAGTGTACACACACAGCACTGATACCGACAGCTATAACGTTACTGCTGACTTCATAACTTTCCAGGCTAGCAATACAGCGTCAGAAACCCTGACAGAGTATTCCAGGCAGACACAACTTATTGATGCAGTGGAGACTTACAGGAGAAGTGGCTGCATGTGTCCACCACAATGCACGCAACATCTGGGCTGCCAAGGACAGGTGAAATGGGGACTCAGTTTCTTTAATTTGCAGAAACACTGTAGCTGGCAATAAATAAAGGATTTAGGGAGCCTAAATAAAGGATCAGTAGCCAGGTACAAATGTACAGAATGTATAATTAGCTGTCTGCTTTCATTTCAATTTAGTCTTGTGTTTCCTTTGAGGTTTTTTAACCTAGTGTAGACCAAACCCTTGTGTTGCATTGACCAGCTTGTATATACCAAAATTGACTTTATAATCCTAAAGGTTAAAGGGCTGCATTTAAACGCCAAGCAAAGTTGTTGTCTTCTCAAATTGTGGCTGTTTGCAGTTCAAAGGTATATCTCCTCCATCATGTTACATTTTCCTGGGAGGACAAGAAAATTGCCTGTTTTGCTTATAGAATTTTGTATGTCATGAGTTTGAGTGTCACCACTCACATACTGTGTGTATAATACACTGTTCATTTTACATTTTTTATTTTTCTACACATTCACATGTCTTTACAGCATACAGCATTTATCATACTCTATTCTATCTTATATGTATATGTTTTTCTTCTACCTGACTTCTAACTAACTTGCACTAATAAGTCTATTGCACTATTTCATGTGTTTCCTTCTTTATGTGAAGTATATTGTATGTTGGATTGTTGCCTGAGACTTCCAATTTTCATTGCATACATTTTCGCTGTAGCTTCCTACAAAAAAATCCTTCAAATCTTATATTTGAATACGAGTAATATACTCAGTCAACCCCAAATGTATTTTGCAGTGGTGCACCACTGATTACCAAAAGGTCAAGCCATGTGACTCAATTATGACAATACCTGCCATAGTCATAATGAAAATATAAAACAGAACCAGGTCAGATTTGGGCCTAGCAGTAGGTGGCGGTTTGGGCCTAGCAGTAGGTGGCGGTTTGGGCCTAGCAGTAGGTAGCAGTTTGGGCCTAGCAGTAGGTGGCGGTTGAGGTTTGGGCCTAGCAGTAGGTGGCGGTTGAGGTTTGGGCCTAGCAGTAGGTGGAGGTTTGGGCCTAGCAGTAGGTGGCAGTTTGGGCCTAGCAGTAGGTGGCGGTTGAGGTTTGGGCCTAGCAGTGGGTGGCGGTTGAGGTTTGGGCCTAGCAGTAGGTGGCAGTTTGGGCCTAGCAGTAGGTGGCGGTTGAGGTTTGGGCCTAGCAGTAGGTGGCGGTTGAGGTTTGGGCCTAGCAGTAGGTGGAGGTTTGGGCCTAGCAGTAGGTGGAGGTTTGGGCCTAGCAGTAGGTGGCGGTCGCTTGCAGCTCTCCTTGGCCGGACATCGTTGTTTCCGTGGAGTCACTGTGTTCTCGCTTTCTGCAGGAAGGGCCAGGACGCCCTACTCCCAGCACGATATTGGTTCTTAGTGCATCAGCTGTCAGTTGCGATGTCAGTTACCCACCCGACCCTTTTTGAAACGCCTGTTGACCAGGTTTGGCGGTGAGTGTTTTTAACATGTCATCCAGCATTAATGCCAAGTCAAAGCATTTACTGTCATAAGGACAGTTAAATTCTTAAGAAATTCTTAATTTGTCTGTCACTCTGAATGGCAAATATACAAGGGAACACAGAGTATAAATAAATAAATGCATTCGATGTATATATCTATTCTATACAACCAACGTGTTTATTATTATATTGTTTATAGAGCACAGAATTATAAACCACAAAAAGAGCAGACATTTTGTATATAACCTAGACCCCTCCAGATGAGGCTGATGCAGATAAAATGTCAAGATAAAGATGGACTTTAAATGCAAGTTGAGGTCTCAGACAGCAGCTGCTTCATGGTGAAGCCTATCTGTGGCTCACGTCAGGTCAATCCGTACCATTTAGGGCTCTTTACTTTATTAGCCTTTTAACCCTTTCAGATTCCTTCCAGGAGCTGCAGGAGCCCACCCTCCCTGACAAAACACTTTTCTGATGTTTTTTATGTATTGATTAATCATGTTTAGGATAGGGCTGGGCAAAGCCAATAGTCTTAATGATTGAGGCATAACAGATTGTATTTCAAACTTAAACAATTTCTCAAAAAATACATCAAAAGAAAAAAAGCTTATTTTAAATAATTAATTGTTTCTTTTTTTTCTAGCAAAAATGCCAAACACTTCATTCAGCTTTAAGAGATGTACTAAACGGATGTCAGTTTTGAACCAACTGTTGATGTCAATAGGACATTTTGACATTTCCCTCAATTTTCTAAAAATGTTCAGATCAATGATTAGTCGTAACTAATTGACAAAAAAAAATACAAAAGATCAATTTATTATAAAAACTCAATAGCTCATTTAATATGAAAATGTTTAGATGTCCAAATTGAATTGTGTGAGACAAACAGTTATCATTTTAGAAACTCTGCCAACACCAAATTTCTACTTTCGGCAGTTTTGTATACATTTCACAGTTTAAATACTCAGTGTTGCTAAATGTTAATAATATTATAATTGCAAATATAAATACAAGCATATATACAAAGCAAGCCCGTACATTAATGATTCAATATTCCAGATGTATTACAGCCCCCATTGTACTCTGCACCAACTGGCAATATCTATACAGAAGTCCTGGAGCATCATTCCAGATCTGGCAGCACTGCTCAATAATAAACCTAGATATTATTTGACCACAATTTGTTCCATTTGTCCGGGACATTGACATCTTCCCAGAAATGTTGACAGTTGAACTGAACCGCTGATGTATATTATGATATATATATATAAAAAAATGTCACAATCATTTAAAATTGTTATCCATTTTCAAATGTGTTTAATTGTACAAACACCCTGAAAAATGGAAACTGTTGACAACCCCTTTTGACTAGAGGGGGTGTTTGGAGGAATTTTGGGTGTTAACTTACTTTAAATGTAATCGATTTTTATTTTTATAATAAAAAGCATATGTATGAACATGGTTGTACTGACATCCTCCACCAGCCTTGGTCAGCCACAAACCAGATGAAATGTGCTGATGGTGCCATTTAGTGGTGCATTATACGACATGATCAATATCATGTAAAATGCATGTAAAGTCAGTGGACAGTGTGAACAAATGCAAATAAAGGCAACACTAGCTGAAGCAAAGAGTTAAAAAAGTTTCATTATGGGTAATAGTGTTAATTCCTCATCTATAAAGAGAGAAAACAGATATGAACAGAAAAATGAGAGAAGGTAGAGGATGATGACAAATAAGTGACGCCAGAGTTCTTGGAAAGTTTTGGAATGAGTATAGAAAATGTTGAAATTGGTGTGTCGAAGCTGTGACATTCGCACAGTCGGAACACAAGTCCACTTGCTTTTCCAGGGCCAAAAGACGAAGACTGTAAAACCCCCTCCAGCAGTCAATTCAAGCCAACAGTTTACTTAACATTGTCTTAGTGAGATGAGGCAGTTTCTTGGAGTGAGCGTGGTCTCTAGGCATGGCCCTTACACAGGCCACTCCTAGATGGCCCTCCTCTACGGTGAAAGCTACTTTCCTACAATTTCCTCCATGTATACATGCTTAGGGTTTGGGTAATGGTTAAGTTGTTGTGGCACACTGACAATACCTGGCTATAGGAAAAGGTACTTCTCCAACTTTTACCTACTTACTAGTGATTGAATGTGACTAAACAGCAGATCAGTGAGAACAAAGTTCATTATAAGCAGAGCTCAGTCAGCAAAACTCAATGTTTCATTGTATCATCTGTGATCGTGCAGAACAAACTATAAGCAATAATCAGACAACATTCAGACATATTTCGATCTCTGGTGTGCATGCTAAAAAAAAAAATATATATAGTGTATATCTTTGTATCTCAATGGAACGGCAATTGCCTGGATTACATGTCAAATCCTCATATAGAGAGGAAGCATGTCCCAACTGGTCAATGACGTTTCTGACAATAGCCTCAACCTGAGAGGTGTCATTTATCGCTTTTGAAATGTCCATTATGCCCTATGAATGGCCTTTAAGATAGACTTGGACAAATGGCCAAACAACCATGCATTTTAGTGGTTTAATGCTACCAAGACATAGAAGTGGTCAGGAAGAAATATCACATTTGAGACTAGAGATAGTAACCTCAACTTTGGCGGAGTGGGGGGAATCATTTGTGAGAATCATAGTTATTTTAATTGGTAACGACCACTACATCTTCTGTTGGGCATCGACAGAAAAACGACCAGGGAACCATATCGAGAGAAAGAGGGGAGATGTCGAGATGGTTCCAGGTGCGCATCTGCACTGCTCTCATCCTGGTCCTGTTGCTTCCCTAGGAGCAGCCATCTCCCGGCAGCTGATGCCTGTGTCCCCCTACTCCAGGGCAGGGTAGGGGCTGGGGCTGGGGCTGGGGCTGATGCGGTAGCTAAGCTAGAGGCTAGCGTTAGCAGCTATAGCAGGTGATTGCTGCAGATCTGCAGAGGACATTCGGGGGTTGCTGGCTTCCCATCCACCCCACATCAGGGTATGACCATATATCGTATACTAGAGGCCATCAATACGTCTCCAATATGTAACAATATATTCATCCCCCATCTCTACCTTATAGTCAACCGGCATCATGCCTTTCTACTTGGTGTCGTGCATTAACTCAGAGCAGGTCGCGATACCTCTGCTACTGAAGCGCGCGCGGGCACCGTGCACCACACTCACACATACTCTCACACACACACACACACACACACACACCCCTTTATGACCAACCCAAGACTTACTGAACTCGGCAGATGGTTAGCTGTTACAAACGACCGTCATGAGATGAATTAGAAGGCAGGGGGCTGATGGCATAACGTTAGACTTGGAGGACATTGCATGTTCCCAAAACGGGGTAACGTTATGTAGTCCATCACCATAATGCACGGCTCAGCTACTGTAGCTAAGGCAGCCAAGCCTTAATTGTTCAACACGATCCATTGTCCAGCAACGACGTTAACACATCTATTTCACCGAAGCCTGCATACTGCCCCACCAGCCTCTGGAGTACCAGAGGAATGGGGACACGAGGCCGGGTGACAGGGGCGAAAAACGTATGAAGGGGTAACATAATGCTACATGAAGCTGTTACCACTATGTGACTGTCACGCCTCTAACATATAGATTCAAGACAATAATCAACTAACTCCAAATTCATAGATGAATAACAAAAAAAGAAAACGCCGACCGGCAATTCCTTACCTCAGGCAGTGTGTCGAACCAAGTTCCGCGTAGCAGCCATGTTCGGAACCCCTATCTCCCTCCGTCCGCACGAACCGAGCCCCCTCCCCCGGGTCAGTCGTACCTCTTCCACAGCAGAAATCCAAATAATGTATCGTAGAATTATCAACCGATTAAATCCCGGTGAGATTAATTCCGAGTAAAATGTGGTTATTCTCCGGAGCTCAGAGAGCGGGTTGTCGGACTGATTGCCGGCGCAGCACGGCTAGCCGTGCCTAAGGGGAGGTGGGCAGCCCGCAGCCTCCACCACGGACACCTCGAACTCAGTCTTCTTCTATCCGGCAAACTTCATTTACTCATTCGAGATTGATTCTCAGATATACAGATGCTACCATAAAGCGTGGGCCTGGATATACAATCCCGTCAGCTATTTAAATTAATTTAAAGGCAAGACGCTAACATTAGCTAGCTATTAGCTAGCGTGCTAGCTGTCTAATATAATACTGCCATTGGAATTTGGAGGAAGACAGTCCGCACACTGCAGGCTGCTTGGCGGGCAACGGCCAGCCGATTGGCCGCTGGGAAATACAGGCAGACTATGAAGAACTAAATATATTTTAGCAGGCACAGCTACAGCTAGCTCTTTGCTGGCCAGCCCCTCTGTGATGTTAATATCGGTCAAAGGAGAGGGGCTGCATTGAGAGCGCACTCCCGACACAAGGCAAGTACGGCCCAGCGCGTTCCAGAGACATTTCCCACAAAATGGCTGCCAAAACAAATCTGCCGTCGAGTCACAAAACTTTACTTCCAAACGCGGCTCTTTACATCAGTTTAACCGTCTTAGTAGCAAAAACGAGCTACCCGAATTCCTGCCGATTCATCAATGTATAAACCGAGCAGGCAGTTAACATTGAATGGACATCCCGCAATGCTAAATTTAACCAAGACGTCTGCAGCACTGTCAGAAAATAATGTTGCTGAAATGAAAGGACTGCAGCCAAAAAGTTTTGAGTCCTAAATCCAGTTTAGATACCAGTATGGACATCTGGCCGAGTGGAGACGCTGCTGCGGGACCAACAATGAACTGACAAGTCGCTTTTGGAAATGTGTGCAGTAATAGTAGACGTAAGGTATTTTCATTAATGTTTGGATGAATGACAATAGTTTATATACAGTGTAAAAGTAACATTTCCCATTATGTTTGTAGCTATACATGGTCATTTAGTCAAAGATTACCAATCAAGAAAAACAATCATAAACATTTTATTAAAACAAAGTTGCCGTTTATGTCAAAATATATAAACTGTTCAAAGCATACATTGTTTCAAGTTACATCCTTCTGCTCCTTCCTCCAACACAAAAGCGATACTTTTATCAAATGACAAGTTTATGTGAAAAGGTCACCATCTATATATGTCTGTACACGCAGGGTCAAGTTTACAACCTCGCCAGTCAACAGATCAGCATTAAGGATCTTTACCCACAAAGTCACGGTATTGTTCACACAACATAAGACCATTTTATTTTACCATACACAAGTTCTGACAGATTATTATTTAACACTAAATATAGTAGCCAGTATGAGTGGGATGTGCCAACCTATACAGGATTGTATTGTCTGGAATCAGAAGCACCCTGATAAGGGCCGTTATGAGAAGAGCAAGGGACCAGCCAAAACATGTCATTAAGAAAAGGACCTTCAGTAAAAAAAGACTCCGGAGCTAAGAAAGTGACAAAATATTGAAATAAAAATCAATTCGCAACAAAAAAACTCACTGGAGCCAAAGTCAAACCATGCAGTAGATATGCAAACTGGCGTAACTGCACACAAGTTTTTCTACAAAGCTTTAGGTTTAACAGTTTATCCTGTCTGCTTAAATACACATGGTAAGAGTAGGACATTGTTCACAGATGAATTAAGTATCCCCAACACATAGGATATTTAACACATCGTCCCTATCGTCCTGGTGTAATAAGGGTGGTCCAGCTAGACATTAACATTTACATTTTATAAAACCTACGAACAACTGACATGACTTGATCCAATAGTGCCATCAACTCAGATCACAGTCCCTGGCTAAATGGTCTCTAAGTTATACAATGTGCTCCCAACCTTATCAGTAATACAACGACTCCAACAGCTGGATGCTGGCATCAGTTAACTTAAAAAAAAAAAAAAAGGGATCCCCTCTGAATCCGACCCGCATGACATGACAGGCAGATATAGGGCAAGGGACAAGTAGAAAAAGTAGATGGTGGTTGAAAATAGTCATCAGTTCCCGCCTTCCTTCACACCTCATTTCTTGTCTTTTGGTGGAGCTCTGTGGAAAGAAAGAATAGAGCATGTTAGCACAGTATATCAAGAGCAGGCCATGTACAGTATATGTACAGCTGACTGCAGCGGTTTGTTCGGAGGGGAAGGTCTGGATGTATGCGTCAACCTGTCACCATAACTCAACTCGGGGAACATTACTAGGGAGGGGAAACGGCTAAACCGCAAAGTCCCAGTCAGAGCAGTACCATGAATATTTGTGCCTGCAAGTTTACTTGTTCCAAATTCACCATATTGAGAACCTAAACTCTGCCCAAAGTAATATCTGACTGACTTCAAGTTAGCCCCTGCACTATACTCTCATCCCTCAGACTTTGAGAGATTGGCAGGGTAGAGCAAAGCCAGTGACCCCACTTGTGTAGCAAGATCTGGAAAAGTATATAAATTAATTCTTAATTTACTTTGCAATGTGAAGCAATTGGACGTTAGCCTATCTGTATCAACAAAGCAGGTGTCAGTGTTGCAGTAGGGGAGAAACGATCAGATTTGACCCTAATCAACTTGTGAGCAAAAATTGGATTATCATTGAATCATTTAATATCTGCAAACAAATTAAACTGTATGCAATTAATGGTTTCCCATAGCTGGTAAAGCAAAACCAGAATCTTTGATTTAAAAAAAAAATGAAACTACCAACAATACTCACATTTACAGTGAGGTAGTATTAGCAACATTCGTGCTGTGCTCAGTTTTACCAACAAATAAAGTGATTTAAATAATCTGGAGTAAGTGATGGTTTGTTAGTGTGCTTCTCTTTTCACTTTGCTACCACACCATTAATTAAGATTAGCAAGTTTTTTTTAAGACATTTGTGACATGTGGTGAAAATGTTACCATTTGAATAATCCACCAGATGGAGCTGTAGGTCACAGCATCAACTCAAACTGGGATTTTTAAAACATATGAAAAATGTAAGATTATTCTGAGTATTGAATACTGTGTGGATTAAGTAATAACAAATAAAGATCAAGTTAATTTTGTCGATAATGATTTATAAGCTTTTTGAGATTATAGCCCCCAGCAGGCAGAATGACCCTGGGGGTTTCTGCATACCTCAGAGAAGCACCAGACTCCGTTGATAGCTGAAGAAAAGATGCTTTATAGTTTGGATAAAATAGTACACTTTTTCATAACTTGAAATATGAAGTTAGGCAATACATTTCCTGATGTCCATCCCAAACTTTTCCTAAGCAAAATTATGTGAGTATCTGAAAATCTTAACACCTGTGCGACTGGATCAAATTGGATGGGAAGTAAAACAAAAAACACACAAAACATGTGTCCACACACAAGTGATCCAATTAATTCAGGTATTGTGAGAGAGAAGTCTTATTTGGGCGTACCTGTAAATGCCGACCACCACAGCGTGGTCTCTCTCATAGGGCTCCAGTGTGAGCTGCTCTTGTGGCTTCATGTTCTCCCCAGCCATCTTCTTTACCTCTGAGGCAAACACTGCCTCTGGAGGCGCTGTCGAGTCTATACAGTTAGCCTAAAGAAATACAATTGTACATGCACGGTTAAGAAACAGATCAAATCAACTGAGTTCCTGTGGATTTCAACCGACGTCCAAGGGAACATTTCTTCATTTACATCTGAAAATTCATTGAGGGGACGCAAGCTGTTTGCCCCTGATAATGCTACATTGTAAACAAACTGAGAATAAAATGCAACTTTCTAATCATCTCTTGTTACACACATTTAATTTACAGACACCATAGCTGGAGTTAGTATTTCATGCATTATGGCTGCTTAAGTGTACCTTAATAGAGATAACAAAGTGTCCTCCATTCTTCAGGAAGTTGTGAGCGTTCAAAGCAACAATTCTTGTCTGGTCAGGCTGGGCAACATCAGCAAAAATCACATCCACCATGCCTACAGAGGGAGAGAACATTACAGTCAGAATCACACATTTATGTTAGAGTGGATTCTATCCAACTCCGTGTTTGCTGTGAGCTTTATGCTTTTTCCACTGTCTGACAATAGGCAGATCTTTAAAGTTACATGAAGATGGTGAACTTTGGGTAAATTGGTCATGTTAAGTTCTTGGTTGTGTTTTCAGAACACATGGCTGTGGCTTAGGACTACCTACCAACAAGCATGCGGTATTTGTGTGGGTGGCGGGCATCTTCGATGATGGGAATGATGTTGGTGCGTTTCTTTGCCACGTTGAGAAGGTCACGACCTGAGCGATGGGAAAACTCGACAGCGTAGACCAGCCCCTCCTGAAACACAAGACACAGGTTACTATAAAGGTAACATTTAGCACTGGTAAAAAATAAAATATATATATCCTCAGTGAAACAAGTCATTCTATATTATGTGATGCTCAGCTTAGTCTTACATTAAGGTTTAACTCTGCCCAGTGATCTCTTCAGTTTAATTTAAAAGTCTTTCATGCAAAGATCTTGCAACAAGTCATTTTAACACCGAACCTTTGGCAGACTTTGGCTAAAAAAGTGGAACAATTATTTGCTTGTGGCCAACCTTTATTTTCAGCATATCAAATGTGTTTACTAACAGTGGAAAGATAATGTCTTCCAGAGATATCAGAATTATGTTGGTTGACCAGTCAGAGCTTAAATAAAAATAAAATGTGTTCTTGTAAAAGATGATTTAAGTTCAAAGGAAATCTTGGAGAATAAGTTCTTATGGGAATTTGTGAGGCCATAGAATTGTAGATGTAGCTGCCATATTTGAGCATTTATTAAAATACACCAGTCAACTTTTAATAATTTAATTAAAATCAAATTAAGATTAACAAATTCCATTTAGGAATAAACTGTCCTACTCAGTGTGTAGTACTCACCGGTCCAACAATGTCAGAAACGTGGGACACCGTGGTGCCAGAGGCAGCTCCCAGGTACATGACCTTTGAGCCGGGCTTGATGTGGATCTGGTCAACTCCTCCCAAGATGGCTGCTGCCAGCTTTGAACGGAACGGATTCCAGGCTCTGTACTCAATCTTTGTTTCTCCTTCCTAACAGACAAAGAAAGACATAAAAAGAAAATCAGAGTTTACAAAACATGTAACACTTAACTCCATAGTTGCTGCAACATTCAAACAAAAACAAGCGTCCTATCATCAACAGAGCACCATATTTTACACAAGCGCAAACTAGAGTATTGGTGGCATGGTAACATACGGCTCAATGAGCTGACAAAGGGTTACTTTGAATTAGGATTCATCACTTGCTGCCAAGACTGTTTCACACAACCAAGGGTGCAGCTAAAAATAAAGATGATGTCATAAATGCCATTATTGATCAAACCAACATAATTTTAACAGATGTACAATGATAGACAGTTCCACTAAGTGTATATGAGGCAGTGATATAAGCCTGCTAATTAAAATGTGAAGTTTCTGCCACCTTGCATTTCCATTCCAACTTTATTTATATAGCACATTTAAAAACAACCGAGTTGACCAAAGTGCTGTACATCAATAAATATATAAAAGCAGCATAAATACATTTACACAGAACCAATAGGACAACAACCAAATGTAATTGTTTATTATCGTAGATCTGAGCACAGGGCTTTGATTAGTCAATAGGTGGTGTTTTACAAAAGTAGATCTGTTGACCACAATATGCCACTTAAAGCTTCACACCTACAGGGTTAACGAACCATGGCGTTTTACTCCGGCCAGAAGTAAACTACTGTCTTAGGACTGAAACTCGGGGTAAGACCGTAGTTACTTGATAACATCAAGACCTGCTTTGTACTACAGACTTTAGGACTGCAAGACTGACGCACAAATGTACTTTGTATTTGACGAACAGATCATTCATGCAGTTTTCAATGCAATAAAGGTCTAAACTGAGAGTGTCTCACCTCAACACTCATCCTCTTTTCTCCATACACCGACTCCCCAACCACCATGTTTCTGGTCACCAGGGCATCCTCCTTCCCTCTGCAGATGAACACACCTGAGTGGAGACAAAACAAATCACCAGTCAGAACTAAAGGACATATTTAGTCTGTTAAACATAGGTAAATATAGTCAGACAGATAATAGTTCCCACAGTTTATCTACAAGTGGATATATGCTCTCTTAAACCACAAACATTACATCTTCATTAGTAGATCTAATGAAAGCCATCTTTTTTGTTTTACGTATGAATACTCCCAAGCAGCTTAAGTGTTCTAGCACAAATATTATAAACGGTAATAATACAAACCTTCATGTCTGTGTGGCTCAACCGTGATCTTCTTTCCTGCTCCGAATCCTCCTCTGCCACCACCCCTTCCTCTGGGGGCACCTCTGCCGCCACCCCTGCCACGGAATCCTCCACCATCTGGGGACCTGAATCCACCTGAAAACAGAATGTTCGCAACTTAATTTATTGCATGGCAAAGGGTTAAATTCAACTAACTAAACTAATCACGAATAGATAAATATCTTACATCCAACAATTGCTCCAAATGGCTGTTGTCATGCCACATGTGATTGACTTCAATATGTGCATGGTGTGATAATGCAGATGAGACTCACCTCTTCCTCCTCGTCCACCCCCCCTGTCACCGAATCCTCCTCGTCCTCTTCCTCCTCCCCGGTCACCAAAGCCTCCTCGTCCTCTTCCTCCTCCTCTGTCCCCAAATCCTCCACGCCCGCGAGGGGTGAACCCTGAAAAGCAAACGCATAATGGGTGGCATTAGAAGGTTATGGGGGCTACAACACAATAGGACTGCAACAACTGTGATTGGTCAGGTTGGGCTGCTTGAGTGCTCTCCTACTTGTTGCATGTGCAATTGTTACAATACAACAGAATATGATGGTAATATGCTGTAGTAGCTAACAATTGTGTATACAATCTTAACTTAATACACTACTATTTAGGCGATATGAAAATGTTCTTGCTTGATGTTTTTTTAAATCGTGTCGGGTCTGGTTGTTGCCAGTGGTGGCCAAAGCCCCGCCCCGTTCTGCTGAGCAGGGAATACAATGGACACTTTGCTGTGGTGAAAAAAGCATGGCTGCACGTGTGACTGAAGTAAACTGGGTTTACATGCCAACATGTAGACACTGTTGATATCCGTAAAAAAAAACCCCGATTGGATTTTCTTTGTCAATTCATTGTATGAAGATTTTCAAACTTTCATCGATTATATTGGTTAAGCATTCTGGAACTCAAAATACACGCAAAAAAAGGGTCCAGCGTCTTTGCAGTTTTACGTTAACATCATTTTCAACGCACAAGCACAGTTAACATTGCATCCACAAAACGAAGGTGACTCTTAAAACACTGGTGACACGGATTTACAGTTTCCAGTACATACAAACGAGGTTTCGACGCGAGTGTATGTTAGTAGAAACTATTGATAACTACCTAAAATAGTGGAACACAGTATACAAGAAAAACGTTTTCAGACAGAAACACTATACCGAAACACTGCTATGTATAAATGAGGTTGCTTGCATAGAAGGACGTGTCTGGTTGTGTTCAGCTCGTGGGGCTAACACGTGTGCTTTACTTTAGTGAGTGCTGCGCAGCGAGCTGCTACTGAACGCAATTTAGCCGTTTATTCAAACCTAACCGCAAGTTTCTATATTTATAATTATAGTCACAGCGATCCTAGTTAACGGAGAAAGCGCCCATACACGTTATTTAACTTGTCTTTGCGCGGCCAACACTTTACCATGAGGTAAACGGAGCCGCATGGCGGTGTAGGCCACGCTCACATCAGCGCCTTTAACTTTAACGCAGTAGCTTAACCACAAATACATGATGATCTAACTTGTTAACATTACTTTAACACGATGGCTTACTGTACCTGGACTCATGTTTTCTGGTTTAGCGTGTTCTATCAATGCAGCCGACGGTCCTCTTTGCTTCCTCCTCTCTGTGTCTCTTCCTCACAGTGACTCTCTCTGCGTGGGACAGCAGCACGTGTGAAGTCTCCTCACTGATTCACTTCTTCTCGTGAGGCTCCACCACAGAGCACAGGGGACACCAGCGCCACCACCTGGTCTGGGGGACTTATAGATAAAGTTCAATAAATGCTGAGGGAAAAACCAGCAACCTTTTACTTTCTGTATTGTCGACAGAACCTTGTAAGAATGTGAAGGTTAAAGCCAGAGCTGCTTTAAAAAATCCTGGTGTTACTGCCGTTTTTGCTAAACCGGCAAATAAGTCAGTGGCTGTTCAGTGCTGACTGTAGTCACTGGTATAGTACTTTCTGTGAGGATATCTAAATCTATCCAGAATGTAGTGAAACCCTTAATAAAGTCTATAGTGTTATTCACAAGCTGAGCAGATTTGACATAAGCAAACGTCAGAATTAAAACTTATAATAAAAAAGAAACAAGTAACAAAATAAATTCCCAAAAATCATTAAGTTTGAATAAGTTAATCACTAAGATGTAGTAGGAAATGGAATAGTATACACTAGGGATAATGGATGATTGCAAGGTTTATGATTTTCAGTTTAAACCAGTACTTAAAAATGCCTATGATGATTCTGTCTTCAGGTGCAGATGGAGTTCATTGAAGAAAGAAATGTGGGGGCGGATTTCTTTTGGTCTGATTTGTTTATATTGTGAGCTGTGCGCTTTGGATCAGATTCTGAGGTCTCTACAAGAAGCATCATTTAGCAGCATTTCACTGAAACATAACTAAAATCCTGGCGGAAATTGAATGACTCAACGAAGGATATATTGGGTTTTAGTTCATAGTATATATTTAACTCAGATTCTTTACACATTCAAAATAAATCCTGTTCTAAGGAAACCACTTGGGTCCAAGTCTATGATGATAAATCAACCTGGAAATGGGTCTATTATGAATTAAAAACTAAGATTGCCATTACTGATGACAACAGATTTCTGCAGTTTCCTCAAGTAAACTGGGTGAACAGAAGTCTATATATTAAAAAATAAATAAAGTGTCTGTTTCATCCTATGGTTAATAATATCCCTTTCAACACTGCAAAGCCTGAAGCCTCAAGCTGCCATTTTCCTGTTTAGCGAATGTAGGCTACGTCTAGATCAGGGATGGGCGAATGGCGGCCCCCACCTCCTCTTTTTGCGGCCCTCAGATTAATTTATAAACAACGTAATTAATAAAAATTAAAAAAATTAAAAAAAGTATTTTTTTACTTGTACTGATACCGTCCTCCTAGTTACGTCGCGAGCTGCGTACATGATTTTGTTCGGCAGCCAAATACCGCGAAATAATCTGTGACGCGTTTGTGTGTATTGTGTTTGTTTCCCGGGAAAACACATAATAAACACCGGCTGTTGTTATGCCTGCTGTGACGTTAAGTTACCGCTTTGTAATTATGCCTTTACAAGCTTAAAAGTTGTATTTATCATCTGAATTTGGCAAAACAAGTTTAATATTCTAAAAACCAAGACTTTATTGTTTATTTGAAATCAGATGAAAACAAACTGACACGGACCCTGCCGTGTTATCTATGATTAGCTACTATCCGCTTTTCATTCATAATTTCAGCGGGAGTGAGGGGGAGCGGCGCTGAGGAACAGCAGAGTGGGGTTGACAGGTGCCTGTGTTGACACTCCCCATTGTGCGTCAGCAGAGACAGGCTACAAGTGTCTTAGGTTCAAGTTAGACAACTAATGTCTGGGTTAGTGTTCATGACTTCATGTTTATAGCCGCTTTCACACCAAGTAGGCTACTTTGCCGTACTTAGTGCCAAGTGTCTGGCATCACAGAGCAGCAAACTGAGTTTCAATGTTTCCTTCTGCACTTTTTTTCTTGAGACAACAGGGCATGTTTGTTTTTTTCTTTGAGGGAAATTGTTTTTTTGAAGCCGTTGTTGGCCTGTGGAAAAATGTAATCATAAGAAATGACTGGAAAAGCTGCAGATCGAGCCATAAGAAATGAATGCAACGGATTATTTAATGTTTAATGTTGATTTTATAAGCAATAATTTAAGCTGTGTTATTTCCAGGTTTAATATGTGCAATGAGTTCATTTCAATAAGTTTTGCAATAAACATTGAACCAGTCCGGCCCTCGACTGGTACCGATTTTTTTATTTTGGCCCACTGTGTATTTGAGTTTGACACCCCTGGGTTAGGGTTTGGGGTTACAGGGTCAGGGTTTAGAGTCCTTTGCACTGGCCTGCTGATTGTACGTCAAATTTCAGAGGAAGTTACTTTCACCAGTTCTCACTTGACCCTGCATTGAGGCTCTACAGCTAAACTAATACTGAACCTAATATTTACAATCTAGTCGACTGGGGAGCACGCGCCGGCGAGCGCCGGAAACACTTGAAACAGACTATTCATACACAAGATCAGAGTACTTCTTTCACCTCAAACTCTTCCATTAACACCCTGAGTAAGTTTGCAGCTGTGTGTTTTACTCCACTTTGTTGTAAATAAAACTGCAGCAGCTTGACCACAGAGCGTGAACGTTGTGATCAGCTGATTTTGCGCAGTTCTCCAGTGTGTGCGCGGGGCACAGAATGTGCAAAGGGGAGTCTCCCTCCGTAGCCAGTTGGCGTAGTTTTGGCACAATTCCGTTGTATATACCGACGTTAACAGCAGCCCCGTCTGTGCACACGGCACCAACTCTGTCGTCCAGTAATCTAAGCGCCTTCTGGAAAAGCTTCACAAGTCCGTCGGTACGCAAAGGCGCTGACACAAGTGACGTTACGCATTTCAGATGTTTGCCGCGCATGCGTACCTGCATACCAGTTATGTGCACCCCTGCTTGACAATAAAGCCTTGTTTACGTTTTTAAAAACTAGATTTTAGTTGTTCTCTTTTAGTCTTAATGCAAACAGAGAGCTTTGGTTCACACTCCAGTTAAGTAGGCGGCGGTAATGTACCGAACACGATAATTGCCATACGTCATTAAACAGAAGAAGAAGAAGAAGAAGAAGAAGAAGAAGAAGAAGAAGAGAAGAAGAAGAAGAAGAAGAAGAAGAAGAAGAAGAAGAAGAAGAAGAAGAGAAGAAGAAGATAGTCTACGGAGCTGCAATCATAATTCAGACCGGCGGGGCGCGGCAGAGCGGCTGCTTGTCTCACAAAAAATAGGCGTAGAAGAAGAACACAAACACATGAGCTAAGCTAGCGTTCTCCGGTGAGGACAATATTACTGTTTTACTGTTTGTTGTCAACGGGCCAACTTAACAACTACCCTTACCTGTTAATTATTGCAAGTCATACATAGCCAAACAACAACTGCTGTTTGTTATGCTTTGTATGCTAGCTGAAGTAGCTAACTGGAGCCATGTTTTGTTGCTGTCATTGAGTAACTTTAGCAAACAAGGCTAAAGCTTTAACCTTAACCCTCTGACCCTAATATTTTTAGTTTGATAAATAAGCTAACTTTTATTGGCCTTAAGTTGTATACATTACATTTTCATTTCATTTTTATACGTTTTGGTAATGTCTTTATAAGTTGCTAACAGTCTGATATTCCTCTTCAAAGTTGCTCTCTGATTGGGATGAATGTACATCAAGTGAAAGCTGCTGTGATGTGAGACCTGCCATGGACTGTCTGCAGAGAAGAGCTCGTGAGGATTTAATGCACATCTGTTGACACGCAGTCAGTCAGTGATGGCTGTCAACTCCCTGCTGAGATGCTCCATCAGGTAACCCACGCTGCTGTGACGTGTGCATGGTGTATGCTAGAGCTGTGTCAGCTTCAGCCTCACATGTGTTGTGACATGTAAGCCTCAGATGTCACAACACATTTGGTGATTTGGTGATCTCAAGGTGATGATTCTAGATAATAGTCAAACCAGGATCAAGGAATGTCTGTATCAAATTTTAATAAGTGCATTAAAATGTTTGACAGACTGAATGTTCCCCTTTTTCAATGACATAATGCAACCATATATTGTGTACACCAAACATTACTACAAACTGTATTAAACACTAATGATTAGAGTTGATTTATTGTAAGTCATCAAATACAAATGCCAAACAGTTGTGTACATCCTCTGTAGTGTGCCAATGATCCAGCTTTCATCTCTAACTATTTAAACTGAAACCACGCAGGCTTGAAACTGTTGTTGAGACAAAAATACAATTGAATGATTGCACTTTGGCCTCTTCATTTGCAATAAGCATTTTTAGTTTTTATAGGGTAAACAATTGGTTGAAGAACAACCGATAATTTGATCAACAATCAAAATAATCTATATGTAAAACTGTGTGACAATACATACTATACTTCCATATTATTATAAAACGAGTCACCTTCCTGTGTTTCTGAGCAGGCTGCAGAGGAAGCGTGTAGCCACACATTTAGCCCAGCAGAGAGCGCTGTCGGGGGCAGAAGCTGTCACTGCTCTCAGACCCTTTTACTTTGCAGTCCATCCTGACTTCTTTGGTCAACACCCCATGGAACGGGTAGGTGTCTAGTATATTATCACGTGTTTAAATGTTCTGCTGAAAAGATAACAATGCTAAAATCACAAGACCAATCATCATCATGTAAAGAGGAGATTCCCCACACTGTGTAACACTGAGTGGTGTGTTTTACAGGAAGTCAATGAGACTTCATTGAAGAGGCTGAATAGCTATCTGGACCACCTGCAGAAGCCCGGCTCACACTCAGTCCGGCCAATGAAGCTCACTTTTTATGTCAGGGACACAAAAGACAGCAGCGATGTGCAGCCAGACCTCCTGGCCTCAGGTACACTTTCATTAATACTGCTCATAGTATTTCATCTATCTTTACAGATGTTTCACCTTCCGCCTGTCCTCAGGGTTCCGCTCAGTGAGCTTCACCCTGCACACATACGATGTCCTGAGCACGGTGTTGAACGTGTTGAAGTCCTGCAGCCTGCCCACTGAGCACATGAAGGATCTCAAAACAAGTGTAGAGACATCTAAGAGACCACCTGAGGGGGGGGTGCCTTTCTACAGACCTATTCGATGGCATAAGAGCTACTACAGCTTCACTGGATTCAAAGACCCTGAGCAGGAGCTGCAGCAGGCCAGGAGGGTGGAGCCCACTCTCATGTTAGTAACAGTTAACACACATACAGTACATAACAAAGACTTCACTACTTTTTTGATACAAACCAAAATATGATAGAGAGTTCAGTCCAAACTGTTGTTTTATGCATTTTGTTTACCTATAGTTCAAACAAACATGGTACATGTCAATAAGCATAAGTATGTGTTTTTGAACTCCGTAAAGAGGTAGGCTAGCCGTTTCCCCCTGCTTTCAAGCTTTATGCTAAGCTAGGCTAACCACGTCCTGACTCCAGTCTCATCACAGACATGGGACATCTTCTCATCTCACTCTTGGAAAGATAATAGATGTTTCTCATGAAGTAGAATAATGAAGTAAAGTAACCCAAAGACCTAGGGGACCATTCTTGAATATTCTAAACGATCTGATGGACAGGCATTTACCATTCTTGTAGCAAACTATTTACATGTCCAGCATTTAAGGAGAAAACAATCATTAAGTAGAGGTCTTTTTGCTTGTGTCCACCTGATGAATGTAAGTCCATTATTTACACTCTTTTAGCTCTGTTTTGGTCTTTTCCAGCTCAGTAGCTGCTAACTGCTCTACTATGTTCACCCGCTAGTTCTAAAGGCCAAGTCATGGTTTCAACAAGTAACTGAGTGCATGGACTGTAGCTTTATAGAGTTGTCCGAGTGGTTTCTTATTGCCGTTTCTTTGTCAGCTTGTGGCTGAGAAACAATGAGCCTGAGGCCACGAAGAAGAATACTGCTAGTCTTCCTCGGAGAGAAGAGCTGAACAGACTGAAGAATGAACTTAGACGCAAGTTGGATCTGTCCGACATCAGGTACACTCAACTCTACTCAGTATGATGGGAAACTAGTCCTGAACGATCTGAGGAGCCTTGTTCTTGCTAAATGATTAACCGCTTACCAAGAGAGTGATGATGTCATTCTAATTTGGTTAGAGATTGAGCAGTCAGCAGTGAACCCTGCTCCTCTGCAGAGTATGATTTAAATGAAGCACGCACCACATATGGTCAATTAGAAAATCATAGAAAATGTATATTATCATGTGTTTGTGTCATTACGACAAAAAAAATATTGACAGTATTTATCGGTCAATAATAGGAAGCCAAATTGCATCCATTGAGTTAAAGAGGCCCTATTAGGGGTTTTCATTTTCCTGTAGTGTGTTATATAGGTTTCTGTGCATGTCAATGGTCTGCAAAGTCCCCTCCTAAAACGCTTCCATTCGACTCCTTTGTTTACTTCTGTTTCAAAGTGACCTCACTATGTTATACTTGAGCTTATATTGTAGGTGATAGGCTAAGGGGCGGGACATATGAGGGTGAACAGAGGTGCTGCAGCACAGGCAGTATGAGAAGAAGAAAGAGCTTTTTGAACATTAAGGCATGGAGACATGTCCCAGTAGAGACACTAAACACTAATATGAACCTGAAAATAAGCGTGACATGTCCTCCTCAGCTGAGGATAATAAACTACAGATTATACATCTTTTTTTAAACCCACAAAATGTGAAATCATTGATCATCTTATCAGTAACGGCTCCACAAAATCCATATTGTGCATCCCTAATCTAAATGAGTAGTAAAGGTTTTTATGGGGACTGGGCATGAAAAAGTAAGAAACTGTACGTTACCATGACAATGACATGAGTTGTGTGGTGCAGGTGGCAGCGCAGCTGGGGGGTGGCCCACAGGTGCTCTCAGCTTCAGAGTCTGAGCCGGCTGTCCCAGCAGGACCCCGGGGCCCTTAGGAACCTGAGAGGTAAACCCTGTTCTGATCTCTCCATTAAACCACCCACTCATTCAGGGCTGCATTTCTGTCAGTGGGGTCTCCTGTGGGGTCTCCCTGTTTCTTAACCTGTCCTTTTCTAGTGTCTTAGGGTACATCCCATATCTCTTAAATGTCATCTATGTTTCCCTCACTTGTGTCTTTTCTTAGTCCCTCCACCACCAGGGATTTCTTGAGGGATGCAAGGAAACCAAACGAGGAAACTAGGAAATGTGTTTTTAGAGCTGGAGTAAGGCGACTTTAGTTTGTTGTGACAGTGGTTTGGGTTGTGGCTTTAACAGCTGCAAAGCCTTTGGAGGAGCTTTTGACGGCAGACTTTCCTGCTGTTCTTTTACTCATAAAAGGTCAAAGAAACCTGCACATGAACAATTCTCTGCATTTATTCTGTGTACTGTGTCCTGCTTATAGCGGCACGGGACCTTTCTCACCGGCAGACTGCATTTATATTATTTATTCATTTATTTTATTAAGAAAGTAAATGGTCCGGTTTGTTGTCCAGATGTCTTTTACATATATCACCTACGATACATTAAAACTTAGGAGTGCTGCACTTCACTTTAATCTGTCATCAAACCGGTTAAAGGAGAAGACGGAAATATGTGGCAAGAGCTGCTATGCTGAGCGCACATCTCCAGTTTTGTGTTAGCTTCCAATAAAGCTATGGAAGGTTTACGTAAAATAAATTCCAACACATGCTTTTTATTGACGCCCAAACCCTCATGGCAAACTAGAACAGAAGGTGTTCAACTGCAGTGTTATGCTGAACTGTTTTCACTTGGTTAGCTCTTACCAGCAAAACATGTAGAATTGGTGAACCTCCCTTTAATGGGCTGCTCCCCCCCTCCAGAACACACGGTTATGTTTGCTGACCAGTCGGGGATGAACGCCTCTGGACACATCATGCTGGGAACCATGGACGTCCATCACCAGTGGACCAAAGTAATGCAGCGCAGTGCTTCTGCTGCCGGTGCTCTGTGTGCTCCTCTGTGTGCTGACGCTGCTCTGTGTCTCCAGATGTTCCAGCAGCTGCCCAGCTACCACAGCCTGCTGCAGCAGAGCGACTGGCTGAAGGAGAGGATCAGCCTCCTGCTGGGGGGGACTCAGGTGGTCCACAAGGAGAGGATGGGCCCCATCCAGCCCATCACCGAGCACTACAGCACACTGAACACTTTCCACAAGAGCCTGATATCCCGCCGCCTCCGGCTGCACCCCCGCAGCATGCAGGGCCTCAGCATGTTGTTAGAGAAGTAAGCTGTCACATGACCATAGAACGCGGTTTTGTACTTTGACTAGGTAACATATCATGTGTTCTTTGTGTCAATCACAGTGACCGCACTAATCCCAGTCTTCATGAGATGGGGTACTTCATCATCCCTACCACCTGCGACCCCCCCAAGCTGCAGGTGTTCCTGCAGAGCCACGCCCCTGAGGCCAGGCAGCGCACCCAACGCAGAAACCAGTGAGTCAACACGCTTCATTTGAATGGATTCCAGTCACTCGTTGAGGAGTCAACTGGCATTGTGTTTGAATCACTGCACTCTCTGAGCAGCGTCACAGCATGAAACCTTAATGTGCTGTCTATGGGGGGCTATACAGTGGTGCAGTGATGATGTATTTTTGTAGGCCGACCTTGGAGTTAGCATAGCAAGTGCTCCCTCAACAAAAAATAAGCTTTTTGGCAAACACACTTGTTAGCAACAGGACAGACGCTTCAGAAAGAGGAGTATTTACTGACGTATTTGATGTCTTAGAGCATAATGTGAAAATCTCTCCAGCTTGTGTTTCAGGCTTTTAACCAGAAACACATTCAAAAAACAGTTGAGTTCGAGACAAGGGAACACAAAATTGTATAACTCCAAGTCATTTCAGGATTTCAGGACTCATTCCTGCACCACTTATCGCTGCTGCTCCATATCCTCTGCTGATCACTGCAGCTCATCCCACACTGCTGTGTTACTGACCCACTCCTCTCTGTGTGCAGGCTGCAGGCGGAGGAGGCGGCTGTGGTGAAGCTCTGTCTCCACAACCTGTCTCTGAGTAGTCTGTCCAAAGAGGCCAGTGTGAGCTCCAGCCAGATGATCATGTGCTGCAACAGGCTAGTGGAGCAGCGCTCTCCCCTCATGCAGGGCCTCCACATCTGTGTCTCTCAGTTCTACTCTGTCATGCAGGACGGGGACCTTTGTGTCCCCTGGGACTGGAAGAGCTGAGACTCGGTCCATGTGCTGGACAGGGTGTTTGTTACAGCTGTAGAACAATTCAACAGGATCTTTGGTTGGATGTGAGGTGCTGTTCTGTCTCAAGGGAAACCTTTATATGGTTAGTGGTGCAGGCGAATCCAAGTAGAGCTCAATGGTTCCCCGCCTGAGGGTAAGGACCTCTCAATGACACGAAGAAGAAAGATACATTTATGCTGGATAGAATTCTGTGCTTCATCCATCCGTCCATCTTCTACCGCTTATTGGGGGAGGAAGCAGTTCCAGCAGAGGGTCCCAAAATTAATTTTAATTTTCCCTGGCCACATCAACCAGCTGACTAGGGGATTCCTAGGCGCTCCCAGGCTGGCGTTGAGACAAAATCCCTCCACCCGGCCCTGGGTTTGCCCCTCGGTCTCCTCCCAGCTGGACGGCCTGGAACAGGTGGCATCTTTACCAGGTGCCCGAACCACCTCCTTTCTATGCGAAGGAGCAGGGGCTCTACTGTGGAGTCCCTCAGCATGACCGGACTCCTCACCCTATCCCTCAGGGAGACGTCATCCACCCTCCAGAGGAAACCCACCTCAGCTGCTTGTATCCTCCATCTGGTTTCAGGCATGTCTTCTGTTTTTCAGATTTTCTTAAAGGTTTGCTTTTCTTCTTGAATACTGGAGAATTGTAACTCTTCAGGAATGATATCAAAAATCAAATATTGTTTGCCTAAACTTTAAGGTTTCGGAGGCATTCACTTGTGCAGTTTGACAGTGAGTATTTTTAATTGTTGCGTTGAGTGCACTGAGAAATGATGGTACTTTAAAATAAATTGTTTGTACAGAGTTCTCTGTTCTGATGCCCAATAAAACACTAATATAACTACATCTTTTATTGTATTAATTATGTAATTATTAGAACTATATATTGTTGTTTTCTGAACGCTCATTAAGCCTTTGATTACATCCACTGTTAATCTACTGTGGACAGAAAAGACTAGTATTAAGAGTCACACATGTTGTACAGTAAATAAAATTTATTTTCAATGTTCAGACAACACACTGATTCCTCATTTAAATGGAAATAAACAGTCCACAGTGAGCGCTGCAGCTGACGCTCTACTCGTCTCATCAGCCTGCAGCGTCTCCTGCATTTCAAACGGCTCCTGGTGCTGAGGGGAAGTAGCTTCATAAATATCAAGGCTCCTCAGGGGGGTACTGTGTGTGGTGAAGTTTGAGGGGGGAGGGGGGTCTGGGTTGGCTGTAGAGGCTCATTTGCGCTGAACTTGTGTAAAGGATGAGGGCAGCTGGATGGGCTGGACGGGTTTCTTGCGGGAGTCTGGGGAGACCCTCTGGACCGGCGAGGGCAGCAGCTGGTTCCGTTTGATGATCTGCAGGGCCAGCTGGGTGTTTCCTGAGGGCGCAGCACACACACTTTTAACACCTCACACACATAATCATCTAAGGAAATACCACTAATGGATAGGGCTGCATAATATATCAAAAAAGTCTATTGTTATATCAACATTTAGGGTAGACGTATTGCAAAGACACCTTGACCTGATATCAATGATAGCCTATTCCATGTGCCATTCATTCACCCTCTGCATGGTAATATACTTGGCTATCAGATGAAGAAGAAGTTATGCTAGTGGCTGAGGCGGTGCATTTACAGTCGATGAGTAGAGCACATGGATTTGAGCTAAAGGGAAAGAGACCAGTGATGAAATGATGTGGGATGAAGAGGAAGGATCTAAATCACACCTGTTTTTTGGAAGCATATTGGATTCAAGAAAAACGTTTTATAAACCCACATTTTATGCAAGTAATGCCAAACACATGTGACAACCAGCGGAGGTAGCATGAGTACCTGCAGCCCCTGAGATGTGCCGCACCAGAGCGCAGTGCCGATTCGCAGTTGGATATACATCATTACGTTAAAAAAAAGACAGTGACCAGAGAAAGGGTTTGTCATCATGATACCTGTCCTCACTGTCCAAGATCTTTGTCAAACTTTACAAAGTTATCAGATTGAAAAGATAAGTAAACATCTTTCTGAACATATGTTATTCCAAATGAAGAAACTAAATGTTTCGTTGATTTCAGTGTGTGGCATACCGTTCTGCAGCTCTAAGTACACTGCCAGCAGGATGGCTTCAGGTGGAATTTCCTTAGTGTTCACCATAGATGCAGCCTGATGAAGAAGACAAAAAGAGATTGTAACGTTTTAACTATAACTTAACACCATTTTTTAGAGAATGCACTATACTTAAGAGACGATTGTTTTTTTTCTCCACACAACATACTTAAAGCCATCATATCGGCTGTGAATAGAAGCTTGTGAGGAACGAGGCAGAATAAAGCTGCCTTATGCTGCGTTCACACCGGACGCGATGCGATTTTTGGGGGCGGCGCGATTACATGTAAAGTCAATGCTGAGACGCGGACAGACGCGAATTTGCTCCGACGGCGCGTATGAAGCGGTGGACGCGGCGCGAATCACGCGATTGAAGGGGGCCGCATCAAACTCGAGAGTTCAATTTTTTCAACTCGAGCTTCAAATTCACGTGACACGTTCTCGCGAAAGCCTATCAGCGTTGGGATTCCCTCTGACGTCCCTCTGACGTCCTGCTGTTGATCAGTTGTAAAGATGGAAGAGATGATCGTTGTGGGTGTGAGTGGGTTCCCGGAGATTTACGATACAATGTCGTATATCTACCGGGACCGCAACAAAAAGGAGCTGGCTTGGAGGAGAATAAGAACCCAGACACGACGGCGTTTGTTGCTACGTTTGTAGGTCTTCCACAGAAGGTACAAAGCAGCAATAGTTGTTATGTCCTCCATTTTCAAGGACAGAAATAACCAAACGATCTTGCATGGAAGTGTAAACAACCTCAACTGTCCGTCAATGCTGCGTTCACACCGGACGCGCAGCATCGCGCGTGTGTTAAAGTGATCAGCAATCTGCTCTTTGCTCAGCTAGTTACTTTGGTTTCTATGGTTACCTGGAATTCTTGCTAGTGCTGCTTCATACAGCGGTCATCTCATTGGTTACGCTTTAAAAAGGGGAGTGGCATTCCATTTTGATATAATTTGAACGTTGAGAGCAGCATATTGGGGCAATCTGTAGCAGTGGGCTCCCCTGGGAGTCACGCACCACCATAGGCAGCGCCAGGGGGGCGCTAGGGGGTGCTGAAGCTCCCCTAGGATAGCCATAGCACCCCCAAGAAATGTATGTCTTTTTTTATGTTTACGTGTGAAATTCATAATTTGAAAAATGATTGATTCGAAAATAATATGCCACAGTACAGAACAAGTACTTCTGTGTTTCATTCAAGCTCGGCTGTGTGTGTGTGTGTGTGTGTGGCAGGCGCGCATTTAGTGTGATTAAGCGAGCGAGAGAGAGAGAGCACACCGTGCCAGGGACCGTGTTGTTAGCATCTGATTCTGTTTAGCTAGCTGCACTAACGGATATAAGGAGCTGTTTCTACAACAAGGTGGAGGAGAGTCCTCTCCTGTCAGACTGAGGCTCAGTGAACTAAAGGACTCTCTCAGTGTTTAGATAGTTCACTTTAGTCTAAGTTATCTCAGTGGGTCTCAAACGTTTTGGTCACGATTAATGTAAACAATTATTTCCGAGGCACAGGTTTATATGATCCTTATAGTTATACAAAATTAAGAGAATAAATGAACATTTATGAAATACTATATGACAGTAAAACAAGAATACAGTTTAAAAGGGGAGTGATTAGTAAAATATCCATAAAGAAAAAGTAAATCTGTTTCCAGTTCTGTTTCATATGGGTGTTGAGAGAGGTATCCATAGATCTCTGAATGTTGCTCTCAAAGTGCACCAGATTGATGCTTTTAACTTCAATATTTAAAAAAAAAAAATCTTCCCAGGGGAGCTTGCCCCCGGACCCCCCGCTGAGGATGTTAGGCCCACCCCCCACTTATAAAAATAGCACTTTACCCCTGCGTACACCTATATGCCGTGAGCTGATTATCGAGCCTTCATTGTAACAAGTATACTGTGTATGGGGAGTGTAGCAGTAGACAATTCAACAGTAGCGCCCGGTAGATTAAGGGAAAACCCTAAATGTTTGAGCAGCCTCTGTGAAACGCCAAGCTACCCCACAGCACCCCCAAAAGAAATCTCTGGCGCCGCCACTGCGCACCACAGAGCTCCCAGGAAGTGTCCAAGCAAAAGGTGGTATAACAACTTCGGTGTCATATAATGCCTTTTGAGAAGCAACTTCCCAGTATGAACACTTGAATAGCCCTTAATCATTAGGTCCTCAAAAGTTGTAAAACTCACTTGGGTGGGAGGCGGGGCTTAATGATGGGGAGGCGGGGTTAAGACTGGGAAGCTGGGTTTAAAGTGCTTGTGACACGGTTTTCCCCCATCATCCAAACCATTAATTTCAGTAAATAATGTCCCCTTGAAACCGTTACTGAAGTGATTTTTGAAAATGTGTACTTTGATAACCGTTAATCTGCCCTTCAATGTGACCATATTCTGGATCTTCTCTGGGTCTGCTCTGGGATTCTTAAACTCCCGCGAAAAGGTGTGCCGCGTCACAGAGGGAAGACGAACGCTTCCGGAGTCCAGTATCTGTATGCAAACAAACGATGGCGCACACAGCAGCAAGCTCCGACTGCGATTGTAGTTTAATTTTGAATGTGTCTGAGAGCTCATATGAGGATGAAGCATCTGATAGTGATAGCCTCGTAGACGATATTGACTATATGCCCTACAGATTCGAACCATATGCCTCTGAATCGGATGAAATTAACTCCGAGTCGGACAGTGGAGACGACAACCCCCCCGACGATCGCGAGATACCTCTCGATCTACAACGCTTGAACAATGTGGAATGGTTTGTAAACTATTTTATTTATTTTCATTGTCTACTTCCTTCTGATTTCATGAGCTGAAGGTACGTTTCATACTAAAGCAGATACTGTTTCACACACAGAAGCTTTGCTGATTTGTATGTGAGAATGATGTCAGTAAAACTTTACCTGTGTTCCCGATTTTTCTCAATGATCTCTCCCTGTCGGCCCTCTGGGTTGAGTAGTTGATGGAGGATAGATCCATGGTCAGATTTCACGCACTGTCTGTAGTTTGTATTTCTCTCCATAGCTATTGCATGAGCTGTGCTGCATTCGTGTTTACTGAGAGCATAGTCCATGTGTTTCCTGTGCGTGGGAAAGAGAGTAGGCACTGCTGACGGCTTCAGAATCCGTCTTCGCGAAAAATCAATCCCAGTTTCAGCCATCAACAAAGGCCTTTCCTCGAAATTCTCGGCCAGAAAGTGGGCGCTGCGTATGTAGGTCGATGTGGGGTTCATCACAGACCAGCCAGCCCTTGTGTTCTGCACGTTTTTCTCCCATGTGCGCTGACGCTTGACATCCGTTGGAAAGCTATGTATGCTGTTAAGTTCCTCATTTGCTGTATTGGAACAGCCAGACACAACGCATCGTCGAACCATCTCTACGCGTGACAAATCCCTTCTGTCCCTGTCTGGCTCAATGGGAGCAGAATAAATATGGCCCTTTGTGACGCACTTCCGCCTTCGTCCCGAAAAAGGAAACTGAGTGAAGGACTTTTCCCGCGATATTCGAAATTATTGATATTTATCAATACGGTATCGCAAATTCATTTTTAAACTGATGGTTCGAGATGACTAGTAGCCCAACATTGCATTGCACAACAATAGGTGGGATGGTGTCACAAGCACTTTAAGGAAAATGTAGGCATGCTCTTCCAGATGATCTGAGTATGTTTGTATCTACTGTCAGGCTATTTTTGACTTCATGAGACACTGAGCAACTTTCTGAGGGATAAACGAGGCCCCACCCCCAACACTGTATCCACTTCTCTTGATACATCCACAGCTTCATAGAGGAGAAGGACGGCAATATCAGCACAGAGCCATTTTACCACTGATTCAGTGAAGGCAGCTAAGGCAGATTGCTACACATGCTCTTAAACTTTCTGCATCATGTCTGTGTCGACATTTGACTGGTTTTGAAAACCATATCCATCTGAGCGGTCTCTGCTGCAGCAGTAACAACATGCCCTCACACAAAGCTCCAGAACTAACCTCAGAGGCACTGCTATGTTAGGCATGTGCATCTACGTGTGCTGCCCTGTTCTGGCATTGTGTTGCTTTATGCTAACCTAATTACTGTTAATGGTTTGTATTTGACCCTGACGAGGCTGTTGCTGGAGTTTGATACACTGTGAAAGAAACCCTGAATGCTGCCTTACACAACAAGCTTAAATTGCTGCACCTAATGAGTATATGCAAGTCATGTAGCTGTCGTCATGGTTACCTGATGCAGGCACTTGCGGGCCTTCTCGTACTCGCTCCTCAAACAGTAGGCGCTGCCCAGGTTGAAGAGCATCATGGCCCGGGCTGACGTCACACTGCTGGGGTAACACAGGGGGGTCTGCTTCCCTGCTGCACACACACCACACACTTAGTATTCTGTATTCTGATGTCATTTGAAAATGAATCATTCTTAGTGTTGTACATATTATTTTTGTTCAATCATAGATGAATTTCTGAATGTTTACTCACAGGACTCCACAGGCTCTTCTCCTTTGTCTGAACCTGTTGACGAAAACAAAGCCGAGCATTAATCCCCGAATCAAAGCAGTGTGTTCTGTAGAGGACAGTGGAGCGGCCCCTGACCTTGGTCCTGCTCGCTGCTCAGCACCCCCATCGACACGTCGCTCACGTTCTCTGGGTTGAGGTGTCCGATGGCGTCTGAGATCCTGTCCAATGATATGAGGGCTTCAGCAGCATAGAGGTGACCCAGGAACCTGAGCAGAGAGCAGAGGGCTGAGTGACAGGAGCAAACATGGCTGACGACCAGCTGATCACTTCACTGATGCTGTGACTCACTTGAGCGATCCGGACACCTTGGTTTGATGGAGCAGTTTCTCAGCGTGGTTCAGTGCCATCAGGTTGTCTCCCAGTGCCAACGCCACATAGGCACTGCAGGCCAGGATGGAGCACCTGCACATCAAACAGAAGACAGAGGTGAGTGTGCAGCCGGGTCACAGCTGATGTCTCGGCTGTAGTGAGGAGAGCAGTGTTTACCTGAGGTTCTCCACTTCCTGTTTCCTGAGAGGGGACGATGGTGCAGCGGACAGGAACTTATCGGCCTCCGGACCCTTCCCACTGCAACACATCATCACACAACTGTCAAACAGCAGCTCTTCAGTCAAGAGGAAGCCATTATTGACGGTGGATCAGATGGCACAACATGAATATTCTTGTGAAGGAAAGAAAAGCTGTCCTAACTGAGCAAATAGTACAACAGAGGCTCAAACAGTCCTAGTTCTAACAGCAACTATATAGAGTACAACATGCTCAGCAGAGAGATGACGCTCCTGTAAGCTCCAACATCACATTACTGAGTTGTGTTAATGTTCCGTGCACTGATCATATTTCACCCTCACAATCGTAGTAAAATGCATTTCCTTTTTTCTAGGGGAACCTGAATTTGACATCTATACTGAGGTAAGACTAAATTAATCTTGATACAACTTTTTAGTGTGTTTGTGCTCGTGTGCGCGTGTGACCTGCAGGCGTCGCTGTTCTCGCCGCCGCTCTCGGTGCTCCCTGCCTGGCTGCAGATCTTGGAGCAGTTCTCTGTCTTGGCGTCCTGCTGGTGTTCAGGCAGCAGCAGCAGTGCGTTCCTCAGGCCGATGGCTGCAAACTCCATACTGGCTACTGGGATAGCTGCTGACTGGCCCTCACTGTACACACACACAATTATACAATATTTCACTCCATTGAAACATATTATTACACTCCATTGAAACAAATAATTAGAGTCAAACATGCTGTCATATATATATTCTGCAAGAAATCTTGTCATATTTAATGGTATTGTGTTTTTACTTAGGACAGGTTAGCTGTTCCCCTGTTCCTAATCTTCATGCTAAACTAATCCACGCCCAGTTTTTCATATAAATGCAGTTAGTTTCAGCTGTGTGTGTGTGTGTGTGTGTGTGTGTGTTGGAGGATGGACACTGACCTGTATATAGTGTTCTGGGTAGACTGCGATGCCAGGATGATCTTGCGATGGTAGCCTTGCCCGACAATAGACTGAACTATACCTTTTTTACAAGGTAAACCTTTGCTTTCTTGCTCCGATCCCTGGAAACAAACAGACATTGTTCACCTTTATAAATCTGTACAATGAGTAAACGTTACTTTAGAAATACATGTTCAAACAAACTAATAGTTGGTGTGTCCATGGTATCTCTTGAATAATTAGTGACCAATATTACATATTATTCCACTTTAAATAAACAATGTCTTTCACTTAAATCCAAAAACTACTTAGGGAGTGCAAGGTTGTCTTCGCTAACACAGACACCAAAGCTGAGTGTATTTTGTGCCTCTACTGTGACATGTTTCCATGTATTAATGTTCAAAAAGGTTATTATTTTTCTCATACTGCAGCACCTCTTTTCACCCTCTGCTTAGAGATGTCCCCCCCCCCACATACAATGTGTTGGAGTGCTAGCCAATAGAAGCGTGAATGTCAGTAAACCAAGGAGTCTAATCATTACAGGCAGGGTGGGGGAGTGTTTGGGAGAGAAACGCCCTTTGGGGGGAACTTTGTGATTTTAGCCTTTGCAGACCATTTACATGCACAAAAACCTATACCACTCTACAGGAAAGGGAAAACCACCAAAAGCATAATAGGGTAAAAAGGAAAATCAACATGCAACAGAGCTGAAGTGAAATGAGGAGGTTTCTCAGTAAAGTGTGAGCACCTTGTTAGCGGAGATGCAGCACTCTGCCAGGCGCAGCCACAGTCTGGGGTTGGAGTGGTACACCTGCACGGCCTCCATCAGACACTCGAAGGCGGCCAGAGGCCTTCCGATGTGCAGCAGCTGGATCCCGCAGTTATACAGCAGCTCGTAGCGCTTGTTCGCTAGCAGAGCGCACATCGGGATACCTGTGAACTTCTTAGCTGGAGAAGAGAAAAACATCTTGGTGATAATAATAATAGTAATAATTTAGAAAACTTCATTTGTATAGCACTTTTATACATAGGATGCAGCTCAAAGTGCTTTAACAATGGAGGTAAAAAAAGGGAAGTGAATAAATTAACTAAATTATCCAAAAGTTCACAACAGATAACCTACTCAGCAAGTAATACAAAACACAAGACAAAATAAATACATCAAATAAAACAATAAAAAAAAGGCAATATAAAATCAATAATAATAAACTATGACCAATTATAGGGGGACACTAAAAAGAATGTGTCTCCAGTCGTTTGGCGCTAATATGTGACCCGCTCTATCGAAATCAGTCGGAAGTCGCAACGGCTCATTTCAAAATAAACATGGATTGCGCAAAATAACTAGTTTTTCAGGGTTCGGGTGTTTTGTTTGATTTTAAATAAACAAAGTCTTGGCTTTCAGAATATGAAACTTTTATTTCCAAAATCACACGATAACTACATGTTTGAAGCTTGTAAAGGGAAGATGGCCGCTCTCCCTCGCCACTCTGCTGTTCCGCAGCGCTGCTTCCCCTCTCCGGCTGACATTATGAATGTAAGGCGTATAGTAATCATAGATAACACGGCAGGGTCCGTGACAGTTTGTTTTCAGATAAACAAAGTCTTGGCTTTCAGAATATTCAACTTGTTTCGGCAAATTCAGAAGATAAATACCACTCTGAAGCTTGAGACGGCATAATGACAAGCAGAGAACGGAGTAATGTAACGTGACAGCAGGCATAACAGCAGCCGGTGTTTCTCGTGAGTACACATACACACCCCCCCCCCCCCCCCCCCCTCCAACAGCTTCCTCCACCAGGCGGTCAGGATGCTGAACTCTCTCCCCTGAACTCTCCACCCTGCCTCCCACCCTTCTCCCCTGCCCCAAATGGTCCTGGACTTTAAGCCCCCCCCCCCCACACACACACAACCTTCCCTCATCCAGCACCAGTCACTTTTCTGCCCATCTCCGCTGCTACTGCGCTGAAACTGTACTTTGAACACTTAAAATATATTATTGACATTTTAAAACTGTACATCCCGGTTATCTAGGCTCTTTGTTTTGTTTAATGTATACATGTCACACTGTGGGAAATGAGATTTCTGGACACACACACACACACACACACACACACACACACACACACACACACACAACACAACACACACACACACACACACAACACACACACACACCACACACACACACAACACACACACAACACACACACACACACACACACACACACCACACACACACCACACACACCACACACACACACACACACACACACCAGAGAAGAGGAAACTTTGAAGGCCCTTTTCTCAAAATGATGACTCGGTAACAGTCATTATATAATGTGACATATTTTGCAATCCTAATATCATTAGAAAGCTAGGAATCTCCTCTTTCCAACAGTGTATACAACTCAAAATGTGTCTTCGGGACAATGCGACTGATTTCGATAGAGCAGGTCACATATTTCCTGGTAGGGTATTCCAAAGTCTCGTAGTGCAGTGAATAAAAGCTGCTTCACCCATTTTGTTTTTAGGGGAATATGTTAAAAGCCGGCTGAAAAAACCTGGGAAGTGTTCACAACATTTGACAATAATGTTTAAACAAAATCCTCAGCAGAAACAATGTCCTTATTGCTCTGGATAATCCATAAATCTCACTGTCAGCAGTTTTCATTAGGTACTATTTATTTAGTAGAAAGCAGTTCCGGTGAAAGTGCTGACGGAGAGTAACAGTGCATCTAAACATCACAAACTATAAAAACCTGGACAAATCAAACTCTAGCCCCAGCCTCACCTTGCGCGTTGCTGCCGTCTCCTAGCTGTGCGCACGTGTGGTCGTTCTCTTGCAGCGCCTTCTTGAAGTAGAAAATGCCTAGGTTGTGTTTCCCCATTGCGAAGTGTATGCAGCCCAGATTGTTCCAGAACATACATCGAACACATTCCCCTGTATGAGACAAGATGCACAACCATTAACAAACACATACAAAATAAATCAAACTACTACAGCAAGCTGCATCAAAAGTAAAGACAATGTTTTAGCCCATAAGGATACATTAGCAATCTGAACCGTAAGTAGCTGTGTGGCTTTTCAGATAAAGAGGTAGAGGAGTGTTTACCCGTCTTGATGGGTCCAGGATGCTCTGCGATGTTGGAACTGTTCAACAGCTTCACTGCTTTCCGGTAGTTTCCTCTCAGGTACTCAAAGTTACTCTTGAGGAAAAGTGAGGGTGCAGACTGAGGGAGGAACAGGGAAAAGGTAAGAGAGAAACACACAGACCGACATACACTGGGAGAACCATCAGCACGGTGTCTGTCACTGTGGCGGAGCAGCTGGAATGAATGGTGCTGTAGTGTGAAAAAAAGCTATAAAAACATCTTCTTATGTTCTTTTTAAATCTGTGCTATGTCAATACCATGAAAGTCTTTAAAACATTATATCCACCTTTCAAAAACAATGACATCCTGGCTTGGGAGTGTAACTTATTACATGTAAAGGGAATAGGTCATTAGGATTTAAAGTGTGTGGGAGAGAAACTTTGGGATTTGAGCCTTTGCTGACCATTTACAAAACGTATGTAAAACACTGCAGGAAAGAGATAAGCCCAAACGCATAATAGGGGCTCTTTAAAGTAACCCTGCCAGCCCTCATGACATCACATCCCCCCCACACTGTTTGAACAACATCATGGTGTAGACTCACGTTCCCTGCTGTGTTCATCACTGACTTGATCTCTCTCTTACAGGCCTTGGAGGATTTCATCTGAATGTAGGCTCTCACTTTGTACTGTAAAGGAAACAACAGTCAGTCACAGAGGCTGGAACAGGGAGGGGGGGGGGGGTAGCTGGGATCTCTGAGCTCTTACCTGGTGCATCTTTGACTTGGCGGCCTCCATCATGGCTGTGAACTCTGCCTTCTGGTTGGCTCCATCTTTGTTTGAACTCTGGAATCAAGCAAAGCATTCAAACATTTAAGTATATCTTTATTTAGTTAGTGGCTTCAGGCGCAACTGCATAACTAGATACAAGTGTTTACAGCTGTAGCCATACCTCTCCTTTGCCGTTCTTGCTGCTTCCTGTTGTGGACAGTTTGTCCAGCACAGCCAGCAGGTGGAGGGCCTTCTCTGGCTGGAAGGTGAGCAGGTACAGGTCCACCAGCAGGAAGCACACCGCCTGAGCAAACTTCTCTGCAAGGACAAATCAATAAAAAGGACTGTGTGTCAAAACCTGGTTCCTTAGAAAATATATGTACAATACTTTCAGATGAACTACTGATGGGATGCCCCCTCCATATATAAACCCTGTTAGTGGGACAGGTTTCAGACTCAAAGACTTGAAAACTGTGTTGAAAGGGTTAACCCTAACCCTTCATATACCTGTGTCTAGTCATCAAATTGTAGACTTGTTCATTTTATCATAAGGTTTTTTATTTAAAGGGACTGAGAGGTTTGCAAAAAATAAACACCAGACACTAGTTTGTCCCAAAGCTTGCTGCTGGATTCACACCTTACACATTAAAGAGTGCCTTATTCAGCTGTGAGTGTGAGACGAAGTTCCCTCCATCATGGCGTGGTAGTGTAGTGGGTGGTTTGGAATTGGGCCTAGGTTAAAGGAAACGGTGGCTTACACATCCATGTCACGATATGATCAGCATTTCCTAATATTAAAGACACAATAAGTCAAGACTATGCAGCTTTTTGTCTACACTCATAAAAGTATCCAGTTTAAATGTCATGTCCTTAAATCCTTTAACATTTTGTCAAAAGTCATGAAAAATGCTTGTCACATGCTATCAAGGAACAATGTCCTCAAAAAGCTACAAACACCTAAAAGGTATTCACTTACATGATAATACATGTTTATAGAGTTTTATCAAACATTGAATGATTCTGTCCTTGAGATTGAATCGGGAGAACAATGGATCGGCAGTTGGGTGATCACCCAGCTGGTGTATGGAATGTTGGCAGTAGTAACAGCAGAACATACCAAACGGTTCCAGGAACTGGTAGAGCCTCTCTCCTATTGCGATGGCGTCAGAGTACTGTCGCATGTGATAGTGGATGATGGCTTGATTATAGTACAGCCAACTATTTTCTACATCATCCAACCCATCAATGTCCTCTGCCGATGTGTGAACCTGAGATATAATGAGTGATGTGAGAAGAAATGCGAGACATCAGGAAGAAGCACTGTTAGTCTACAACTTATACTGAAAACTGACCCAACGCACCCTGTAAACATGACGGGGTTATGACCCAAGTTTCAGCAGTTACCTGGTTCTTCATTGCCATTAGTGTCTGCTTCAGAGTCCCTGTTGTAGTCTGACTGCTTTTGTAAAACTCTACGACGGCTTTGTTCATAGCGATCTTATAGTCCTCCTTGTTGAGCTCCTGCAGGGTTTCCAGGTGTTTGAGTGACTCGTCGTACTTCGCGCTCTGTGAAGAACAACATGACGTCATTTCTTCTTGCAAAGTGTTTTTCTGACAGTTATCTCCGAGTAGCTCCATGTCTGTCCAACACAATAATAACGTGTTTGTGTAACAAGATGAGTCTCAAACAAAATACATGTTGACCAGAGTAAAGGAATATTTCAGCCAATGCAACAGTATATATTTATAAACCATTTGTTTCTGATTTAAATTAAATGATCAGCAAACAAAGACTGTAGTTTTATCTTACATTAAAAGGAGAAAATAGTGCATTTGTTGGAGACTTTTTTAGCAAATAATTCACATTAAGTGCTTTAGTGTTCTGCCACCTGCACTACGTGAATGGGATCAGTCTTATAAACTAAATTGTGTGAACATGTAAACGAGATATTTGACTGTCTACAGAGTTTTCACTGTCTCCCTTCAGTTAATGATCCTTTCCCGATTTAAAAAGCGCTTCCAGTGGCACCCCATCCTTCCAACAGGATAAGGGCTTAAATGATGTTATGGTAAGGTAGGTATATTAGGGTTAGAGATAAGATTAGGGTTAAGGTAAACAGAAACACACATTGTTACAACACCTAAACCAGACCACAGATGAGTTTATGTCTGTTCTGTCATCAACAGTGGCGAGGCGTGACTTTTATACCTAGGCCCTCTGACAAAAAGAAATATTAAAAAAAAAGATGTTTAAAAAAAAAAATGTTTTCAAATATTATTTTTTAGAATATCTTAGGCCCTCAGAGAGGGCCTAGAGGGCCCTGACGGCTCGCCACTGGTCATTAATTTTCTCACATTATTAGTGACAGCTGATATGACCTGCTGCTAGAAACAATTGTCACTTTAACCAATTACCATAACCCAGCAAGAAGCCACTATGGGTTTTTGTTGTACACTGCTACTCTTTGAAGAAAATGAACCTTTATTTATCCCCCTAGGGTGAAATTCCGTTTTCAGCTTCTGTGCCATGGAGAAAGACAGCATTAGGGTGTTTATGTGTGAAACTGTTATCCAATCCATCAGCTACAATCAGCTCGGATCTCTACTCTTGATGGAGGAATTATACAGAATGTATCGCAATCACTAAGAGAAGAAGTAAGCTCATTTACAAGGTGTATTACATTCGCATGAAGTCAGAAATGTGTGAATTTATATATGGAGACAAATGTGACCCTATGCTTATTGCTGACTGTCTTTCTGTAAGTGTTGCAAGTACAGTTTGTTGACGCTGCAGAACAGTTTTGAAAGTTGACACAGTGTTACTGCAGAGAATAGCCAAAATATATGTACTGGATTTCAAAGTATGTTAGGAAAGGAAGACTTACCAAATATGCTTCATATGCACTGGCTGCTATTTCTTTCTCCTGGTCTGTCACGCCAGGGGACGATGAGCTGTCATGCTTTGCTTCGTTTTGTTCTGATCAAAATGAAAGAGAGAAACAAATGTCAAGGTTACATAACATCACACTTAAATAGAGGCTTGACATTAAAATGGAGATCACTGAACACATTGTCATGTTGGTGGAACCGCTTTAATATGATGTGTGATTTGTGAATGGAGCATTTACCTGCTGGAGGTAGATTTGTGGACCTGCCGTAAGGGATGGGCACTGTTTGGCATTCAAACAGTGCAATTATATCTCACTGACAAGAGTTGGGAGGGAATTTGGCCACTCTGCTTATACTGTGCTAGCTCTCTCTAAAATGCTCGCCCTACCGTCCGCATGTGGCAGCAGAAATCAAGCTTGGTCCAGTTGAGGTGAGCCTGCACTACAGCCCCTGTAACCCCAGCTTCCTGTTCTGATCTGACACTGGAGCCTGCTGTCGGCGGTCCACTTCAAGGATGATGTTGTGCTTTCAGAGATGCTCTTCTGCATAACACTGTTGTCCCGCCTTGTTAAAAGAGTTACTGTTGCCTTCCTGCCAGCTTGAACCAGTCTGGCCAGTCTCATCTGATCCCTCTCATTTTTGCTCACAGAACTTCCGATCAACAAAAGTCTGATGTTGTTCACACCATTCTCTGTAAACTGTGAAGACTATTGTGGTAAAATCAGCAGATACTAAACTACCAACAACTAGACCATACTCAAAGTCTCTTAGATCACATTACATTACATTTAGCTGACGCTTTTATCCAAAGCGACTTACAATAAGTGCATTCGACCAAGAAGATACAAACTTGAAGAAAACAGAATCATATAAGTACATCAGGTTTCATAGAGCCAAAACATTTCAAGTGCTACTCAACTAGCTTTAGATAAGCCAGTCCTTTATTAGTATATAAGTGCTTTGTTAGTAATTCTTTGTTAGTAATTCTATCGCTCGAAGTGGAGTCGAAAGAGATGAGTTTTCAGTCTGCACATATATTTCAGTCTATATTATCTTCAAAGTATATTACCGTTTTCAGTCTGCACATATCCTCTCAATTCTAATGTTTGGTCTGAACAACCACAACTCCACATGCTTTACGCATGATTGGCTGAGTAGATATTACACACTAAAGAGAAACATGTACTTGTGTAGTAAATACAGTAGCACTGAGTGCAACTCCACATGACGGTATGTGACAGTTGGCGGATTAATTGAGAATTAAAAGTGACATTTTAAGAAAAATAACATTAACAGTTCATCACATCTTTAAATCCTCCTTTTTATTCAGAATGTATTAATTTATTTGAATAAAATTAACGCCTCAGCCGTTGCCTTGGTTCACCCTGACAACGCTAACTGTTAGCATATCTGTTAGCCTGCTCACTGATGTGTGATTAAACTACATATTCTTATTATCGGTACTCGGCGGATTATACGACAGCCGTATTTACCAGGCTGGAGACGTTAACGCTGGACGTCTGAAGACATGTTCATGTCCTTAATGTTTTCCACTGAGAAAAACTTCAATGCGACATTTGTGAATGAAGTTCTGCCTGAACGTGTCTTTGGGCAACATGCATTCGGCTAGGCTAACGTTTACGGGCGCTGTAGATAAACTAAGCCTTATTAGGCTACACAGCACGTCTCAAACTAAGGACAAACTGAGCATTGGGGTGAATATTATCTTCAAAGTATATTACCAGTAATTAATTTCAAAATGTGCGTTAAAAGTGCATTAGCTTAAATTGACCATATCTAGCTACGCAGCTAGCATTAGCTAACACACTCACCTGTATTTTCTGCCATATCTGTGGCCTTTTCGAGGATAGTTAGAAAACCTGTATGTGTCGGGTCCGTTGAGATTGGATTTAATTCCGTTGATTGGCACATGTAACGTTGAAATTATCCGTGAATACCTTATCATCAGTGTTTCACACAGAAGATGGCTAGTGTCCGCTCTAAACAGATTCTTCTTCGGCGTTGCTGACAGTTTGCAACAAACTGGTTATACCGCAACAGCGCCCCTGCTGTTATACACATGTCAGCACAGTTTGAAAGAGCATTCTTCATATCATTCCTATTTTCCTATTTGTCAATATAATATTTAATGCCCCATAAATAATAAAGAGAGGTGTGTTTCTGGCAAAAAGACAGTTCTCCAGCACACAGCTGTAACATCTTGGTGAATACAAGATCTTTGATTACAGAGATCACGTTGATGACGTAATGCATGTGGGCATGTTACGCGCCAGTTGAATAAAGATGGACACTCGGAATGAGAGAAGTAGTCCGCTTCGTCACTGCTTTTTCACCTATATGTCCATAGAACAGAATATTACAACAGCCAAGATACAAATCACAATGTATCATATTCAATAAGATTAAAATGTATCGTGTTTGCTGTTCTGTAACAACCAGGTTATCTTGGTTATCAACCAGGTATCTCTCTACCAGGGACGTGCACAGGTACGGGCTAATGTTGCCCGGGCAACGGCCCGTTTGGCCTTTTTGGCTGACCTGCCCCTCTGGAGAGAGCGAGAGTTTCTTTTTCTTTTTTCTGTTGTGGCCGAATCAACATGATAAGCCCACAACTAGTATTGTAGCGTCTCGCTGCGGGAAACACACTTTGTCAGCGCTGTCATCTGCCGGTGTGTTAAGACCACCTCAGTGTCGGATTTTGGAAACTTGATTTTGAGTTGTCTCATGGCAGTTAGGTTATAAGGGACAAACCAGGGGACTTTACTTCCTCTTGATACCGTCGGTTATTTACAAAAAAACACCTAAATATAGCTTACTTGTTGTTATTGTGCTTCTGTCTTTCTGTGTCTTTTCATCTGTAAACTCGCCCTCTCACAGGTGAACAGTTCACTGTCCCGCTTCATTGTAGGATTTCTGCCATGTCTCTACCACTTTTCTGATTGTAAATTCTTAACATGTGACACGTTGTTAATACAGTACAGACCACTGTCAAGGACTATAATGAAGGTTGCTAAGGAGGATCAAGAAAGAGAAAGGAAAATAGGTTAAAAGACGGAGCGCTGGACGTCAGATAAATCACCAGAAGAAGGCAGAGAGGAAGTAAACAATAACAGGAACACGGAATGGGCTCTGTATTTTGTTTAGTATATGGCCATGTACTGTAGGCCCGGTTCCAGAACTAAATGACTTGGGGTGCATCTGAGATTACGGGGTGCAGCACTAGTAGGTTTACATGAGCAATAGTGGCCGGCAACAGCAATGAACAGATTATGGCATTTGTTATGTTTTGAAACCAAGCAAGTGAGAACATTTCAAGTGTGTTAAAAGTGCAATCCTGAAATATTTCATATAGTCCAAAGTGGACTATGGCAAGGAAAAGCACAAAAGCTTCAAAACTGTACTGATAAAACAAAAGAGAACATATTGTAAATCAAGGCAAATATTATTTGAACCAGCTCATGGTTTGAAATGGCAAACATTGAAAAGCAAAAGTATTATTAAAACCATGTACTACATCATCACCTAGGTCCCATCATATACTCTGGGAAGAGAATATTTACTGTGCTTGAAAACTGGTATCACATCATCATGTGAGGTTGACTTTGTGACCTGGAGAACATTTCAGCTGCAACATTAGCTTGTTGATAAGCTTGGGATATGAGATGTTTTTGTAGCCATTCGTGGTGAAGGCATCTGTGCTATTGTATGCATTATTTTTTGACCCAACATTTCTACAGGCATGGCAGAATATGGCACTATTTTCACATGAATATTCTAGCCATTGTCTATTTTTATACCACGAGCTGCAAAATGACCGCCTTACCCCACTGTGCAGGCGGGTACTTGTTTAGATATACCTGGGCAGGCTCTGTTTTGCCGTGGTATCCTGGCACCTGCGGGCCGCAGAGGGGCGGCGTAGTTTCGGGTGACGAAGACTGATGCTCCGGGGGCGAGGGCGGCGAGTCAGGCGGGAGTAAGCTAGTGTCCACAACAGAGGGTAACGTGATGTCCCCATCTGACCTGTTGCTATTGTCTGCAGTAGATGCAGTGTTGCTGGCGTTTAGTGATGGTTGCTTTAACCTTTTCGTATAATGATTATCCACAGATGTGTGTCACTGCTGTGGAAGCACTTTGGAAATGATGCACGCGCAGCGGAGCAGGTCACGCGCACCTGACACAATTTGTTGTTTTTATTTTTCGCTCCGTTCTCTTTTTTGAATAGAGGGTGCATAACATTCAACTGGGGTGCAATGCATGCCTATGCACCCCCGAAGATCCCGACGCGAAGCCTGAAGGGTAAACACCAGGTTTACTAATCTACCCGCACAATTTTACTCTGGTGTCGGAATGTCTCGCTATGTTAGCAGGCTACATTCTTAAAAAACAAAACACCATTTAATTTCGGGTTAAAATGTGTTGTAACTGCGTCACTGAGCATTGTAACGGGTAATATATTACCCACATTTCATTAGTAATGCGTTACATTACTTCGTTACAGCAAAAAGTAATATATTACTGTAACTCCGTTACTTTTGTAACGCGTTACACCCAACACTGGGAATAATACATAAGTAATTAGATACCTTACCGTTACTGCGCTCATAAAGAATGAGAAGAATAAGAATAATGCGTATTGAACTGGTTACATTAATTAGTGAGTTTATCTAAGGTAATTAGTTAGAGGCCCTATTTTATCAGTAGGCCTATGTCTGGACTGCACAGCAGTTACAATGGTCTGGTCAAACTACATTAGAACAGAATTGTCCCCATTTTGTCTTTAATAGTTACTAACATTAGATATTTTAATGAGATATGGACCGCAAAACAAAAAATGTCCCTGGTTTTCATTTTTTAAATCAAGTCACCGAATGCAAGTAGTCGCCTTAACTTATTTTGTTATGAGATGTGAATTACTGTTCAATTTAGTTGATGTAATAATCGTTTGGTTTCTTTTTCATTAAAAACAAGTTACAATTTTCAAAAGGTCTTGTGTTTTTTTTCAGGGGGAGGCCCTTTTTCCAGTGTAGAGCAATAGCCCCTCCAAATGTCTGTGGACGTCCCTGCTCTCTACTAATCTTTTCATGATTTTCTCCGAAAAAAGCCTTTTTTTTCGACAATGAGTTTCCAGCTTACTTTGGCCTATTTAAATTAATGAGAATTGCATATATTCAGTGAACACATGGGCACCTGTAACCAGTGTTATCACGCCTTAGATGTCGATTTGTGTGTGATAGATAAATATGATTTATATATAAATACATCAATCTTTAAAATTATCAGGATTTACACAGAATCTATTTGATATTATTTACAACCAGATCAAACAATTATATTAAGTTTGAATAAGAATTTAAAACTTATATGCACTTACATGACCAAATGACCAACCGTCACACATTAACACATGTGTACACAGATACCACTTAGGTAGGAGATTAATTAAATAACCTGTTAAACAACACTGTGGTCTTTGTACTGTGTCAGAAGTGGGTGTAGACATAAATCTATAAAAAGCAGAGAGAGCAGAGGATACCTGTTGCTGCTGCTGCTGCTGTGGGGAGGGGGCTGTCGTCACGACAGACTGAGAGGGAAGTTAAGGTCAGTCAGTCAGTATTTTTGTTGTTCATTTATATCTTATTTAACATTGATTTATTTATGCATATTGTTTTATCTCTCCAGTTTTAAACGATATTTTTGGTTTACTGTCCCATAGTATGTATTGGAATGATTTTTACAGTGGCCCTGAAGTGCAAAACACAACAGCATTTCAGAAAACACAACAGCATTTCACAAAACGCCGCAGCATTTCAGAAAACACCACAGCATTTCAGAAAACACAACAGCATTTCACAAAACGCCGCAGCATTTCACAAAACGCCGCAGCATTTCACAAAACACAACAGCATTTCACAAAACGCCGCAGCATTTCACAAAACGCCGCAGCATTTCACAAAACACCGCAGCATTTCACAAAACACCACAGCATTTCACAAAACGCCGCAGCATTTCACAAAACACCACAGCATTTCACATTGGACGGAAAGGGTATTCCTTGTTGTTTGTGATCGGACAGAGCCAGCCAGAGAAGCACTGCTGTGATTGGTTGTTTTTGCTGCCAGTCAAGAAATGACGTTTCGTGATTGGTCAGCACCCGACAGCTCAATATGTTCCAACACATCAGCCGTTAGCTGTTAGCAAACACTCAGAGCTCACAGCTCCTCATATCTGTTCAGAAACTGGACAAAAGTTAAACATGTACAAAACACAGACTGTCTATGTCATGGCGAATACAGTCGCTGCTTTATTTATGTCTGTATGGCGTTGTTGTGAGTGTGGACGGAGCAGCTACAGGTTAGTTTTTTTCATTTTTTTCAATTGCTTACGCATGCGTAAGCAATTGAAAAAAATGTAATAGCCTACACAAAGCAGCATGACAGGCTGGGGGTGCTACTGCTGCTGCGGGGAGGGTGCAGAGGATGTGGTAACGAGAGGGAAGTTTCAGTCAGTGTGATAATATTTTCAGTGTCAGTGTGAGTCCCACAAATATCAGAGATGAAATGGTTTAAGACTGCTGTGGACATTGCCCACAAACAGACAAGCATGGGGTTAGGGCTAGTGGCCCTGACAGCTGGGGGGGAGCAGATCTTCTCCACAGTGGTCTTCAGCTGTCCCTGCAACCAACTCAACTTCCTCTACGGCTTAGTGTTCCTGCTTGTGCCCGCTCTGGCTCTGCTGCTGCTGGGGTTCATCCTCAGTGAGAGGACGTGGAAGGTACTGACGGGCATGTGTCAGGAGCCGCGCCGCTGGAGGAGGCTGTTCACCGCCGGCCCGGTCCTGTGCCGGGTCAGCTGCATCGCACTGGTGGCCCCCTGCAGCTGGATAGCCATGGCTCTGCTCAACGGGAAGTACTATGAGTGTGCGATGACCGGGACCAATGTGACCGCTTACAACAAGCACCTGTGTGGAGACAAGAGTTTGGACCAGTGTCAGCTGGAGCTGAGCAGCTTGCCCTGCCTGGGGCCGAAGGAGGACCGGCAGCGGGTCCTGATCACTCTCAGAGCCGATTCCCAGGTCAGTGCACACCTCCACACATAGCAAGTATAGCCTACACTGTGATGAAGTGAAATCAAGTCTAAATCAAGTTGTCTGAAGAGTAGACAGCATCACTTGATTTAGAGTGCGTGTCATATAATAACGCGTGCCAAGGACAACTGCAATATAAAGTAAATAAAGTTACAATTTGAAAGGACCCGCATATGTCATATCGAACAGAACGGTGAGCTTGCTTTAGACCTTTTAGATAAAAAAACTAACATTTGCCCTCGCTCAAACTTTCATAAGTCACAAAAAGAAGAATGGATGAAATGCCACCTGTATCAGTATTCTGATGCTGTGCTGGCAGATGTGTATCTGAACCTTCGAGATTTGACACTGAAAGACCTCTTTTCAGGGTTTTCTGTGTAAACATTTAAAGTTATTTTTAATGATTCAAAATGCACTGACGTTAATTTCTTTAATTTTTTTACTTTACAATAGGTTTACCTTCAAAAACGGTGCCCTTCCTATTGTGTGCAAAAGTCATGTTGTCAAATCACAAGCGTATACTGTGCAAGTGAAATCATATGGCTGACAGATGCTAACAGTCCCTCAGTATAACATGAAGACCAATCTTGCTGGGCCATTAACATACAAAGTTGCATAAAACATTTTTTTTGTTGTTGCTTTATTTTCTTTCAGCTTTTAATGGGTAAAAAGTGATTTTATAGCTATCTCTTATTCCATCCTGTGTGGCCATAGATTCTGGGATGGCTGCTCATCGCCTCCATCATGTTGTCCAACCTGCTAATGATCTGCATGGCTCGGTGCACCTCCCCCATCAGCTACCTGCAGCTCAAGTTCTGGAACACGTATGTTCAAGAGGAGAGCAACCTGATGAATTCATACAGCTCTAAACACGCCAAAGAGCTCGCTGAGAGGAACCTGAAGAGCTTCTTCAACCATCAACCACCTGAAAACATCAGCACACCTTCCAATAGGGCCTGGAAGAAGATCTCCTCGCTCTACAAGTTCAGCACCAAAGACCATTACTACAGCACCATTCACCGCTATGTGGAGGAAAGTTGTGACAATGACATGATGAGGATCGCTTCGGTCAAGTCCAGCGGGACTGCTGACAACATCCCAGCTGTTCTTGGTTTTGTAGACGATGTCAGGATGGCGTAGTGACAAACATTTTCAGCACCAAAGCCCATCTGCAGGGTTACACCAGCTGAGGGATCCTGCTGAACATGATGTCAGTGAACTGCTTATAGTTTGCTTATAGAGAATGCATTAGCTTAAATAGTAGAGATTTGGAGAAAAAATGCCATATATTTCTATATAGCATTTTTAACGTGGACAATATGTGAGATGAACCCTACCACCAAGATAGTCATCATCAACATCTCCATCATCACCACTATCATCATCACTATCATCATCACTATCATCATCACTATCATCATCATCATCATCATCATCATCATCATCATCATCATCATCATCATCATCATCATCAGGGAACGTGAATGTTTCATCCACATTTATAAAAAACCCAAATTGTTGAGAACAATAAGGACACCATGGTTTTAAGTCAAACTCAATAAAGGAATATGCTATACACTGTAGATGTAGAAATATAGATACATGACACCAATGAAACATGAACAGCAGCACAGTCAGGCAGAGTGTAAAGCAAGAGATTTGAGTGGAAAGTCTATTTAAATGCATTCAATTTAAAGAGACCCATGTGGGTTTTTACCTTTCCTGTAGTGTGTTACATAGGTTTCTGTGCATGTTAATGGTAAAATCCCTGTGATCTAGAGGGAGTTTTTCTCCCAAACAGTCCCCCCTCGCCCCCTCCCCCCTGCCTGAAATGCCTTCATTGGACTACTTTGTTTACTTCCGTTACATAATGACATCACTATGTAACATTTGTGCTTCTATTGGCAAGTGCTCCAACACATTGACCAATCACAACAGAGCTGGCCAGCTAACCAATCAGAGCAGACTGGGCTCTGGTTTCAGACAGAGGGTGAAAAGAGGTGCTGCAGCAGGCAGTCTGAGAAACATAAAGATTTTAATTTTGAACATTAAAGCATGGAGACATGTCACAGTAGAGACACAAAATACAAATATGAACCTGAAAATGAGCGTAATAGGGCCCCTTTAACACGAATGCATGTTATATACATACATGCACCCAATCAGCATATAAGCATCAGGCATTGTACAGACTAGTGTTGCTGTAATGGCAGCAGATAATGATGTGGAAGGGTTTTCCTGAGAAGCACTCACAGGGATTTAGTCTCTCTAATGGAAATGGAACAGAAACCACCAAGAGGATGTGATCCCTTCCTCTGTGCACTGCTGCTGATGCTGACTGCTGCTCTGCCTCTGCAACGTATGGTATGTTCTATATGGAAACATTCAAAAGCATGGATATGCTCTTATTCAGTATGACTTTCTGCGTGTAGGCTATACTTTCCCCCTGTGCACATTTTGTCATCCCTCATATAATTGGTTGATTTCATGCTTGTTGAATGCGCTCTGCTGTCAGTGGAACTGAGACTGGTTTGTTTGTGTGTGCTTGAAGAGAAACAAATCAAGTTGCCCTTCATTTCCTTTTTATACGAATGATTGACTGCTTTGTATTAAAGTGAGTGGAAACAGTTCCTCTGGTGTGTGTTCATTTCTGTTTTGCCTCAGGCTGCATTCCCTTCACTGTCACGCGACACAGACAAGTGGTTATAAAACGAGAACAGCAGGACTTTGGTCAATAGAGCTGTTGAGGGAAGCGTTTACAGAGGAATGTATACATGAACAGAGAAGGAGAAGTAGAGTGAAGCTGTAACTGTACAACTGGGGCTGTGCCTTTGTTTTTAGTGACAGTAAAGCAGGGACTTCGCTTTGGAGAAGAGGTATGTGGGGAGTAAAGTGAAATACGGTAGGGAGGGAGCTAACTGAAGGAGGAGTCTGGAGAGATGCAGCCAAAGGGAGGGGCAGGGACAGGTTTGTCTTCCGCTGAGAAAGGAAATAACAACTCTTTCACTCTGTCTTTTATTACTTTTTAAATCTCGTGGAGTGTGCCATTCCCGCTGACACCATGGATAACTTCCAGACCGTCCTGCGATTCTTCATGAACCAGAAGGCCACCATTGGCTACAGCTTCATGGCTCTGTTGACTATAGGCGGGGAGCGTGTTTTCTCCATGGTTTCCTTTCAGTGTCCGTGCAACCATGATCAGAACTTTGCCTATGGGCTGACTTTCCTGTTGGGCCCGGCTGGCGTGCTGCTGATTTTAGGTCTCTTCTTCAGCACCAGGCTGTGGAGGCTGTATACTGGCTGCTGCCTGAACCCCATGAAGCTGTGCCCCCGGGGGAACTGCTTTGGATCACTCAGGGTTTTTATGAATATCTTCAGTGGAGCCTGTGTGGCTCCTATTATGTGGCTCTGTGTGGCCCTGCTCAATGGGACCTTTTATGAGTGTGCTGTCAGCGGTCTGGACGATAACCTGGTGGTGGATCTGTTCTGTAAAAACAAGACTCTGAAGTGTCGGGAGGAGTTGGCCCGGGTGCCCTGCGACCGCTCCAAACTTACTGCTGATGAGCGGATGGAGCTGCTGCTCATGTTCCGAGCCCAGTCACAGGTGAGACAAACACACACACACACACACACACACACACACACACACACACACACACACACACACACACACACACACACACAGACACACACACACACACACACACACACACACACACACACAGACACACACACGTCTGTCTCATGTCTTCACTACTGCAACTCCCACCTGGCTGGTCTACCTGCAAGGACCATCAGACCTCTGCAGCTAATTCAGAGTATACAGCAGCTCAACTCGTTTTCCCACAGTTCTCCCAGAGTGTTCATTGCACCCCCCCTCCAAGCAATACACAATAGAATATATAAAGAATAAATGAAAAATCTCTACAAAAGACCAACACTACAAAAACTGAAACGTATTGACATGTTGGTTATATACATAAAGAAGGTTTCAAATGTATTCATTATTGTATGAACATGTTTTATTTTTATTTTAACATGTTTTAGGGGGGTCCGGGGGTATGCCCCCCCGGGAAGATTTGTTTTTACATTTTAAAGTAAAATGCTTCAATATGGTGCACTTTGAGCAGAATTACTAGAGACTAGATCTAGGGGGTACAACTCTAAAACACCCATATGAAAAAGATCGGTTTACATTTGAATAACCAAAGTGGTGCCTCGCAGTGCTAGTGGAGCTGGAGGAAACCACACTAATTGCGCATAGGTGCGCCGCATTTGCGGCTCAGTTGAGGCTCCCTCCGCAAGATGAGGCCCCACGCAGTCTGCGTGATCGGCCTGTAGGGAGGGACGGCCCTGGCTGTAGTTATCAGCCTCAATCCAAAAACAATCCGCGGTACCGATGCGCGCCCTCTCTCTCTCTCTCTTGCTCGCTCTGAGGCTCGCTCGCACTTTGGCTGTGAGCTGCGGGCGCCTGATAAGTCAACATCCCCCACTTTCATCACTTACAGCGCCCATCGTACAAGGCAAATGAAAAGTGTAACCGGGGTGAAAAGGGTGTTACCTTGACTTAATTATGAATGTTGTTACATCAAGGCTGAAAATTAGGATGAGCCAAACAGTCAAAAATGTTTTTTTCCCTCCCAGAATTACCAGCGCAGCGCCCCCCCAGATCTGGCGCCCTAGGCGACCACCTATGTCGCCTATGCCAAAGACCGGCCCTGTTCATTACCATAGAGCTCCTTTTAGCTCCAAAAGCAAACCAAAGCCTTTCTTTTCAAATCTTAATAAACAATGACATCTGTTGGCAGCTTGTATGAAATAATGTCCTCCAGCCTTTAAAAGAGACTGCTTTTGTTGGATTTTCTCTTTCCTGCAGTGTGGTATATCATTTTTTGTGCATGTAAATGGTCTGTAAAGTCTAAAATCCCATGTTGCCTCCAGAGGGGGTTTCTCTCCCACATACCAGCCCCCCCCCCTCACTGAACGCCTCCATTGGACTCCTTTGTTTACTTCCGTAACATAGTGACATCACTATGTTACATTCGTGCTTCCATTAGCTAGCGCTCCAACACATTGTATGTGAAAGGCTAAGGGACGGGACACCTTTAAGCGGTTGACCAATCACAACAGACCAATTACCAATCAGAGCAGACCGGGCTCTGGTTTCAGACAGAGGGTGAAAAGAGGGGCTGCAGCACAGGCAGTATGAGAAAAATAAAGACCTTTTTTAACATTAAAGCATGGAGAATGTCACAGTAGAGGCACAATCTAAGGTGATGTTAGAAGTGGAACTATTTGTCATGTATTTTGTATTAATTTCATAGTGTTAAGTGTGCATTGTTTATCTCTGTCTACAGATCCTCGGTTGGTGCATCATCATAATTGCTGCATTCGTGGGCCTCCTGGGTACCTGCTACACAAACTGTCGCTCCAAAGTCAGCTACCTGCAGCTCACATTCTGGAAACGATATGTGGAGAAAGAGAAGGAGTGCTTCGATACCTTTGCTGCGGATTACGCAAACAAACTGGCCGAAAGAAACCTGCATAGCTTCTTCGAGAACAACGACCCTGCTCCGTTCCCTTTCCCCAATCACAGGGCATGGGAGGAGATCTCTGCACTGCACACCTTCTCCAGGAGCGAGCAGTATTACAGCACCCTGCAGCGCTACGTGGAGAGGACAGACAGGGACTTCACGCCAGAGAAGAGACCTGTGTTGGACGTTGAGCATGGAATAGAAATGCACTGACTGTGGGGACACTGTTAGCTAATAACCACTGTTGTATTTAACTCTCAGTGCATTGTATGTGTGGTCTGACTCAGGAAAAGCTTCCTCCTCACTGACAATGCTGCCACTTACTTTGTTGCACAAAACAATGTGACCAAATTGCAATGGTACTATATCTTCCCTAAACACATGAAGGGCATAACCACTATCGTATAGTCCTTAGCTATTTCACACTGAATGCATGTGAGGTGTTCTATTTCAATCTAATAAACACACTTACAGGAACATCGGAAAACACTGAGGTCATGTCCTGGCAGGGTTGGGAGTTTTTTTATTTATTTATGTCTTCCGTTACAACTACTAGTTACCTGTAAAAATATATAATCAGTAACCTAATCTGAGCATCACAATATAAAAGTAATGCAACTTTTTTAATACCTCAATATCAAATGCAATGCAAATAAATACGTGAGAAAATATGTTTTTTGTAAGAAGTGTATGTAAGACAACAGAACAATGTAACCTTAGAAAAGAAGTAACCAAGATATTTAGTATAAAAAATGATTGTATTTACTGAAAAACCTGCCTTTCATTCAGCATATTCAGGCAGTAGCCATATATCAACAATGAAACACATGAGCAGCACTACAGTTTCATTTCAGGGGTAAAAACTAGCGCTTACTCAGCCATCCCCCCTCAGATTTGATATGGGAAGTGCCCCATGCAGTGGATGTGACTAGCAGCACTTACAGTAATAAATACTGACAGCAGGGCAAGACTGTGTTATACACGCTGCACACACTCTACTGAACACACTGTTAGTTTGGTTCAGTTGAGGTCGATGAGGTCGTTTTGCAGCCAGTTGTTTACAAAGATTGTACAAGTTAATGCACCAAACATATTTATATAATTATTATACAACTGCAAAACTCTGTATAACAAGGATGGTACACTAACCTCGCTTTATCAGATCCTAACCTTTTGTAGCATTAATACAAACACGTATTTCCAACCATGAAACATTTGTAAAGTGTATTATTATATCCTGTATTGTTTACATTACTCAGCAATTTCCTCTTTTCTTGCCTATTAAAATCCTGGCATGTATGTGAACTTAGTGTTGTCTCTTTAGCAGTTTACTATATGTCTCTGCATTTGTTTAAACATTCCAACCTGCTGTATGAACACGTTTCCTCTTATGACTGGTGCTGACTGTTTACTCTGTTAATTTGTAAACTATACGCTCCGATTCTAGTCTCATGTCAGATCTAGGACTCCATCTGTATTTCCAAATGAACTGATGAAGACTATTAGTAGAGCCAAACCCTGCTACACCCCAATGGTTGGGACAGATGAGTTGAAACTTGAATAATCCCTGGAGCTCATCCTCTGCTGAAGGTAACATTGTTGAACCATGTAGGGTCTAATAGTACACCAAAAATAGGAGCATCTTTTTCTGAGTTTTGGTGAGAGACGGACAGCTGATGAAAGACATAGGAATAAGGAAATAAAAATACATGAATAAGCAATTCATATTTTGATGAATAAATGAAAAGTGAAATAACTAAATATAGACATTAAATAAGTGAACCTGTGTCAAAAACAATTCAGTAAATAAACATACAATTGAAATTATTGTAATTATCAATATAAATGACATAATGTTACAAATGTAAGGCTATAGAAAAAAATTGAGCATTTAAAATTGATTAATACCTTTTATCCCATTGTTTCCTCCAGAAGTGTATTCAAATTATTGGTGTAAACATTTTGTTCTGTTACCTGAAAAGGTTTTTAATTGATGTTTAGCTTAATGGTTGGCTCCAGTTGTGATTGTCTGTCTCTTGTGTCAGACTTATGATTGGCTGGAATCTCAACTGATGAGCTCCTAAGTATAATTAATAAATAGATTCACTCATAAAGTTCAAACATACATCAATGCCTCAATCTTAAAGTTGTATGCATTTTAAGTGTCATACGTAATTCTCTTTCTTCTCTTTTGGTGAATTGCACTTGTAGAACTCAATAAAGTTTGTTGAAAAAAAATCCATGGATTCCGCCTGTGGGCTGCAGACCAGAACAATGGATACGATCAGTGTGTGATATGAAACTGGTGAAGAATTCCTAAATAAAGCAGAAATACGTACAGTTATAGCGCCAACGTGTATTTTGGGCACGTTTTTAAAAGTTAAACGATGTTTGACGGGTTTGAAACAGCTAAAGAAGTGTTAGTTATATTGTCAGACCAAAGAGTCCGAATCCCGATATGATCGATGAGCAACACGCAGCAGCAGTTAGCCTGTTAGCCTCCATGGTTAGCCTCAGATGAGCAAAGCGGGATGTTCTGTCTAACCTCTAGATAACGTGAAAATGACGGACTACGCAGAAGAGCAAAGGAATGAACTGGAAGCTATAGAGTCTATATACCCAGACTCTTACACAGGTTTGACTTTAATTCATGAAACATTAAACAGAGAAGCGATAGACAGCCGAGTTAGCTCCTAGTCTAGCAATGACTCACGACATAATTGACTGAAACATACATCCAACAAATGTAGCTAACTATTTCTGGGGCACAAAGTGGTATAACGTTATATGTATTGTTGTTGTAATGGTATTGCAGCTATATGTCAGACATGCAGCAGTGAATGACAAGCTGAGAACATGACTATGGACAGTGAGGTGGCGTTTCTCCGAACTACATTCAGTTGTAGTAACTCTAACCTGTTTAATGCATATATGTATAGATATGTTGGTCACTGCTTCAACATTTTAGATAACGACCTATATAACCCTATACATTCCTTATTTCGTTTTTGCTATTTTCTAATTACCTGAAATGGTTACTAATTAGTGCAATTGATTAAACGGGATCAACACTTCACATCAAATATATAAATATGATAAGATTATAAAATACAAAGTATTGTTAAATATTAAACCAGTAGACCTCTTTGTTAAAACATTACATTTCCTATTCAAGTGATACAATGATAATACTAACATATTTTGTCATATTATACTTTTTGGTATATCTATTTTGTCATGTAAATCTATATTTTAATGTTATAATAGTTTGGGTTTATATAAATAGTTTTATTTTGTGGTCATTGTCTTACAATCTATTTTTAAGTGTTTATGTATGCACCATATACACCAAGGCAAATTCCTCGTATGTGAACATCTACTTGGCAAGAAACCTGTTTCTGATTAATTTACTTCTCAGATGGTTCAATTTCATTATTTCTTAATGCTCAAAGATGTATAATTATCCAATATTTACCCGTAAAAAATAACATTAGAAAAGTCAAAACAATTAAAACACATTCAGAATTCAGATTTTGTTGTACTTTTTCCCCAGTGACCATCTTACTACCACTATGATTCTCTGTATCTTCGGACTCCTTTAAGTGGCTCCAAGGTTTGGAACAATGAATAGACTGAATACATTGAAAACTACCCCCTCCACCAGCTGCACAAACATAATGCCACTCTGTAAAACTGATGCAGCAGTATGTATAAGGCATCAAAACATGTTGATGTTGTAATGACACTCCTTCAAGCATTACGTTTTAAGACAGATTGCTCTCTGCTGTCAGATTAGGAATCGTCACATGGTGTGTTAAATTAAACCTCTTTATTGAATAGCATCTGATACTAATACATGTGTGTTTGTAGTTCTTTCAGAGAAGCCTATCAGCTTCACCATCAATGTAACGTCAGATGCAGCGGAAAACGGTGAAAGTGAGTAAATGTCTTCGTCTATGGTTGCAAATTGTTATCCATTCCACACATGTGTTTAACACTGTTAGGAAATCTCACCTTGTGCACAAAGAAATTAAGCGATATTGAATGAAATAGCATTTCAAAGTTGACTTGAGTTGTGCAAGCTATATCGTAAAACACCCTATTAAAAGTGAGTTTGAAAGTTGAAATGAAGCAAACTCTAATAAAACGAGCCGTCTGTTTTGTTCTTGCAGCCGTGGAAGCAACATTAAAGTTCACATATGTAGAGAAATATCCAGATGAGCCCCCGTTGTGGGAGATCCACGACCAGGAGAACCTGGAGGACAGCGACATGGGAGAGATCTTCACCTTACTGCAGCAGCAGGTCGGTCCACATCTACTTCATTTATATCAGTTATATCATTACCATGGGAAACAAAAACTAAAAGAAACACTCTGCTGCTGTCAATCAAACACCAACATGCCCACCAGCTGAAAAAGAAAATTAGAATTTGTCATATTTCAAGGGCTGCAACGACATATTGACTTAATCGATTAGATCCATGACATAACCTCATAGATTTAAAATCCAGGTGCATTTTTTACATTTATGTTCCGTTCCGGAGATGGATGCAGCCGGGCCAGGAGGATTTCACTGTGAGGGCTGTTAACTCTATTTCAGAAAATAAATTGATTTAACTGTGGCATAGCCTCAGACATGCTAAATAATAACAACAGATGCTACACTCAGATATCATGACTAAAACTAATTTTAACCATCTCAGGCTGGACTGCACATTCATAAAGCCTGCATTAAGCAACACCATAAGAGCACGGTGCAAAGTATATAGATGCTCTTACTTATGTCCTCTGTACAGAAAACTGTAGTTCCCCACAGCAGACACACATTAATAACAACCGCTGGCTAGTGTAAGTGCAGTCGGATTCTCTTGAAACCCGGTTGCCTTTTCCTAAGTCCTTTTGAAATCTCCTATCTACTATTCCTTAACCCCTTGAACTTCACACAGAGGTCCAGGAATCGTGGTTAGGAAAAGACGATAGGAGCTGATTTTTGGACAATTCCACCGCAACCTTAGTCAACACCATTCAATTTACATGCAAATGACAATGTGTGGTCTACACATGTTTGTTGAGCGTGTGTTCTCTTGCGCCACATGGTGGACACGAGAGAGGGTTCAAGATGTGTAATTTGTCAAATTCTGTGTATCACACTCCCGGCAAAAAAAATGTCCAGGGTTGCAGTCGAATAGTCCAAAAATCAGCTCCTATCGTCTATTCCTATCCACTATTCCTTGACCTCTGTGTGAAACGTCACGGGGTTAAGGGATAGTGGATAGGAGAATTCAAAAGGACTTAGGAGAAGAGACTGCGGTACTTTTCCAACTGCACTTTCACTATCCGACGTGTTTATGATGCGCCAGCGGACGTCATGAATGTGCGTCTGCTGCTGTGAAACTATGGAAACTACAGTTTTCTATACAGCGGACTACAACATGGATCTATAATAAGAAGGACGGACTACTGTAAACTCATCTAGAGACTCTGCACCGTGCTCTGATGCTGTTGGTTTATGCTTTATGAACGTGGACAACAGAGAAACATTCTTGATGACAAAGGTTGTAATTGAAATAAAAAAGGAAAGTGAATCTTAGGCTTCACAGTATTAATCCACATGAATCCCAATACGTATGATTGTATGAACTATGAAAATATCTTAAAATCAATACAAATGTATTTATTATAAACGTTAGTCCTTAACATTTATCACTGTGTATATCACCATTCAAACATCTTTTAAAAGTCAAACAAACCCCACACAGCTCAGTAAAGACTGTGAAATGTTGACTTTACTTGATCATTTCAGTAAAAACTAACGTTCATATTTCTCTTTTTGATTATAATACTGATGAACGTTCAAAACAAAGCACTTTGGCAACTTACCACATACGTTTTAAAATGCTTAATAAGCACCGTAACTTTCATGATATCATTTCTCGGTCATAATCGGTTGTTTCCGTGAACGGCCGACTGTTGTGTGACGGCAAAAGCTGCGGCTGCAAGGCATTGTGGGGCAGCATTTTCTCCTCTCCTTTCGTAAAGGGAGGTCCAGTGGTTCCTAAGCTAAAGGAGGTTATAAAAGAAGTTTGAAACCTCCTTATCATGGCTGCCACTGAGGTACTTCCGGGTCATTTCACTCCGTTAGGAAGGTTCCTAAGCTAAATGGACTATTCGACTGCAGCCCAGGTCTCCAACGGTCAGGGCAAAGCACGGCTGCATCAAGCAGCATTCTGCTACTACCCCCATTGTGTTTGGAGCGCCAGGACCTGTTCATTGCTGCTTGCAGCTTTGATTTATTATTTTATATTTATTAAATTATTATTATTTTGAATAAAGCCAAGATATCTGTTTAAAACGAATAGAGTTATTTTGGATCCTTTGGACAATAATTAAACTTTAATGTCACAAACTAGCGGCGCTCTGATGATACAAATCATAAACAGTTAACAAGGTTTCCCTACATTCGTTTTTTGGCTGTCTGTTACCATGGACACGAGGACTAACTGTGTGTGGTTGCTCTACAGGCAGATGAAAACCTGGGCATGGTGATGATCTTCACGCTGGTCACAGCCGTTCAGGAAAAACTCAACGAAATAGTGGATTTGATGAAAAACAGACGTGAGGAGGAGAAGCGACGGATAGATGAAGAGCAAGAGGAGGCAGAGAAGGTGGGAACATTTCACATACACGTGATAAGTTTTACATTAGATATACTTTATTGATCCCAAATTGGGAAATTGTTTAGTTATGGCAGCATGTTTACGAGGCATCTCACATGTGTAAGAATAGGAACAAATAAATATAAACTGTAAATATATACTAATCAACAGCAGTAATATAAGTATCTGAGGAATGCTTAAAACAAAAATAAATAGAATACGTTTGAAAACCCTGTAATATTCCAAATCACTACCAAAATATATACACATAGGATACTATATACATTATAGAAGGATGCAATAGGATCATTATTAAATATTGTGAGTGAAGTCGTTCAGTAAGATGTTCAGATATGGTCTAAAGCCAGAGACTTTGCTGAGCTCTGAATCCACACTTTGGTTATTTTCCCCTCTTTGAGCCCGCAGCAGTATTAAGAAGTTCAGTCTAGCATTTGAAGTTGAATATAATGATAAATGTGTGTTTATCAGGTGGCCTTCCAGGGCACCGTAGTAACAATCGAGAACTTCCTGGCGTGGAGAGGCAGGTTTGAGCTGGAGATGGCCGAGCTGAGGAGTAAAAGACAGAAAGAAGAGGAGCAGGCGGGAAAAATCAAACTCTCTGGTAAACACTGAGTCTTTTACTCAACATTTCTCCGTCAAGGCTCTATGAAATACTAAAGAAAATGTGTCCCTCCCCAGGTAAACAGCTGTTTGAGACAGACCACAACCTGGACACATCGGACATTCAGTTCCTTGAAGACAGTGAGTGTTTAAACTGATGTTTTCATTGTTGTTCTATTGAATCAGATGTGATTATGTGGTGAAAACATGTTGGAGACTTGTGGGGCTATAGAGCACTGAAAGAACGTCAAGAATATGATAAAGGGCCCTATCATACTTTTTGGAGTTTTCCCTTTCCCTTTCCTGTAGTGTTCTATAGGTTTGTGTGCATGTAAATGGTTGGCGCATTTCCACTACAGCGCGGAGCTCGCTTTAAGCGTGCCGAGCCGTGCGGGGCCCGTTTTTGGTTGCGTTTCCACTTGGCGTAGTACCGGCTAGCGGGTACTATTTCACAGTTTTTCTGGCCCCATAAAATCAAGGTTCTTAGCGGGCCAACAATCAGGCTGAGTCGGGCTGAGTATGCTAAACTAGAGAGAGAATCGCTGGCAAGGGGGCTACAACTACAACAAGATGAACATATTTGACAGTGATTTAATTGTAATACACGTTTCAAAATGATGCCGAAGTAACAACATACTGATACCGGTTAGTAAAAACCATGAATTAATGCTTTGACAAGTCTGCAGACAGACGGCAGGCGAAAAACCTTTTAAAATGCGTGTTGTCTAAATGGAGATCGGCTAAGCTAACGCAGTATATGCTCCGACCGTCCACACTCACAACAACGGCCTACAGACATAAATAAACCAGCGACTGTATTCGCCATGACACAGACAGTCTGTGGTTTGTACTTGTTTAACTTTTGTCTAGTTTCTGAACAGATATGAGGAGCTGTGAGCTTGAGTGCTAACAGCTAACGGCTGATGTTGTTTTTCTGTGGTTCTCATTGAAGATGACGTCACGGCTCCGCCTACACTGCGTTACTATAGTTACTGCCCCAGTTCCTAAACTGTAATGGAAATGCGCCATAAAGTGAGCCAGTCCTAACGAGGCCTAACGAGGCCTAGCCATACCGAGCGAGGCCCTGTAGTGGAAAAGCGCCATAAATGGTCTGCAAAGGCTCAAATCCCGAAGTTACCTTCAGAGGGAGTTTCTCTCCCACACACTGTGACCTGAACTTATGGAACATTTAAGCATGTACAAATGTCACAGTAGAGGCACAAAATACAAATATGAACATGAAAATTAGCATTATAGGGCCCCTTTAATAACTCTAATCTTTAATGTTCTATTCAAACTCAAACCTGCTTCCTCCCTCTGCAGCCGGAAACAACGTGGAGGTGGATGAGTCCCTATTCCAGGACATCGAGGACTTGGACCTGGATGAGGACGACCCGGACTTTGACCCTTTAGCCATGGGGAGTGACGAGGACTAAAGCAGGAGAGGACAGACTGACGGTCAGAACAGACTGCTCCTCGGGAATATGATCTGACAGGAATATGATCTGATGTGTCTAACATCACAATTACATTTCAAAGACTCTAACAGCAGCTGCAGAGGAATTCCTCAGAAACAGAAACACATACATTTTTCATTTCTATGCCCCAACAATAAAATTGACAAAATAAACCTGTGTCCTGGCTCTGTTTGACCCTGCCGATGGCACTAAAGCATTCCGTCTGTTCTGGGGAGGCAAGAATATATCAGTATACTTCATTAGCATGATCATTTAAAAAAGAGGTGGATAAATACAGATACAATGTTTCCCTCTTTAATGGGGAAGCAGCAAACCTTTAAAATACTCAAGGAAATACTTCGAAACAGTACACTACGATTTTCCATAAAATACTTTAGTTAATATATGTACTCAACATTAGAGTACAACTACTGATCATCGTTTTAACTCTAAATACTTGAGTCAAGGATAATAGTATTGCTTACATGTAACAAATACACAAATGATCAATAACCTGTAGAGTAACACATAATCCCCCCCATATAACATGTGGGCATCTCACAGTGGAACTTACTCGTGCTGTCCGTCACAGACACTGTTTAGCTGAAACTCACACAATGCTTCTTCAGACACACTGTTATACGACGCATAAGCACTCAGTGATGGAGCAGCATGACGAGGATTCACAGTGGAGGGTTATTAGAGTCCATACACAAAAGATGGAAAATAAGACACACTTTTCAAAAGCATCTGTGTTTATTGAGTGAACACAAACAGTGATACAAGTTTCCTTAAAGTACAATAATTAAACAAATATAAACTGTATATAATCTAGTGCTGGAACTGTTTATATATATTTGCATATATATCTACATGTGTATGTATATGTGTTAATAAGTATATATGTAAATAATATGTATAAAATATTATTGCAAGTATGCCTAAATCAATGTGAATCATTAGAAAGGAAATAGACGTATACTTTATGTAATCCACCTGGTAGTTCTTCCATGTTCATACATTGCACAAATATGACAACCGTCAAACAATGATTTATGTGACGAAAGACTTCACAACATCTACTGGATGATCAGAAGAAAATTAAGTCCACTAATATATTATATAGTATACAGTAGTATATTTTTTGATATAGTGGACCACTGTATTAAAATGAAGCTTTGCATAGATTTAAAAATCGTTCTAAAATGCATGTAAACTAAAAGCTGCCTGGATGAGTATGCTTTGGAAATAGAGTAAAGTGTTATCCCAGGCTAACATGTACAGAGACTGAAGGAATGAGATAGCTGACATAGTGTTCATCAAGCTGCAACTTGATCACTCAATGTCCCGGATAGCCCAGATAAAACGTAGAGGGGTGTCCTTCATCTCTCTTTGGAAGACCTGGTCGAACCTCTCGCTCTGGGCCACAGTGAAGTGATGCTTCCAGTCACCGATGGTGCCTAATGTTTACAACATGAAGGAGAAGGTTGTAGGATACACACTCACTGCCATGGATATTTAGTCTCGATAGTCAGGCTTTTCCTGAAGTACTTCATTTTTTTGTTTTGTGTTGTCTCTACTTCAACCCGACTTGTCTACAGTTGCTAAAGAACAGGGGTCGACAACCCTTTCTATTAGAAAAGCCATTTTGCCACAAAATAAAATGTGTCTGGAGCCACAAAACATATTTGATAACACGTTTTTTTGTACAGTTATAATATATATAATACAATATATACAACTATAGTTTGTTGCATTTATGGATTTATAGATCATCGAAAAAGGAACAGCAAAAAGTTCATTGCTATTTCTACCTGTTATAACATAAGAAGCAGCAAATGCTGTGTCCTTGTTCTGGAATGTGGTTTGCTAATCTCTCACATTCTCTTTAAATTGTTATTGCTGGCAGTTAGGGCAAAGGATTCTAAACACACATATTTAAACTCTTTTCCTAGGGGACTTTTCGGGGGATTTATCTATGTTTAGCCAGGGGTCAGTAACTCAGGATTAGCCACCCTAAGGGAAAAGCACCAGGACATAGAAGGATGCAAATATATAAATATAAGTTGACAAAACATTTAGAAAAATGTATTTCAGTGTCACAGTATCTCCTCATACTCAAAATATTGTCCACTGTACAAAAAAGTTAAATAAAATGGCCCTTATTTATTTCCATGTTATTTTTGTCAAAGCTTCAGGAAGCCACAAGAGGCTCAAGAGCTGCGGGTTGCCAACCCTGCAAAGAAAATGCCACAGCTGCTTTAGGTGGTGCTACAGCTGCTATAGTTTTTGCTACAGAAAGTACTATAGCTGCTATAGTTAGGGCTATATCTGCTTTAGCTAATGCTACAGCTGCTATAGTGCCTTAGCTGCTTTAGCTAATGCTACAACTGCTATTGTTAGTGCTACAGCTGCTTTAGCTGGTGCTACAGCTGCTATAGTTAGTGCCTCAACTGCTGAAGCTAGTGCTACAACTGCTATAGTTAGTACTACATCTGCTTTAGCTAATGCTACATCTGCCATAGTGCCTCAGCTGCTTTAGTTAGTGCTATAGCTGCTTCAGTTAGCTTTAGTTTACTTAACAATTTAGTTGTTTCTAGCATTTCAAGGTAGACAAGTCAAATTTCCCCTAACATAATAAGCCAACAGCAAGGGAAAAAGGTCAGCTTCAGAATATTTGCATGGTGTGTGGGTGGTGCCAACCCAGTCTCACGGCATTTCGTGTTATAGTCACGACATTTAATCTATTGATTCGTGTTCACCAACACGATCATCCCCTTTTCTTCGTGTCACACAGAACAATTTTAAAAGCAATGTATTTCTTTTGGTAGTGTGTTTCGTGCCTGCAACACGTCCCTAACCCTAACCCTAACCCTAACCCACGTCTTTTTGTCCGGTCGGGTCTTGGAAGACCGGAAGCTGTGGGGTTCATAAAAACATCTTCTTACTCAATATCAAGCCACGATTATTGTTTTTATTTTAAATCGTATAATGTCGGAAAGAAATGGCTCAGAGCCTCAAAATACTGAAATCTGTATTTTTTTAAATCTTTTTTCCTTCTAAGTTGTTATTCTTTTCTAAATAACACACTGTTATTTATTCAACAATAACACACAATTATCCTTGTTTTTATTTATTTGTTTAATTCCATAATCTCGGGCTTTTTTGGCGTCCATCAGGAACTGAATTTCAAAATAAAAATAACCGGAAACAGACGTAGGCCTATATGGGACATTTCGAGCATCATTGCGATACACAGCCACTGAACTGATTACCCAAGTGGTGCAGTGGGTGAGTTCAGTGAACTGTATGTTGAACCTCCCACACATTATGGTGGCAATTAACTTAGCATGTGCCACAGAGGATGGGGATGATAACATTGGATGCTGAGTATCTGTAGACACCAGGAATTCTCATGGACCCCCTGCTGACCCATGTGTACCAAACATCCCAAAGGATCCGATTATTACTTTATTAAGAGGTGTTGTTTGTAGTGACACAGAGTGGGCAGAGAACAGAACAGAGATACATATTGGACTCACCTTTATCTCATGTACACAAACACAACTGAATGATAATGGTAGCTAGAAAAGTGCTGATGTGCAGTGGTGGGAAGAAACTACATTTACTCAAGTACGGTTCTTAGCTACACTTTTAAGATTCTAATATTTTACTTGAGTATTTCCATTTTATGCTACTTTGTACTTCTACTCCACTAAATTAAGTTAGTACCTTTAGTTACTTTACAGATTTTGATTAATGATGTGAAATATAATCAACACTTAAATAAGACTTTTGTTACACCTGGAGTAAATCCACAAGCTATACCTGCGGGATACAAAGGTTAAGTATCAGAGATTGACACCTAACAAAAGGAATCAGTAATCTACGTATCGAATCATCTACATCTTCCAAAATCTTAAAGCTCAAGTGACCTGTCCAGTGTGCCCTAAAGTCTTTGCTGCTCAGGTCATCTGCTACCTGCACGCGTCCGCCGTACACACTCTTACCTTTCCTCATGAATCTTCCCTTGTGTGGCTGAACAGGTCATCTGGAACCTGCTCGTAGTTGGCCTTAGGGATCTTCTTCATGTTGTTGAAGGTACTGTGTTTCACCACGTTGGCCAGCTGCTCAGGATTCAGCTCTTTCTCCAGGAACACAGAGATCCTCTCCACTGCTGAATGCAGGTCCTGGACCAACATGAAAGGAAATGCAGTTTTTTGTATCTGATCCTTCTAAACAAAAGCCTACAACATTTGTAACGATTGATGCTTATGGACATGATTCAATGATTTCAGGTCCTACTTGAATCATTTCTTCATAAGTGATGAACAACATGTTCATATCATCCTTATGCGAGTACCAAGTCTTAACGTGCTCAAACCAGCTGCACCCAAACACTGCAATGAATAATGCACACAGTTACCACCACAATGCAGACATGCATCATGAGCTGCTCACAAAATACCACAGGCAACATTCTCTGACATTATTTTGCAACTGAAGACAACTCACCATCTCCTCTCATGAATTTCTCGAAGAAGTCATCGAAATCCTTCGGGGTTTCCAACATGTTTGCGAGCTTATGGAAGTAGAAGTAAGACACAAGGACGTCTTTGGGATTTCTTGCCACGTAGATCACCTTCAACAGGAACAATTACTTAAATAATAAAAATAACTGCAATAAAAATGAGTGTCCCATACCACATTGTAGTGTGTTAGTACATGTTTGTATAGTGTATAAACAGGGGTTAAATATCCGAGATGCAAGATTCAATGCTTTATTTTCATGTGCAAAGTAGCTACAGTGTATATTTGGCAATGAACAACTTAAGTCACAGGCTCCTCCAACATTGCAACATGAATATATATAGGACATAAAATAAATTAAACCAATAAAAATAATGAAAAAAATAACAGAATATAAATAAAGTAGTGCAGGAGAACGTTGCAAGATGTGCAAGTAAATAAAATAAAATATATATAATGCAAGAAGAGTCTATATACACGTAAATGGAACATGATATATATATAAATAAATAGCAAGATGCAAACAGATGAATGTTTATGGAGGCACTTTACAGAGCTCATGTTTAATGGTCTTATGGCCTGTGGAATGAAACTGTCTCAGTTGTACAGTCGTTATGTCGGGGAACATAAAAAAGACAGTTTTCTAATAGTTACATTAAACTGTACATTTACATCTTATTTTGCAACATACACACACCTATTCAAATATCTAAATATTACCCGTTCCTTGCAATCATTCCAAAGAAAAGTGAGAAGAAACAACATGTGTGAGAACACATTATCCTGCGCGATGATAGCTAAAATGATATTAATGTTTTACCTGAATTAATATTGCGATCATGATCATATATCATGATTATTAACCGGTGTAAGTGCTAGGTTAGTTGAAAGCAATAATATTAAGTTGCATCTGATATTTTTTATTTAAACTTAATATTATTGCTTCTAACTAACCTTATACAGTTATGTAAAATCCGTCAACATAATACATTCAATTTAAGTCAACATTTCAGTTTTTTCAGTGTAGATGAATGAAAAAAATCTCTAACACTGGCTGCTGTCTGACTGTTAGTGAAGGGAGCATTTGATATCCAGCTGTGTTTTTAAGGAGGGGAGCACGTATTTGAATTGCATTTGTTTGTAAACATATACATTGTTTAAGGTATTAGACGCTGATGGGGTACGAGCGTTGGCCTATGTGAACCCCGGACAGCCCAGGCCCAATTTACCCCCTGCTTATAAATACTAAATATGGGGACATAAAGATTTGTGTAACACATGTGAGAGAGCTGACCTTGCCCTTCTTCTGGCTCAGAGCGGAAGGCATGAACTGGTACTGCAGGTGGGTGACCCTCATCCTGGGGGAGGGCGCCGTGATGAACGTCTGCCTGCTGCCATTCACCTCAATCCAGGGGATGAGATCAGCGTTGGAGGAGCTGCTGAGCCCGCTGATGGCTGCCAGCTCTCCCTTTGCTTCGAGGAGCAGCAAGATCTGCTGCATCCAGATGGTCCCTGACACACACATCGCACAGAGAGAGTGTGAAATCTGTCCAGGGACTGTTTTCAGAGTACACTCTGCTCTAACTGATCATTTGACACCCAAATCTATTCGCAGCACACAAAAAGATGGAGATTCATGTGTACATACCAGTGGTGTAAAGTAGTAGATTTACTCAAGGACTGCACATTAGTACAATTTTGAGGGACTTGTACTTAACTTGACTTTTTAGATGTTATGCTACTGTGTACATCTACTCCAATACAATTCAGAGGAAAATGGTGTACTTTTACTCCACTACATTTATGTAATACCTTTAGTTACTTTGCTGATTTGGATTAATGATGTGAAATATAATCAACTCTTAAATCAAATTAAAGTAAAACAAAAATGAAAAGCACTGATAGAAAACTATTTTAAGAAAACTATAATAACATAAAAAAATATTTAAAAATATAGCAGTATTTACATTGAATAATAATGAAATCAGACTTTAGTTAAACCTGGAGTAAATTCACAAGCTACCCTGCAGTATACAAAGTCATTCAAACTAGCTGCACCTTTACCAGCTTTGAGAACACTTTAATGATCAATCATTATAAAACATATCATATATATTATTCTGAAATCTGCATAATGAGTCATTTTAATTTTGGTACTTTAAGTATATTTTAATGCTAATACTTCTCTAATTTGACTAAGCACACTGACTTGAGGTGACCCCCTCTCTTCAGGACACACACGTCCTCTCACCTGACTTTGGGTATGTGACCACAAACACATCGGAGTCTCTGATCTCCAGGTCTTGGATCTGGTCCACATCATCTGGATCATGAGTGCCGCTGATCAGAGTGAAGCCTCTGTGTGGCACTAGCTCATACTCACAAGTCTCTACTGCCATCATAGCTATAAAGCAAGACAAAAAACACGTGTTCAGCCCCCTTTCTTATTTGAAATGTTTAAAAACAGCAGTTCTTTTTTGATTTGATGCTCCATGGATACATATGAACTCTTTCATTTATACTCTCCTATTTAGCTTTGATTTGATCATTCCTGACTTTGATTACATCTGCAGAAGAAGATGCTCTACCAATAAAAAAATACTGTTGAGAAAATCTATCTATTTTAAAGTGGCTCCCAAGGGCCCCATAGAATCAGTGAAAGGCTAACAGAAGCAATGCACAGAAAGTGATCCACATGTAGCATACCTGCTCTGCTGCCGATGCCCCAGTGTCTGCCAACACCAGGAAATGCGTCTCATTAACAAACTGTCCTGAAACCTGACCCGACGCAACCCCCTCCTTCACACTGGGAGGAACAGAGAGCTTCTCCTTCTCCCCCCCTGTGTGGGGAACAGCACATTCTAGAGCCGCCCCACAGCAATAAACAGAAACAGAACAATCCTCAAGCAGCTTGCGCGACGTCAAAACAAGGTTCTGTTGTTACATAAGGAGCACTGGTAGTGATCCAAGTGACACTAAATCAAAGTGTTGAGGCTGTACCTTCAGTAAGGGGGAGGGACGGGAAGTGATACCTAACCAGAAAATAACTCCACTATCAACTGTTCTGTTGAGTCCACTGGTTTAATGACCCATGCATACTGTAAGATCACAGAAGCTGAGGTGTCCTGTATCCTAGTTACCTGTACAAAATGTAATTAGTAACCTAATCAGAGGGTCAAAATATAAAGGTATTGTCACCAGATTACTTTTCATTACCTCAGTATCAAATGCAATGTAAACAATAGAAAATAAATATCAATAAGACGTTTTTACGTAAGTGTATTATGTAAGACAACAGAACCTTAGAAAAGAAAAAAACAAGATATTTAGTATGTAAAATGTGTCCTCTGCTCAGAGATTTTATTCATAGGGAAAGCTGCCTTTCATTCAGCATATTCAGGCAGTAGCCTATACACCAACAATGAAACACATGAGCACATACTAGTTTAGAAAAAGCAGAAATACAATCTGAGCTGACAGAAAATGCTGACACACATATTATGAACATATAGGTTCACCCACTGAATTAAAACAAGAACAACTAGGTTATGAAAAGCATAAAGCAGATTCAGGCAGTAGGCGTATAGATTCACACTTAAAGTATTATCCTACAGAACAGTTTACAGAGAAGAGATAACATCTGATCCTTTTACAACAAACTCTATGCGCTTTTTTTAATCTTTTACTAACATTGTAATCTTGCTTTTCATTTTTAGAAATATAACAGTAATCTGATAACACCTTTAATTTAATGCAACTGTAAGAGAATTCGGTTGCTTGTTTTTATATCCTGGTTTCATTACATCTAATCTGTTACTCTCCAAGCCTGTGTCCTTAGTACCAATGTAATCCTGCTAGTAATCCCCAATTTTCGGAAATGTAATTAATCTGATTACGTCTTTTTTATATAACTGTAAGGGAATACAGTTACCTTTTTTTGTATCCTGTCCTCGGTGGAGTGGATAGTAAGCCTCTCACACGTTCACTGTGAATAACTGAACAGCATGGAGAACAGAGTTTTTTCAAAACAATGTTTATTAGAAAAACAACTACAATAAATAGTTCCTGAAGTGAGAAATCACATGTTTATTCACAGTAAAAACAAAAACAAGAGATAAAGTGTCTTCCTGTCATGGGATCCTTTCTGCACATAATGTTCTGGAGCTCACGATGCGCCTCTGTGAAGAGATCAACAGACAGAGATCAACACACACACACTTGTTTATATTCAAATGCCATTTCTTGTTGATAGCAGCAATCATGATTGTTGGATTACCAAAAGACAATGGCCCGGGGGACTGGGGCCGCTTACTAAACATCCCTATGTGTATACAGCGTGTAGTTATAAAGTCTCAAGGCGATGTGAACACACACACACACACACACACACACACACACCACACACACACACACACACACACACACACACACAACACACACACACACACACACACACACACACACACACACACACACACACACACACACACACACACCCACACACACACACACACACACACACACCACACACACACACACACACACACACACACACACACACACACACACACACACACACACACACACACACACACACCCTTTCTCACGTACACAGAGGCCCTTTCTCATGTCCCAGTTTGAACCTCCTCCCCTCACATCTCAGACGGCCATGAGAATTACAGGAAGGGGGGTCGGGGAAGTAACTCGAGGAGTCGAGGCCAGAGGTGTAAGATATGAGAATTCCTTTCCTCTGAGTGGTCATTTAAAAAGCAACATCAAATAAATATGACGGGAGGCACAGCTGATTTAATACCGCTTTATTTCCAACCCATTTACTTTTAATTTAATTCACAACGTGGCTTTATGGGACAATATCAGACTACAGGAGCAGGCAGGCACCATGATGTGACTGATTCAACTTTGGAATATTTATACAAACTATTTCATTATCAAACAATTAATAAGAGCTATCACATAAAGTAGCACTATCATATCGAATTTCCCTCACCTCTCTCTAGGGATCGCTACCATGGGTAATAGAATTATGGGGCAAAAGTTGTATTTAGAATCATAAAAAGCAAGCAGGGAAAACTGTACACGTACACACACACACACACCCCCCCCCATCAACGCCCCAACACACAACAAGAAACACTGTCCTTAAAAACAGATAATATAATATCAGACCCGAATCAGAAATTATAGCTATACTATAGAATATATTATATAGTGCATTATGATGCGCTACACATATGGTGAAATAGAGAATATACACTCATATCTCCTCCCGTGAGCCTCCTCTATGAGCATTTAGAGAGTTGGGGTTTTACTTAAAGATGATGCACTGAGATAGATTTCACAAGCGGAGAAACGAGAAGTGGAAACATTTAGAATTGAGCTAATGACAGAAACACACACACACCTGTTTCTCCTCTGTAGACAGCCCCCCCTGCACTGCCACCAGCTGGTACTGTGTGTGCTTCAGGCTGCGGGGGGGCTTCCGGAGTTGTTTCAGGGCTGTGGGCAGGGTGTCTCTGCTCAGTAGCCTCCTGGTGTCTGATGCTGGGGAGGCGGGGTCCAGGAGCAGCAGGCTCAGGCTGCCGTTCCTCCTCTGCTCCAGACCCACGATGGAGCGGCTGTGGCCTGCAGGGGGAGACAGGTCACAGCTGTGAGGGACAGCCTCAGACCGGTGTCACAGAGAGGGGGGAGGGGCACAGTATTGTTTACATTTGGTATAAAGCCTCTTCTGGCTTTGCAGCTTAGGCATCAGGCAGCATCACACAGGTTTACCCCAAGGATGTTTGTGTGAAGCAAGTGATTCGGAAGAATTTTGAGCAGATTATTTCCTGAGAATTCAGCATCCAAAATATTTTATTTTAGGAACTTTTGATAAAATGTTCACTGTATTATATATATGTTTAGTCAACCGTACAGTAGAGCGGTGCAGTGATGATGTATTTCTGTAGACCGACCTGTTAGCATTGCAAGGGCTCCCTCCACAAAAGTTGACAACATGTTTATGATACTCAACACGTTTGGTTCAGAAGGAAAATCTCCAAATATTTACAGTACACCATTCTGTGATTTTTAAATCTTAAATGCTATTGCAGAAGTAAAAAGCTAATGCCATAAACAAACTACATCACGGTCACATGGGTGCACATCACCACGGTTAAGCTAACGGCGGATAATGTTCGACATGGTGACGTTTGGAAGGGTCAAATGGTCGCAACCGCTGTTTTTAAAGACACATAAGCTTCGGAAATTCACGAGTGGGGTAACAGACGTATTTTATGTTGTACAATAAAAGTGAAAAACGTGCTTCTGACAACACACACGTTAAAAGAAAAATCGACTTCGAGACGAGGGAACCAGAAGTGATGAAATATTATTAATATATACACAGTGCATCCGGAAAGTATTCATACCCCTTCACTTTTTTCACATTTTGTTATGTTACAGCCATATTTCAAAATGGATTCAATTCATTTGTTTTCTCAACATTCGAGACACAATACCCCATATGACCAAGTGGAAACAGTTTTAAAATCATTTTTGCTAATGAATAAAAAATAAAACACTCAAATATCACATAAACATAAGTATTCACACCCTTTACTCCAGGGGTTCCCAAAGTGGGGTCACGAGATGTTTACAAAATTAAAAAACAAAACACTCACGGACCACCTAACTCCACACATATCCAAAAACAATAGGCCTGCTTAGCACTCCAACAGTACATCACAGCCTAATAATGACAGCTTAACCTTCTCTATATCGCCTCGTTCACACATTAAATCAACAATACAAATACAGATTATATAAGCATTTAGTTCAAATGCGATTTAAAATGCTCTCAGGTTTTACACCTCTTATGAAATGTAGACTACATTTATTACGGAGTTTATGTCCAACAGACTCACAGATCGTTGGCTACTGAGAGATATGCAAAATACACCCGCATGTAGTACGACACAAACCTCCGCTGTGGATTTTCAAAACAAAATACAGTAAAACTATGGTCGCAGGCCCAAGTTTAACTCTCTGAGGTCTAAGCCCTTTTTTCCCATGTAAAGGCCCGGACACACCAATCTGACAACAAAGAACTGACACAGACGGACCCCGACTGTTGTGTTGCCTCACGTCTCTGCGTCTTGGCCATGTGTCGCACTGGAACACACCGCAAAGACTTCAGCCGACGGCCAAGAAGCACGTACGAACTGCGCATGCGTGAGTGGCAATAACTCTCCTTACCAGCAGGCGGCGGTAGTGTGTATTCGTCATTCAAAAGAGGCAACAACCGGAAGACAGACTGCGTGATACACCGAGAGAAGAAGAACAGACTGCGTGATATAAACAAACAACAAATAGCGTGTGCGTTCCATTTTCACTCTACAGCGAGAAGCTCATGGGGCTTTCCCGAACCTGTGTCGAGAGCTGGAGTTAAATGAAATCTCAGATTTGCCTTCTTAATAGTTTGTTTGGGTCCCTCACTTCCGTTTCGCTTCTCATGCACTGATTCGCTAGCTGAACAGCCAATCAGATTGATTTATTTTGCCGACTGCCTTTGGCCGACTGTTTTCGGCCCGGCTGAAAAGACCCGACGGTGCGGGACACACCAATCTGAGTAGGGCGTGTCGACGCTCATCGTCGGCCTGACGCCCACCGACGCCGATCATCGGCCTGGTGTGTCCGTGCCTTTAGGCTCGTCTGGGCTTTTTTTGTAAAAATGCTATTAAAACATGAACCTTGGTGACCATCGGGCTGGCCTGCATGGTCTGCCTACAAAACAAAAAATAAACAAACGTTTATGCACCCCCAACAACAGCCTCTGATCATCAACAGACTTCATGCAATGCTTCATCGGATGCTTATATTAGATAATAATCTATATCTCACTCCTAACATCTAAATCTACTTCCAGCATGGATAATTGTTCATAAAAGACATCCATTGTTTGTTCTATATGCTTCTTGAAATCCTAAAAAACACATCGTTTTTCTAGAACAGATTACAAATCGCCAGAAAATGGTACAAACAAGTGGCAACATGTGTGACGTGTTGCGCTGGGCTATATCCTGCAATCGAAAGTGAAACTTAAGCTCGCTCCATTGCGGAGATATTCCTGCGAGAGTGCGTAAAACTTAAATGTATTAATTTATTCTAGCACACCCCCCCGTTGACAGGGGTCGCCAGTCTCTGGCACTGTTATTACTGCCTCAAGTCTTCTTGAGTATGATGCTACAAGCTTGGCACACCTTTCTTTGGGCAGTTTCTCCCATTCTTCTTTGCAGATCATCTCAAGCTCCATCAGCTTGGATGGGGAGCGTCGGTGCACAGCCATTTTCAGATCTCTCCAGAGACGTTCAATCGGTGAAGTCTGGGCTCTGGCTGGGCCACTCGAGGACATTCACAGACTTGTCCTGAAACCACTCCTTTGTTATCGTGGCTGTGTGCTTAGGGTCGTTGTCCTGTTGAAAGGTGAACCTTCGCCCCAGTCTGAGGTCCAGAGCAGGTTTTCATCAAGGATCTCCCTGTACATTGCTGCATTCATCTTTCCCTTGATCCTGACTAGTCTCCAAGTTCCTGCCGCTGAAAAATATCCCCACAGCATGAAGCTGCCACCATGCTTCACTGTAGGGATGGTGTTGGCCAGGTGATGAGCGGTGCCTGGGTTCCTCCAGACATGATGCTTGGCATTCAGGCCAAAGAGATCCATTTTGGTTTCATCAGACCAGACAATTTGGTTTCTCATGGTCTGAGAGTCCTCTAGGTGCTCCATGGGGGCTTTCATGTGCCTTTGGCTTCCTTCTGGCCACTCTACCATAAAGGCCTGATTGGTGGAGTGCTGCACAGATGGTTGTCCTTCTAGAAAGTTCTCCCATCTCCACAGAGGAACACTGGAGCTCTGTCAGAGTGACCATCGGGTTCTTGGTCACCTCTCTGACTAAGGCACTTCTCCTCCATTGTTTGGTTTGGTTTGGGCAGCAAGCTCTAGGAAGAGCCGTGGTGGTTTCAAACATCTTCCATTTGCAAATGATGGAGACCACTGTGCTCGTTGGGACGTTCAATGCTGCAGACATTTTTCTGTACCCTTCCCCAGATCTGTGCCTTGATACAATCCTGTGTCTGAGGTCTACAGACAATTCCTTGGACCTCATGACTTGGTTTGTGCTCTGATATGCACTGTCAACTGTGGGACCTCATATATAGACAGGTGTGTTCTTTTCTAAGTCATGTCCAATCTATTTAATTTACCACAGGTGGACTCCAGTCAAGTTATAGAAACATCTCAAGGATGATCAGTGGAAACGGGATGCGCCTGAGCTCATTTTCAGTGTCAAAGCAAAGGGTGTGAATACTTATGTACATGTGATATTTCATTTTATTATTTTTAACGCATTTGCAAAAAATTCTTTAAAAATGTTTTCTATTTGTCATTATGGGGTATTGTGTGTGGAATGTTGAGAACAAATAAATAATTTAATCCATTTTGAAATAAGGCTGTAACATAACAAAATGTGAAAAAAGTGAAGGGGTATGAATACTTTCCGGATGCAAGGTATAATATAACTAATATCAACTCATTCCTGCACCACTCTATATTGTCGTAATATTGAAAGAAGTATTTGATCAGAAATATTGTGATTTGATTTTCTCCACATCGCCAAACCTTAATTTATTAGGCTTCTGTTTGACACATTCAGTGATCTCTTTCCCTGAATAGGGAATATGGTGGTGATGGCAGGTGTTTCTGTGTACCTTGGTGCTGCAGGTAGAGCGGGGGCATGGAGGTTTGGATGAGTCGGGGGGGCAGTCTGCCGCTCCTGCTGGACTGGAAATACTGCTTCACCCAGTCAAACAGCCGGGGGTGGCTGTTATCAGGCCCTGTGGGCCGGTGGAAGTCGATGATGCGAGCACTGAAAACACAAACAGTACAAAGTCTTACTGAGTGTGACATTTAGTATGACTGTCCAGCTTAAAGGTGGGGTATGTAATTTATTTCAGAAACACTTTTTGTTATATTCCATGGAATGCTCTTAACATCCCGATAGCAATGAATATATTAAATGCTTTGACAATAAATACATAAAAAAATGTCATCTGTGGAAGCCGTAGTACTGTAAAAAGCCCGACCAATCATTTTAGCCGGCCCGGCTAAAATAACTGGATGGCCTACCTGCCTGTCAGCCTTCCATCTGTGCACAAACTTATCTCGTGCCCTCATTGGTCATGTGTGCGTTCGTGTGTGTTGGAGGAGGGGCTCTGTAACGAAGTGGCAGATTTTTTCTGGCTGTGTATTTTCAAATTCTAGCGCACTCGAGCTGGTTTCTCCAAAATGACCTACCCCACCTTTAATGAAGATTCTAAGAAAAAGGCTTTGTGTCTGCTTTTCTTGAATTTCACCAATATTCCAGTCACTTGTACCCCATGCATCAAGTACCACAAGGGGTCCCCATACCCCCGGTTAGGAACCACTGCTATAATGCATGTTTTTGTGCATACCTGTATACCAATATACCAATGCATGTTGGTATATTGGTATACAGGTATGCACAAAAACAAAAACATCCAACTATGGCGGAGTCGTCAGATAACTTCTGCAGGTGACAGGTTGCGGTGTTGTGGGTGAAGTCTGCAGTGTAGAGGGTGAAGAGAAACGGTGCCAGCACCGTCCCCTGTGGGGCCCCCGTACTGCTGATGATGGTGTCTGATTGATCTGATTGGTGTCCTGGTCCTCATGTACTGTGGACGGTTGGTGAGGTAGTCCAGGATCCAGGAGGTGAGGTGGTGATCCACCCCCGAGAGCTGCAGCTTGTCCCCAAGGAGTGGGGGCTGGATGGTGTTGAAGGCACTGGAGAAATCAAAGAACATTATCCTCACAGTGCCCCCAGGCTTCTCCAGGTGGGAGAGGGACCTCTGCAGCAGGTAGATGACGGCGTCATCCACCCCGATGGCAGGCTGGTAGGCGAACTGCAGCGGGTCCATTGATGGTCTCACAAGGGGCCGAAGGTGTCCAAGGACCAGCCTCTCCAGGGTCTTCATCAGCTGTGATGTCAGCGCCACCGGCCGGTAGCTGTTGAAGTCCTTGGGGTGAGGGGTCTTTGGCACAGGTACCACACAGGACGTCTTCCACAGTTGTGGTACCCTCCCTTGCTTCAGGCTCAGGTTGAATAGAAGCTCCACAATCCCACACAGCTGATCCGCACAGGATTTGAGGAGCCTCAAGCTGATGCCATCTGGACCCGCCGCCTTCCTCGCTTTACACTTCTGCAGCTCCCTCCTCACCTGTTGGTTGTGAGGGACAAGGTGTCGTCGGCGGGTGGAGGGGAAGGGGGGGGAGAAGAAACAGGGGCTGAAGTGAGAGGTGTCTGTGAGCTGATGGCTGGGGGCTGATGTGCTGTTTACACGAGAACGCAAACGGTTGTATCCGCTACTTTTCTCTTTCGTATAGCCCGTTCGTTCACACGAGGCCGTAACGGAAACGCGGAAACAGACCCCGCAAACGATAACGGGTCCCAAGGTGGATAGATCTGCAAACGGAACGCTCTGGGGGGCCAAACGGCTCTGTGTGTACGCCCTATACGATCATTTCCGGATAACGATGAAGCCATTGCCCCACCTCTCCCCACCTCTGCTGCTCACTGCTGTAGCATGGTCAGTAGCTACTGCTACTGACCATGCTACAGATGTTAGTGCAAAATCTACAGCTCCTCTACCACAACCATCAGCAACAAGTGGACATGGAGAATTACATGAACTACCTGTTGCTAAATCCACCGCGGGGCATAAACAGAAGGGCAACCATGGCAACCATGCTCGGGGGTCTTCTTCGCTGCTTTTGGTGTATTTTGTGGCGAAAGTACAGCGCCACTTACAGGCCCGGCATATGTACTACAGCGTCTCCAGTGCTTTCCAGTGGTCTCGTGCGGAAGTACAGCGCCACTTACAGGCCCGGCATATGTACTACAACGTCTCCAGCGCTCCCGAGCGGTCTCGTGTGAACGGAAGACTTTTTTGATATCGTAATCGGTTCGTTTGCGTTTCGTATGCGTTTGCGTGTAAATGGGGTCCGAGTAGAGTTGGGAGAGGTGACATGGCCATTTCCAGGCAGTGGGGACAATGGGGGGTGCAGCAGGGGGGAATGGGTCGGGGGGAGGGCGCATGACTGATCAAATCTGTTGAAGAAGATATTCAAGTCGTTTGCCCACTGACGGTCCCCCCCGGACCTGGGAGTCTGGCTCTTTGTAGCCAGAGATGGTTTTCAGGCCTCTCCAGACTCCGCTGACGTTCCTCTGCAGCAGCTGTTCCTCCATCCTCTCCCTGTAGCTGTTTTTCCCCTCTCTGATTTTCCACCTCAGCTCCCTCTGTACAGTCTTCAGCTCCTCTCTGTTGCCAGATCTGAAGGCCCTCTTTCAGTCTTTCAGGAGAGCCTTTATTTCAGGGGTACACATCCCACGCAGTAGTGTCAAAACAGTCTTTCAGGGCCTCCTCAGACCACTTCTTCACGGTGCGTGTGGGCACCGGCTGTCTGTGGACCAGAGGTTGGTACACAGGCTGGAGGTGAACCAGGTTGTGATCAGAATTGCCCAGGGGAGGAAGGGGGGATGACCTGTATGCATCCTTGGTGTTGGCATACAGTAAGTCCAGTGTTTTATTGCCTCTGGTGGTGCAGGTAACATATTGTTTGAAAGTGGGCAGAGTTTTTGAGAGAGAGGCATGATTGAAGTCTCCAGAGATCAGGAGAAGAGCATTTGGGTGCTGTGTCTGCAGTCTGCTTACAGTAGAGCTGATGACGTCACATGCCTCTTCAGCATTGAGCTAGAGACTTCATTCTAACTTAAAAATGATCACAAGACATTCAGCTATAAAACTTTTATTCAGATTTTTCATATCTTTTACACTTTTTGAGATATTTAACTTAGTTTGGAGCTTGGTCAAGAGGCCTTCTTCAGATTTTAACATTAGTGTGTATTGTGCCGCTCGTTAAGTCTAGAGTGCTTTGATCTCAAAACAGAGTGGAGGACAGCTTGAAATTCGCCCCAAAAAATGTTTTAAACCTGCCATAACTCCCAAACCCTACACTCCTTGGACATAATTTTTCATCATGGGGGTTGAGGTGACGTGCAACAACATTAACATTAACCTTTCTGTTGGTCGCTTGTTAGCAGACCCTTCACGCGATGGCAGAGCGAACAGGTACAGGCAGGGCCCATAGTGATAGCCCTATAGTTCAAATCTACTACCCACAAATAAACATATGGACATGGGTTACTATTTAAAAAAAAAAAAAAATGGTAAATGTATTTAGGAACCTATCCATGTGATTTTAAGTGGGGGTGGACCTCAAATCCTCTAGGGGGTCCGGGCGCATGCTCCCCTGATACGATTTTATTTTTTATTTTGGAGTTAAATGCATCAATCTGGTGCATTTTGAGGGGAAAATAAAGAGACTAGATCTATGGGAACACCTATATGAAACAGAACTGTATACATTTCAATAATCATAAAATCATGGCCATAACCAATAACATATCCAATATGAAAAAACACTGAAACATGTTTATTTATTTATTTTTGGTAAATGTCTGTAAGTGTGTCTGGGCTCCTGAACCAGCCTCTCCTGTCTCCCTCCTCTCCCTCCTCTCCCCCCTCTCCTCTTTGAGGCAGCAGCAAAGACTAGTTTTAGCTCTCAACAAGTTTTAAAAGTGTATCTTACCTTTTTTCACCTAGTTAACATTTTTTTTTTTAATTCATGCATATTTGACTAATCACTCCCCCCTCAAATGGAAATATGTGTTTACATAAATGGTGACCAAACCGTTTGAGACCCACTGAGAACTTAGACTAAGTTAACTATCTAAACACTCCTCGATCCTCGGTCCTCCGGTAGTGACCCGGAAATGATTTCAGCGCGCCATGTTGAAGGACATCTAATTTCTCTAAATGCACATCGAGGACCGAGGATCGAGCATCGAGGAGGCTCTCTGGAGGAGCTATAATCGAGGATACACTGATGGTTCCTCCACGGCTCCTCCGTGGATGCATTTCCGGCAACAGAGATGTTTCAAAGAGTCGTGACGCACGGCCGGACTTATCTCAGCCAATGACAGCTCTGCATGCATCCCCTGGATATTCTTTTATTAACTGCTTTCATCGCGACGCGATGTTTACAGAGAGAACAGCTGTGAGGTCCGTGCAGAAAGCAGAGGAGTGTGTATAATATATATCACTCAGTATAACAGGCCTACATTACTCTCTTTATTTGCTTTAGTTTAGTAGATATCTACAAACAAAGAGTCGATATTTGTCTAAAACCATTTAGTGCTTCACATAATAAAATACAACGGCTGTATCCTGATATATTATATGCTTTAGGAGCTGTAGGTGCGTGTGGTACAGTGTGTAGGTGTGTGTGTGGTAGAGTGTGTGTGTGTGTGTGGATACGGCGGACAGACAGGTCTCAGTTGGTTTGGTGTCCTATGCTTACTTTTCATACTTGTAAATAAAACTTTTGGCCCGTAATTTAATTTCCTCATTGTAGCAACCAGAGAGGGGAGAGGGGGAGGGGGGGGATATATCCAGTCTCTGATAGTGTTCCGTTATTATGAGAGTGCTCTCATACTTGTTTGATTCTGAAATTATATATTTATATATATGTGTGTGTGTATGTCCGCATCTGTAGCCTGTTATTGTGTCATTATACCGCACTGTGAATGAATTCAAAGTAAATATATAAGTCATCATGAACACAGTTCTGTCCATCAGACAGAGGGCTGTGCCTCCTGTCATCATTAATGGACGTCTCTTTAAAATGACTGCTCAGAGGAGAGGAGTTCTCATTTCTCTAACCGCCTGCTGCTTCCCCTCCTCGGCTCCTCCGCTCGCATCTCCTGTGGGCGGGACTAAGACACGAGGATAGGAGTCGAGGATAGGAGTCGAGGAGGGGAATTAGAGAAATGGGCCTATGTGTGGGAAACCCTGTGTTATGATTAGGTGCTCAGCACAGAAACAAACACTGACAAACAGACTGGAGTTTAAAGACTGTCTCAGCCTATTCTTTTCTGTCTGATGGAGAGTTCATACTGACTTCAACATGTTCCACATATTTTATACATTATTGGTGACGTATGGTTTTAGTTCAAAAGTTTGCAGTTAAAATATTCTGCTGCTTTTCAAAGCGTTTTTACTTTCTTTTCTCTTCTTAATACACATTCATTCACTACTACTTACATTAATATCTAACTCCTTCAGCCTACTTTCAGCTGCAGAAACCATTCAACTATTACATTATTCAGCTATTTCAGGACATTGAGGCTATACATTTTGTTGTTTATACCTTTTTTAAACCTTTTCTTTTATATTATATTAAGCTTCTTCACTATTTTTCATACTCTTCCAGTTTAACATTTCAAGTTTTCAACAAAGTCATTGCAATGCATTTGAGCTGTAACAATTTTGATTCAAATAATTTCACTTTTCTGCATTTCTCCGCTAAGTTCAGCAACACACTTACTTGGTTTTTGTAGCTAGAAGCAGCTACAGAGACCATTCAACTAATAAAATATTCAGCTTTTTCTACATTTTCAGCTAAATTCAGCAACAAATGTACACAGTTTACAGCATTCACATGCATTTTCTAGTCTCATCTTATTCTTCCGCCACAAATGTTGTCATGCTACTCGTCCGTCAGCATTGACAGGAAACACACAAAAAACACATCAAAATGTGCGGAATGACCGGGATCGGGTTGCTATGTCTTTTATAAGAGATTCGCCTAGCCGTTTTCATGCAAATCACAGAAAACTGCGATCATTTGCCCCATAGGAATGAATGGGAAATCCATTTGAACAAAGCTCAAAAACACCCCACTTTGACCCCATACAGATTCTGCATACTGTATCGTAGAACAAAAATTACAAGTTTAAACGGTTCTCGAGACTATGGACTTTATTGGATATTTTTTGATAGCTAGTACGGTTCTCACGTAGCCTCAGGAGCTTACGTTTTGTGAAAATTAGGAATGCTCCGATCGATCGGCCACCGATCGATATCGGCCGATACACACTCTCTGCCGATCGATCGGTGCTCTCTAAAAATGCCGATCGCGAGAGCCGATCGCATCACGTAAAATTATGAAGTAAAATACATGACACTTTTCTCTGTGCGCGGCAAAACAAGCTCGCCAAAATGGCTTCACCGGTCTGGCAGTATTTTAAGGTGTCCGAAAATGACAATAAAATAGCGGTATGCAACGTGTCTGAGCAGAAATCCTGCAGCTCCGCCCGCTGTGACGGACCGGTGAGCGAAACACACACTAAGAGTTAGACCTAACACACTTAGCTATTTGATCTACCTCTGGAACAAGCTAAACTAGTTATACATATGTTTATTCTTCACTGTCGGGTCACTCATTACTGGATCAGCGAGCTGCATGAGATACTGACAGGCTGTCAGGAGAGAGAGAGAGAGGGAGAGAGGGAGGGAGAGAGAGAGGGAGAGAGAGGAAAAGAGAGCGCTTCCTCTCATTTCTCCCGTGTTATTATCCAAAGTTAATGTAAACTTGAATAATGTACTTCATTTGAATGTAATAATTCTGTTGGTTGTTGTTTGTGGAAGCGCCAGTGAATGAGCCCCATTAACTGAGTTTTAAACATCACTTTAAATGGAAGATCCCCATAGGCCCCGCCCACTCGATCGGTATCGGCTAATACTGATTCCGGCGATCGGCCACAAAATTGGCGATCGGAGCATCCCTAATGTCACACTGTTTCACATTTTATAATGGTATGGGAGAGCTTTTTTTTCAAACTATTGCTCGGCTCGCCACATTTTTCACTCTTCATACATCATTTGGTGATCATAATTAGGGATGCTCCGATCGATCGGCCGCCGATCGATATCGGCCGATACTCACTCTCTGCCGATCGATCGATGCTCTCTAAAAATGCCAATCGCGAGAGCCGATCGCATGACGTAAAATACATGACACTTTTCTCTGTGCGCAGCAAAACAAGCTCGCCAAAATGGCTTCACCGGTCTGGCAGTATATTAAGGTGTCCGAAAAAGACAATAAAATAGCGGTATGCAACGTGTGTGAAGCAGAAATCCTGCAGCTCCGCCCGCTGTGACGGACCGGTGAGCGGAGCAAAACACACACTAAGAGTTAGACCTTACACACTTAGCTATTTTATCTACCTCTGGAACAAGCTAAACTAGTTATAAATATATTTATTCTTCACTGTCGGGTCACTCATTACTGGATCAGTGAGCTTCACGAGATGCTGACAGGCTGTCAGGAGAGAGAGAGAGAGAGAGGAAAAGAGAGCGCTTCTGCTCATTTCTCCCGTGTTATTATCCAAAGTTAATGTAAACTTGAATAATGTACTTCATTTGAATGTAATAATTATGTTGGTTGTTGTTTGTGGAAGCGCCAGTGAATGAGCCCCATTAACTGAGTTTTAAACATCACTTTAAATGGAATATCCCCATAGGCCCCGCCCACTCAGTCGGATCGGCGATCGGTATCGGCCGATACTGATTCCGGCGATCGGCCCCAAAATTGGCGATCGGAGCATCCCTAATCATAAACTAGGGAAATGTGTCACGGCCGCACCGATATGCTCATTTAATCAAACTGACTTACAAATATAGCAAACACGAGAGTCATCAGGTGTTCATCTGGTATCCTAAATACTCTGGGTAGGATACTTAGCTGATTGGAGTTACAGTTTTTTACTTAGAAACAATAATGCAGCTCAATATTGTCAATACATTCTCTGACAGGCTGTCTTTCGTTCACTTGCAGGGCGTTGCCGTGGAAACGCTTTGATCTTTGAAAACACCTGTTGGTCTTTAACTAAATCCAGTGGTAATCTAAAGATGTTCAGAAACGATGCAGGAATGTGGTACAAGAATCCAAACATGTAATAGATAAACAGTTCAAATAGTCAGCTAAAAGTGAGCTAAAATGAATGGATATTCTTTACCTTTACAATGCAACTAATACTATTAATACTTACTCAGCGGGGGTAATGTTAGCATCGGGAGGCGCACCCAAGTTTCAGTCACACAGTCAACATTTCTCGGAATTTTCTAGTGTTACATGTTGCAGCCTGATGTTTTGTGATGTTACACCCTGATTAGACAGCGTGGGGCTCACCTGATTCCTAGAGAGGTGAGGAGGGCGTAGATCTCCGTGGCTCCGATCCAGGCTCGTGTTCCCTGCAGCCGCTGGTTGAAGTGGGACGCGCCGTGCGGATCCAGCCCTTCTTTCCAAGCCTCCTCGATCATACTCTGCACTCGAGGGATACTAGGCACCGGCCTTCTCTGGAGGAGAAGGAGAGCATCAAGTACAAAGTACTAACTGACATGTACAGGCAGCAAACAACCCTGATGAAAGTGTTTTAAAAGGTCCCCTATTATATGGTTTTTCATCAATATATTATAGGTCTCAGATATATACAAACATGTCTCTGAAGTGTTTGGCTCCAAATACCAAACAGATCATTGCAGCATCCCATAAACCCCTCTGTTTCAAAAGTGCTGATTCTCTGTCTGTTACTTTAGATGAAATAAGGAGCCACTCCCCACGCCCCTCTGAGAGATATTTGGTTACAAAGAACACAATGGTGCTCTAGGAGGAGATTCAGGTGATAAGGGGGGGGGGGGGGGGGGGTTACCTTGGTTGCTGATTGGCTAATGGTTACACAAGCCAAAAAATCATTATGACATCATAAAGTGGCCCAAATCTGATCAGCTCATTTTCAGACAGGTTTTTATATAAATGGATCAGGACAAAAAGTGAGAGAATCTTTTTTCCTGAAACTTTCAGAATCTCTTTAACCAGAGGGGGGGACACATGTTGATGTAGAAAAGACACTAAAAAGTGGATTTTGCATAATAGGTGACCTTTAATGATTTACACATCACCAAAGCTCACCTTCCCCTGGGTGTAAAATGTGATCAGATATCCAAAATGATAAATGTTTTTGATGCATGGGCGGTTCTAGGAAGGGGGCCGACAGGGCCCAGTGTCCCTGTATCTCTGAGGTACAGCCCTTAGGCCCCCCTCCAACAGTACAGTCTATAATTATAATACTATTGGTTATAGTGTTGCAGGAAGGACTTTGCAATTACTTAATATCAATTAATAACATTTTAACTAAGTTACTGATACACATTTTGTAACTGAGACAAATACTAAATATGTTTTTTTTGTGCGCTATGACTTTATACTGAACTGAAAATGTTGAACACACTATTTCTGTCTTTTGTCCTGCATTAAATGTGATAAAATAACTGGCCGCAGCATGATGACTGACTGCTTTCTTCTCCATCGCAACAGTGACCAAAGCTCATAGGCAATATAGTATTTATCACATCTACCAAACTGGAAGGAAATAAAGGATATCAAAGAAATACATCTGAAATAACACAACCTGAGTCTAGTTACATTATGATGGAGACTCCTGTATTCCTGACGAATGTTAGGGTTATCATTATATAAATGTAGCAGGTTAAAACTCAATACACTGCTCCTTCACAATATATAGCTGAACTGCACTGATCAGCCATTGGTTTGAAACAGGCTATATTAGAGATCCGCTTCTCTTTGAATAAGATATGATATGCAAATCCAACACTGTTTACCTGTTGTCTTAAATTAAGTCAATTTCCACAGAGCTAATTCTGTCCTGTCATACTCACACAGGCAAGCGGCCTTTATATGTTCAACTCTACTTTCGTCTACTGGGAACATTCACAACATCATGACTTGTAAAACAAAGAGGTTCTGATGTCTGGTCAGATATTGAGCAGAGTGAGTGTGCACCTTGCAGGAGGGGAGCATATGCATCGATGGTGTGCAGAGAGGAGAGGAGCATCTGGATGTTCCTGTAGCCGCAGCCCCAGCCCGTGTCCCCCGCTGAGGAGCAGAAGTGGTCCGTGTCAGCACTCAGCCACACATGGACACAGTCTCTGGCTTCAGTCTGGTAATATTCAGATAACGCTCTGAGCACACCTAGGCAGACCGAGCGGAGTGCACAAAAAGAAAGTTGAGATCATACTCTGACCAAGCGTAGCATTAATACAGCTGAAAATACACAAAATGAGTAAAAAAGAAGCCCTGATTCTCACTTGATACAGCTGAAAACAGATAAACCAGTGTTTTTCATGTTTTTTCAATGTTAATATAACTAATCAAAAAGACACAGTTCAATGCAAATACAATGCTGTTTTAGTGTTTTTGCGTGAAAGCAACACATTTGTATCATGAATTAAGTAAATAAGACAGTTGTTGCAGAACAGTTTTGTACCTCTTTAGAAAAGGCTTTTCCCTTAACACAATCTTCGCAAATCTTAAGAATAATTTCAGACTAACTGGACTGGAAACCCTACTTCCATTCACAGCCAGGAAAACTATTTAACTAAAGAGCTGACGAGATTAAGGCTTTTCTGTCTGCAAGAAATCTTTAGACAAATTCAAGGAATGGCAAGAGAAGCAGTGGTTTATATCCAAATGAAGAGCCTGCAGGTCTCCCTCACGTCCATGCAACAACCTCACCCTAACCCAAAATAAGTATTTCCAATAAGGGAGAATGCTACTTACAGAGACATTATCTTGAGTTTATATAAAACCAACAAACAGAGTAAAACATAACAATATCTGAGAAAAACGGACGGATAAATAATTATTTGTATGTATTTTCGTTTAGATTATTATTGTGATAGTATTGTTCAATACCAAGGGGGTATTCGTTTCATTTTGAATAGCGTAGTCTACTTTTCTTAATGATAAGCGAGCTGTTATTAAAAAATATGAATGCCGCTTCCGGTAACACGGCAACAGAAGGGGCAGGAATTATGATGGCCGGTCTTTGATCCCAAAGCCACGGAGGGAGAAGTTGGCGACAGTGTGTGTGAGGCTCCAGAGACCCGTTGGTATGTTTCTCCGTTGTTTATTGCGTTGTGCGTTCTTGATCTGTTGCCTTATTGTGTGAGAGTGCTGTTGCGCAATTGACGGCTTTTACGCAGCGTGGTTTGTGTGCGCTCCGTTTTGTTTAGTGTATATTTTTAGACAGCGCAGATGGTGTTCAGTGAGGTTTTCTGGGTTTCTTGGTTTCAAGTAGAGAAAGAGACTTTCTTATTAATTCATTTAAGTTAATGATGTTTTGTAGAATGACTCACAATTTATCATTTGAATTATAATACCCTGAAAATGGAATGTGACTGAATTATTATTATTATTATTATTAGAAATAATGCAATGAGGCATACAAAATGTTTGTGATTTTGTTTGCATGTGAACTAACATTTGTTTGTCCTCTGTGTTTGAAGGTTTTCAACCTGATGAGAATCTGATGAAAAGTGTCTTATAAATAACTGCTGAGCAGAAAATTAAGACAAAAGAAAGAATCTGAGTTGTCCAAGCGTCCTCTGTTGCCCTCCAGCCTCTCAAGTTTGGGCAAAACACTGAATACAGTTCCAAAACCCGAAGAACTTCACACATACCCTGAGTTCTGGTCCTGCCATCATCCAGCCCTGAGGCCAGAGACTCCATCATCTCAGCTCTCTTGCAGTGGAACTCTGCGGGGGCCAGAAGCCCCCTGGCCACAGCCTTCTCCATGCTCCTCTCCATCTGTCGGCTGTAGCCCCCTCCTCCGTCCAGACCAAACTGCTTCTGCACCACAAGCACCAGAACACAAGCGTCAGATATACGCACAACACAAGGACATCAAGAGAGGGAAAATATGAAGCTGGCTGTGGAAGCAGAGCTATTGATCATTCAATGACTAGCAGGAGGTGCTTTCATTGAAAGGTGAAAGGTATACCTCAGCTCCAGTAAGTTCTTACTAAATCGTTAGTTTGTGTGTTTGAAAGTAAATGGTCAACGATGCCATATAGAGTGGGTCAGGAATGAGTCCTAAAACCCGGAAATGAGTTAGCATTTTACAACCTTTGGATCAATCATCGCTAGTTGGCATTTTTTTAAACATATTTTAGCCTGAAATAAGGTCTGTGATTAACACAGACACAAGAGATTTTCACTTTTTGATCTACTGCATAAAATAAAGTCAGTACCTCACTGGTGAATATCCGAAGCTTCTATGTGTCATAAAGACAAATGTGTTAAGTATCATAAACATGTGTTGGCACAGCTTATTTTTGACATTATACCGAAATCCAATGGAAAAATCCAATTGCCTTTGTCAAGGGAGCCCTTGTGATGCTAACGTACAGGTCAGCCTACAGAACTAGCTCATTACTGCACCACTCCTTTGGTTGTTAAAAAGTATTACAATGATAAACTTCATATCGAGTGTGTTTGACAAGGCAGTAAACCACAGCCGTAAAACTCAGAGTGGAAAGTGAAAGCTCCGACATAACTGTGTTATGGACAGGGGCTGAAACACTTGTGTGCGTTACCTTCTAGTATCAATGGGGTGAGATATGCTGCCTGGAGTTTTGACCTCAACTTGGTATATCATTTCTTAGAAATCTTAAATCCTAAACCCTTATCCTAACATACATAGAGAATCAACTCAGATTAAAAAAAGGATTTGTTTTTGTTCTCATTAAATCTGAATCTCACCACACTCACATGGAAGGATTTAGCTGAAATGACTATCACATGCTGTCAAAATAAAATGTAATGACTCAAAAGCTAGGAGCAATTTGGAATTTAAGATATAGATGACGTAATGTGCTGTGGGTCGAGTGTTTTGTGCTTCCCGTCTAACAACAACAAATTATTATTCCTCCAGCTCATCGAGGTGCTTAAAGTGTACTTATGGCTTTTAAACAAAAATAATTCTAGCATCCAAAGATTGATGGTATTTCGACTCCAAAAGACTTTTCCCCGTTTGGATCATTTGACCACTGTATTCTTGTCCTGCTGAAGGAGCACTCCTGTGCTCATTGAAGTGCTGGAGTTCCAACTTGTGAAAATATATATTAAAACATTCTTAAATTGCTATTAGAGATGTCTGTGGGTGTTTATACAATTATAAAGATAAACTGACACACAAGCACTGAGCAGGGATCATTAGTCCATCTATAGTTTAAAGAAGAAACATCCTGCTCATTTTCAGGTTCACATTTGTATGTAGTGTCTCTACTATGACATGTCTCCATGCTTTAATGTTCAAAAAGCTCTTTACTTACACCTGATATAAATGTTGACTATCAAATTGATGCTGGAAGTTTCCAATTTACATTTGAAAGTCAAAAATGTACAAAAAAAATACGGCACAAATGCAGCAGTGATTTGCTGAAGCACAGTATCCAGACCTGCAGCTTCTTGAAGTCCTCTCTCTCCTGCCGGGCCTCGTCCTCCCGCTGCAGCTCCCGGGCCAGCCTCAGGTCCGAGCCAGGGCTGTGAGCAGCGGCTGAGAGAAGAAGAAGAGGAGTGGGCATCACATCAGACAGGACCGAGGAAGACAATGACTTTTAAAGTGCAATAGAGGGAAGTCTGGGACTGGTGTAGCAGGGAGGGATGAACGCCCACCTGCTGAGTTCACAGCAGCTCCATGCTCTAAATGTAGCTCCACATGTTCCTGCAGTGAGGAGCTGTCCATGCAGACCACAGAGCACAGAGGGCACTCAAATCTCTTCTCTCCTGCCAAAAGAACGGCACACCATGTAAGTCCAGATATCAAAAACTTTTTATACAACCGAGAGACATCCATTATAAAATTAAAGAAGCCCAATTTTGCTTTTCTCTTCTCCTCTTTCCGGTAGAGTTTCTCTCCCAAACACTCCCCCCCCCCCCCCTGCCTGAAACGCCTCCATTGGACTCCTTTTGTTTACTTTGCTAACATAGCGAACATCACTATGTAACACTTGCGCTCCAGGACATTTCACCAGTTGCAATGAAATATACTTGCAGTTACAGGGAGTAGTAGACGTTTGCAATAAGGGAACAGTATTAGGGCTGCACGATTTGGGGAAATAATCTAATTGCGATTTTTCTGACAGATATTGTGATTCGATTTGCGATTTTGTTTTTAAGCGACCCAACGGAAGTTTATTGTAAAATGCGGCCATATCTCCGGCTAGGAAGGTCGCATCAACATGCTCCCGTCTCTAGCACCCCCGCAGCCCGAGCTACGAGTGAAAGAACTAAGCTTACATGAAACTTCCGTTGGGTTGCTTTAAAGTCAAGCTTCAGTTTAAGATTCACCCTGTAATAGATGTAGAACATGTGATGGAGCTAACCTGACTCAGATGGTTGGTTTCACCAAACCATCTAGGAAAGCTCCATTGGAAGCCATTTGGAAACGGGCAGGCACTTTCAAAAATACTTGGCAGGTGATTGGATTAATCTGTCTATCACCTTCTATCATGGGCCACTTCTGATTGGTTAACAATGGCTGGTACATGTGGAGCACAGCACTTCTGATTGGTGTGGATGACTGACACACAAGGAAAAAAAAAGAAATTGCATCATTTCAAATCGTGATTTCCATTTAAAATCGATTAATCGTTTAGCCCTAAACTGTATACATTGAAACCCTCCCCTTTCATTGTCCTCTTCTTTTTCTGATGTGCATCTTATACAATGTTGTCAGGCTAAAGTATTTTATCACTAAAAAGGAACATACCATTGGAAGAAGCCCATGAGACATCTCTGTGTTAAAACACCTTACAAGAAACAGTTAGAATAACAGGAACATAATTGGTGATAAGATACTAATGCATTGTTAAACAGTTATATATAATATTTGTGTTGTGTACAGGTTACACTGAACATCATCAGTGAATTGTAAACAACTACGTGGGTTAAATGATTAGCAAAGTAAATGTGCATTGTAACTTGCGCCCATTTGGCCTGTCCATGAGAGTCATGCACAGGCTTGGGGAGTAACAGATTACATGTAACGGAGTTAGGTAATAAGGATACATAAAAAAGGTAACTGTAAACCCTTAGTTCCATAAAAAAAACATAATCAGATTACAGTTACATTTTTTTTTTAAAATGTTGATTACTAGCAGGATTACAATGTTACTCAAAACCTAAAAAAAATCATATAGTGTTTGTTGGAAAGGATCAGATGTTATCTCTTCTCTGTAAACTGTTCTGTAGGCTAATACTTTAAGTGTGAATCTATACGCCTACTGCCTGAATCTGCTTTATGGTTTTCACTTTCTTTGCTTCATTTGTTCTGTTTTTAATTCAGTAGGTGAACCTATATGTTCATAGAATAGTGTGTGTGAGCTTAACTGTGTGTATTAAACTAAAACGGAGCATTTCCTGTCAGCTCAGATTTTATTTCTGCTTCTTTAAACTGTAGTATGTGCTCATGTGTTTCATTGTTGGTGTATAGGCTACTGCCTGGATATGCTGAATGAAAGGCAGGTTTTCCTATCAATGATATTTATTTTCTCTTTATATATTTGTGTTGCGTTTAATATTGTGGTACTTCAAAAGCAACGGAATTGAATGAGGCTACATTACTTTTATATTTTGATTCTCAGATTAAGTTATTTATTTACAGGTAACTAGTAATTGTAATGGCATACATTTTGTAAGTAACGATCCCAACTCTGCCCTTACTCCAACTCAGCCTTTGTCTCAACTACACACCAGCAAAGTTTTGTGACGCCAAATCTTGGAAGTTGCTTAACATTTTGTGACTGGATCTAATAAGGTTTTAGTGGTAGGCAAAAAAACTCTCCAGTCACACACACTCACAAGGAGAAATCTAAACCAGCGTCACTGTTGCAGCTGGTAGAAATACTGTGCCATGTGAGCTGAGAACAGTCAGAGGGGAGGACACACACCTGAGAGACGGAGGGCTGATGGTGATGTCATGGCTGGTGAACAAGCCTCCTGTGCTGACCCTGCACAAACAAGCAGTCATGAGTAAAAGATACATCACGTAAAATCATAGGATGTCTTCGAACTGAAGGTATTTAATGAATATTAACCGTTTATCGTCCGTCACATTGTTTAGTTATACAACAGCAAATGCAATACAAAAAAAATTGGATTACAGCTCTGATCCACTCTGGTGATCGGACGTTTACTTACGTTTAGCTTTACTTTTATTACTACCAAATTTCCTGTTGTTCTGATTCTGGCTGGAGAGAGTTAATCCACAGCGGTTACATATCCTTCAAAACGAGCCACAGCGAGTGTGTCACAGGTGCACTTCGAGACAAATAGCACTACACCCCTGACAACGCTCCGCGGTTATGTAGGCTTGAATTTCGAAATAAGGATTTTGATAAAATATAAATCTACATGCTAGCCAATGTCTTCCTTTATCAATTGTTTTTAAGCTCAATAATAAATACAGCTAATATTTGACGTATTTCCCATTTGTCCGGTAAATTGAATTTAAATTTTCTTTTTTAATTGACAATTTCTTTCTGAATGTAAAACTGGTCTCTTCCCAGTGAGCTCTCAGAGTTTCAGAGTGATCTATATGGCAGCACAGAGCCTGAATCACACTAAGTCGGGTTAGTGTTGCCTGACTTTATAAAGTGTGTTTTTAAAAATTAAAATGAACTGTTATTGCTCAGGTTAATCTCGCCCCCCTCCGATGTAAGCGTGACGTATTGGTTCTTGGCCGAGTGGGGCCGGCCCTGGAACCGGTTTGGTGGAAAAGGGCACTAGTAAAGTTACCTCCAGCTGAGTGCTGCTCCTGCAGGTGGAGCTCTACATGCTCCTGCAGCATCTCACAGCTGTTGCACACCTGAGGACACATGGGGCACGAGAACAGCTCCTCTGAAACAAAGACAGGACAATTCAAGTTGATTTGTGACTTTAAAGTTTAGCAAATAAAGTTTCGAAAAGTTGAATCACCCTCTCTCTTTGAAAACAGCCGCTTCTGTTTGGCTTTGCTGTGCTCAGATTTAAATCCCTTATTGTCCTTATTAGAGAGCGCCACAGACTTTTGCCTTCTTCTAGGGCTCTGAATTGTTGCGGTCTCCCCAGTTGATGACGCCCGACTTTTGGATGTAATGTCTTGTTTATGGCAGTCTATAGTGTCACTACAGTGTGTTGCCTCAGCATCTGTATCACAGCTGTCCTGAGCCCAGCAGGAGGGAGGGGTTTTGTGGCTCTGAGTGTTAGCTGCAGAAGAGCGGCCTGTAGGGGGTGTGATGTGGGGGGGGTCCTGCGCTCCGAGCTGCGTCTCTGGATGTGCAGAGCTGATGTGGAAGCTCAGCTCGTCGTAGGACACTCCTGACAGGGAGCAGAGCGGGCAGCGAGAGGCATTCTCCATGTGGCTGAGAAGGATATGTGTCTTCATGTCCTCCTCCAACATAATCTCTTCCCCACAGAAGGCACAGGTCAGCATGGCTGCGGACTAAACACGAACACACGTTACTTTTATTTTCATTTGGAATGGCTTGTAATTACACCTCTACATAATTGTTTCAGAAGTATAGAAAAGTGCCAGGAACTGAAAACTGGGAACAAATACTTTTTGAGCCTTATCTGACTTAAAATGTCATAAACCTGCTTAAAATATTATGAATGTTTTGAGTGTGTATATTATTATGTCAAAGCTGCTGTACTGCTGTTTACTTTAGGAAAGCATGAAGCACTGTGAACTTGTGGAACCATATAGAAAAAGGAGAAGTTGGTCAGGATTCCTGTCATTGTAAGGAGTGAATATTATCGGTTGGTCTTTGAAGCTGCTGCTGGTCAGAGGAAAACCAGAGTCTGAAACTTGTCAGAGGAGACATGTCTGCAGTCCTCCAGCACTATATTAGTATCTGCCATCCAAAGCCATTAAAACTACCTGCACCTTTACCAGCTTTGATAACACTTTAATGCATCAATAATTATAATAAAAACATATAATTATTATTATTATAAGATTTTTATTCTGAAATGGACCGATCTGCACAATGACTACTTTTACTTTGGGTACTTTAAGTATATTTTGACGCTAATACTTTTGTACTTTTACTTGAGTGACATTTTGAATGCAGTAACCTACTTGTAACAGAGTATCTATTCCAACACTCAATATACACAAGTATAAGATCTGGGTACTTCTCCCACCTCTGGAGGAACATTATCAGAGCTTTCAAACACATATGGACGCTTTGTGATAAGGGTGTCACAGCTATTTATATACACAGACGCTGGGTCTCATGTAAGTTGATGTGACAGTGTCACACGGTGAATACTGACATTTCAACCCCTTAACTTGCAGTGCTTTTCGCTAAACTGAAAATATACTCACGGTCGCTGCAATGAGCTCAATATTCAGAGTAAGAAACAGGTTTGTTTTGCTTTCCTCTCTTCTGTTTCGAAAGCAGCTCAAGGCGCCATCTTTTAACGTCCTTCTTTGAAGTTTATTGGCGGTTGGCAACCAACGATAGGAGCATTACTGCCACCGTGTGGACTGGGGTGTGGAGCAGGCACGTGCACACAGACATCAAAGTGGGCTTGAGCCCCTGCCCTTTTTCTTCCTCCAGAGAAAGTGCCCTTTTTTCCCCCTTTTTTATTTTTTTTATAAATGAATATATATCTACTGCTGTTTGCGCACAGTTTCCCTTTCCAACAATATATTGATTGAATACAAAATTAAAATATCAGGTCGGGAGATTAGACTGTGAAGTTCCGTAGCTCTCCCATCCTCCCTCTCTCCCTCCACGTCTCCTGCACAGCGGTGCGGACATCGGCAGTCCCTTCAGACAGACAGGTAGCAGCACCTCCCACTTTACTGTCCCTTCAGACAGACAGGTAGCAGCACCTCCCACCTTACTGTCCCTTCAGACAGACAGGTAGCAGCACCTCCCACCTTACTGTCCCTTCAGACAGACAGGTAGCAGCACCTCCCACTTTACAGTCCCTTCAGACAGACAGGTAGCAGCACCTCCCACTTTACTGTCCCATGTTATGCCGGCTTTTCTTGGCTTATTTTGAAGGTGAGTGGTGATGAACAAATTACTAAACTGCCAGTGCCTCAAGTTTACAGCTAATAAGCTAAAAGACAAAAACAAATATAGTTAACTAAGGCTACTAGCTAATGGATAAGTTAGCTCAAGGTTTAGCTAAGGCAATTTATCATGGGCATGCAGGCTAATGTACTGTACTTAAGGGGAGACACTTAAAGTGAATACAGTAAAATGTGTATCTAATAACGTCATCACAATCGCCACATTGATATGCAAATTGCCTAATTTGCGTGCAGTTACCAACCCAGATAGCAATTACCTTTGGGCCGGATCCGCACGAAAGCCTTTAGATCCGTTTGTAGCTCACACACGTTTTTTGACTGTGGGCCAGATCCGCACCAGATAGAGCTTTCAGCCTAAACATTCCATTTGCAAGCAGTGCAGTATTTTTGCTGGTTTACAGATTTGGCCCAGATCCGTTTTCCACCACTCAAACAAAAGCCCCCAGAGGATGTTTAAAGGCGGTACTCTGATTTGGCCCAACTCCGTAATACGTATTTGATCCGCAAGCGCCATAAATAATTGGAATGGAACAAATCAAAAATAATATGGGGGTGTAATGTCTTCATATATTTCTTTGATTATTGAATTGAAACATTAAAATAAAGTAAAATATAACATTGAAAACTAAAAACTTAACACAAAAATAGTCTCCTACAGTAATGTGGCATTGTACGATTTAATTAAATATTAAACGATAGATTAATATTTTTTCATTACGCTAATGCCCCCATAATGCAAGTAGCCTACACTCTGAGCTTTCACAGCCAACGTTCGCCGGCGGCAAATTCACTCAAGAAGGATCAACTCAAGTAAGTAGCCAACATTTTTGTTCTAATTTTGTATTTGTGGTTGGTATTATATATGTATTATATGTGTATGTATGCGTCGATTGATACACAAGTGACTCAAAATGCTGAACTTTTTTGTCAAAACTCTGTTAGTTGATCATAGTTTAGATAAGCTAACGTTAGCGTTAGCCAGTGGATAGGATAGCCGAGCAAGTTACAGCCTTGAAGAGTTAATATTAATTTAACGGTGGAACAATGATGAGTATGTCAAGTAAAAAAAAAAGCAGGATTAATGTATAACTTTAATATTGAACTTTTATTCGAATAGTGACGTTAATGTGAGTGGAGGCATTGTGCTTTTAAAGGCGGGCTCAGATGGCAGGAGAGTGGTTTGCTGAAGACTCAATTCGGCATTAAACTTGGTAACACACAAAAATAAGTTTAACTTGTAGTAAACTTAGACGTCGATATAAATGACTTATGCGAGTATGTTTCCATCCCCACATGCGTATTAAATCTTACGTTTCAATTTGTATATTTTATATTTCAAGTATTTGCTTTTTACTGATCTTGGTGGGCATAAGTTAGCCTGAATAATTCACAACATTAAGTTAGTAAATCTTACTTAAAATGAATTTAATTAATTAATTATGATAAATGTGAACCATTGACCAGTCCTGCCCTGTGAAGCCGCCTTTTCTGTGTCATGGAGTCATCGATTTACTTCAGCTTTAAGATTCGCTGTCATGTGTGTGCTTATACATAGAAAATGTATTAATTTGTTGCATTTAATTGTATTTGTTGTTGTCGTCATAACGTTAGTTCACAGTTTGGGAAGTCATAGCGATATAAATGTGTTTATTACATGGCTTAGTTGAATACTCGATTCTGATTGGTCAATTCAGAACACGTGACACGTTGTTAATCCAGAACAGACAGACCGCTGTCAAGGATTTATTGACCGTTGTTAAGGACGCTTACAATGAAGTTCGGTCGTTTTAACTGTATACAGTTTGGCCGAAAAGAAAACTGCATGCAGAATCTAGATCCAGATCTAGATCCCTCCGCTTCGCGTCGGGCTCCTGATCAGCCTGTCGGGTGTTCTTTTCCCCATAATGACCGCGTCGCTGCACATTATCCCTTACATATATAATTTCCCCACTAGATGTCCTTTGGTTCCACGGAACTTTTTGGAGGCTAAATGTTACAGTGTTGCTTAGATACAGCATGAAAACAGAAATAATCAAGGACAAGACAGATGGAACTTTTGTTCTAACTTTATCTAGAAACTTGTTTTTTTTGTTTTAACAACTTTTTTTTCAATTTGTTACTTTTTGTATAGAAGTTTTGTGGAGTCGTTTTCACCGAAGAGAACACAGTGAATTTGGTGGCATCGAACTGGTACGTCGATGGCAAATGCTGGTGGCTAAATTATGCTACTGATGACAAGATTAGCAAGGCCATCAGGCGATTCGAGGAGCCGGGCCCTGGGTGGAGGTCATACAGTGCTCGTTTGATTTTTGAAAGAGGTAAAAAAAAAAAAAAAAAAATTCAGATGTTCACCAGGGATGATTAAGATGTTGGGTGATAACTGTCATGTTCTTTCATCAAACTAGATGACTTAATTGAAGCAACACAAAAATGAAAGGAGTATTTGAATAATGGCACTGCTGGTCTCCAGTCTGAAGCGGAGGACCAGCCCCGAAAACGAAAACGGAGGGAAAAAAAGTATGCACACAATAGTTACAGTTATTGGTTATAATAGAACTATTGTTTCTTGTCACTCAAATATTACATGTGTTTTGACTAGATACCCAACCTACGAATCAGACACTGACTCTGAGCCGGTGGCCCAAAAAACGAGGGGTGTTATTCCGCAAAATGCGGCGACGTTACCCTTCATCCCACTACCCTGCTTCAGTAAGTCTAACTATGATGAGTCCACTATTGGTGGCACTCCAGTGTTTTTTTTATTAGTTTCATTGCTGTATGTTGATATATTTTCATACGTTCTATTAGCTGTAAATTCTCAGGACCACCAACGACCACCACCACAACAACCCTGCATCTGTAAGTTTACCTTTCATGGCTCCTTTAATGGTGGCCGTTCATGGCTCCACACACACTCACGTTTCGTTTCTATATGTTGATATGTTTCTATATGTTCCATTAGCTGCCAATTCTCAGGACCAACAACACCTAAACGACATCAGCTGGAACACAAGGCGTCTGGGGTCTGTGGGTGAGACATTAACTGGTAAGAAGTTTCAGCCTAATGTAACAGGTTCATAAATGTATGTATAAAATATATATAAAGATGTGTGTGTGTGTATGCACCCACACACACACTTATATGCCAGATTATTAGGTACATCTAGGGAAAGCTAATGCAGTCTATTACAACAGTCCTGCAATAAATACCCCTTCCTGATTTTTGTTGAAAGAGTTTAAGAGAGATGGCGATTCAACTGTATGTTATTGCTGTTGATGTATTTATCTTATACACTTATATATGTTGATTACTTTGTGCTGTGCCACTGCAAGTCCTGTTCCTGCCTATTGCCAACACTGCCTCTCTTTTTCTCGCTTTCCGTTGATGTCCACCATCTATTAGGCAATGGCATTTTCACAGTTACTCCACCTGAAAGACATCCACCATTTATGAGTCCAGATTTCAGTTACCCTGAATTGTCCACATTAAATGGTGAGTTTTTAGTGCAAATACATATCCTGAAGTGTACATGGAACTATTCTAATACATAATTCTCAATTTTAGGCCCACACACTACCAAAATCAATGGCATCATGAAGTATGTCGACCAGTATACAGTGGGGAAAAAAAGTATTTAATGCATAATTTTGTTTCAGTAAACATATTTCCAATGCGGTTATTCATAGGAAATTTTGACAAGACATTGGTATTTACTCAGGATTTCTTGAGTTAATACCAAAGTCTGGTCAAAATGTTCTGTGAATAGCCATATTGGAAATACGTTTACTGACAAAAATGTTGACGCGTTGAATACTTATTTTCCCCACTGTATGTGCATATGCAAAGCTATACTGTAAGAATATTTTTTTTGTTGAACCTATAAATCCTTTAATTCAATGCTAGACAAATGATGGGTGCACCCTGTGGAATACAAAAACATATATATACTGTATATTTCTTAAACCTGTCTTATAAGTATTACAGTCTTTTAGTTTATATGTTTGTGTTGCCAATTTCTTTTCTTATTTATTTATAATCTGCTAATCACTATTGATTTGCCTTTTGCCAAATAGCCAGCGACGGTCGGGACCAAGGAGGCAGGGGTCATTTCACACAATTAATGGGGCCCACAACACCCAGAAATGAGCATGTCTTCAGGCCCACATTTAGGGTTGGGGGTGATAGTGGCCCGATTCCCTGCACAGGTAAGACAAATCGTGATAGTATTGTATCTTGAGTTACTCTGCGAATCCAACCCACACACATTTCCCCTATACTAGTATATTTTGAATGGTTAGGCTAAGTTTTTAATTTAGGAGTGATATCAAAATTCTATTAACTGACTAAGCATTATATGGTCTTGCCCTATCAAATATCTTTATTTTTCCACATTATTTCAGCTGCAGAGCTGCATGGCCTGTTGCTGCTAGAAAATATTAAGCAGCAGGTCAACCAGTTAGCAGGAACTTTAAACATTTTGATGGCGAAAGTTGGATCAGGCCTGCATGCCCCAACCTACGAGATGCCCGAAGAGTTCCAATTCCCCCTCGACAGCGATGGGGAATTGGAGCGTTTCGAAGAGTGGCTCCGCAACCCTCTAAACGAAAGAATGAAGACAGATCTTGTAAGTATTTTTATGGGACATGTTTTCATATTCTCAATACAAAATGTTAGCCTTGTTTGTCTTTGAGTTTGTTGCAGTAATGTTGACATGTATATTCAGTTCAGTTTCCATTCTCCACCTAGGCGACTTCGCTCTCCTCTGTTGGAGGGGTGGACACTAAGAGGGTTGTGTGGAATATTCTGGCAAGAATGATTACCTGCACCGTGGCACGCAGGATCAATTGGAAGGGAGTAAACGGCAAAAGGGCCTTCAGTAAAATGGCCATGAAAATCGTTCTTTTCCGTAAGTGTCTTTCCAAATGTTTATTTCATCATAATGGTGTAAAAAGAATTAGATTGGCCTAGTTGAATTAGATTGCATTCACTCAATTTCCATCTTCTCATTTAACAGACACTTCTATCCTACAGGTAAAGTTTAAGCAACAGTTTGTTCTCTTGGAACTGAATCTATTACCTTAATCTTGTAAGCACTTTGTTTCACAAGACTCCCTTAGCCTGTCAATCACTACCTTGTAAGTCTTTCACTTTCCATCTATGTGTTTGCATGTGCTGCAAAGTTTTTCTATTTGTTTTTACACTATGCCCATCATTGGCGGGCCAGGGGTTTTATGGTTAGGCCTTCAATGACGATTTATGTTTTATAGGACTAAAAAACAATTGTATCGTTTTAGCATTTAAACGCACACTTTTCAAGCATTTTGACACAACATTTAAAACTCGGTAGCCCTACCAAGTTTAATCAAACACAAACCAAGTTTTACATTTTGCAACATGTTGCACATACAAATGTACGGAAGCCTGTTGCTGCCTAGCCAGAAAAAACCCTGATCAGGATCACAATATTACATGAAAAGTGTATTGTTATAACAAGATGTTTATCATGTGATAACAATATATTTTTCACGTTATAAAGTTAAAATGTTAAAACGTGAAAAACATCACTTTGTATGTTATAACGTGATACTGATCTTTTTTTTTCCTGGCGTGGCAGCAATAAGCTTTAGTACAAATGCGCTGCTCGACAGAACGCTGCATGTATTCTTGTTTAATTTCGCCATCGGGTGTTACTCAAATGATTGGCAGGTGCTAATATGAATAATAATGTTGAATGGTCGTTTCGTAAATTATTTTGTAAGACATATCCTTTACCCATCCTGTAGCCTTCCTCCAGTTACGCTTCGATGCTAACTCTGCCTAGCAGGCCTTGGCCGTATTCTCCATGTGTGCGTGACAGTATCAAGGTAGCCAAGCCTTTCTGTTGTACAATTCGCGGTTGCTTGATTGACTGATTAACTGCTCGTGCCTTTTTGGCATCACATTAGATGATTGGCTTAATTTGTGCGTGTCATGTGTTGCAACGGTCAGCAATTGGCTGCTCTACTGCACTGACTGGGAAATGTTCTATCGCCCCAGAAGAGAGGGGATGAACAGGAAGCTAATTTCTTTCAATAACTATTTGTTTATTTTAAAACTATTCATACATTTTTTATTTTTTTAACAAACAAAGCGAGAAGGAAAACGAGGAAGGAAGGATAATGAGAAGGAAAACAGACATTTACAGTAAACTAACATATTATGTATGAATGCAATATTTTTCTTAATTTTGGCTTAGCAGGCCCCTGACTGTCCGCCACTGACGCCTACTCTGAATGCCACCTCTATGGTCTCTGTCCCCATTGCATGTGCAGCATGTCTTAACGTTACATTCACCCACTGGCTGTCACTGGTCTCTGTTGGCCATTGCTAAATCACCTTTCTTTGTAGATGGCACTACAGTCTAGCAGTATTAGAACAGTGTAAGAACTTATTTTGTGTGTTTGTTTTACAATAGGTGCAGTGCGCAAATGCGCTATAACGAGTGCAGCGATGGATGCAGACATATCCCAGCATACCATTCGCTGGTTTAACCTGGCAAGCGACAGGGAAGGGGGCCGCCAGGAGAGACAGGAGAGGAGACGTCAAAGCCAGGATACACTGCCCGTCCCCGATGGACAATATTAATTATTTTATCTTTTTTGTTTTTAAGTTTACAGTTCATGTTTTAATAAAGTTTCATGTTCACGTATACAGCAAACATCTCGACTTGTATATTGTTATTTTATGTTTCTGATACCTTGAGTAAAGTAACAGTGTCTGAAGTAAATACCACCACCATGATAGTTAGTTTGTTTGCTATGGTCACAGCACATTACAAACATAATCTGAGGATTTACTTGGTAAACTGCAGACGTGTTAAACACCATCACATGTTATTCATCATTTACACAGTTCCTCCTTAATTTCGCTTGCCTAGCTTTAAGCTATTGAAAAGTACTTAACGTTTATGAATGTACCTCCTTCATTTGACTGGTCCACTAACTTTAGATTAAAAGTGAAATGGCGACACTTCCATGAAGACTTAAATATAGCCAATATTAGCAAGGTTTAATGTGTTTAAATGCCGAAGATAAGGCAAAAATTGAAGTTGGCAGTAGTCTGGTAAACAGAGCCGTATCGCGTCTGGTAAGCGGATCCGTATCGCATCTGGAACGCGGGTCCGTACCGGATCTGGAACGCGGAGAACCATATTGAAACAGAGCTGGACCAGTGCTGGCCCATATCTGCCGCAGATCCGTTTTGCGGATCCGATCCAGTTTCGGGCCGATGTGCGTTTGGACAACGGACCGAGTCCGTTTGGCGGATCCGGGCCAGATCGTCTGCTAGGTGCGGCCCAGATCCGGCCCAGTGTCTCTTTGTTATCTGGGAAGGCATTGCAGGTGAAAACTAGAAAATGCATTTCCTGCAGAAAATGCGTGCGAATGCTGTAAACTGTGAACATTTGCGGCTGAATTTAGCTGAAAATGCAGAAAAAGCTGAATATTTTATTAGCTTAATGGTAGCTGCTTTTAGCTACAAAAACCAAGTAAGTGTGTTGCTGAACTTAGCGGAGAAATGCAGAAAAGTGAAATGATTTTAATCAAACTATTACAGCTCAAATGCATTGCAATGACTTCCATGTTAAAAAAAGACTTTAAAAAGCTGAATGTTTTAAAAGTATAACATATTTTGAAAAATGTGAAAGTTTCCCATCATGTGCTGAAAAGGCTGAAGTTAGTTCCTGCAGCTGAAATTAGGCTGAAGGAGTTAAATAAAGATATTAAATGTAATATCTGTGTGTGTAAACCCAGAGATCAGAGGTTACCATGGTGACGACTTATGACGATTTACCAACTGCAGCACTGAGTCCCATTAAGAATGCATTGAGGATTATATCTGACAATTTTGCCACCTGTTCAAAAACTATGGCTCCTATAAAAAAATTACCAGACCGTGAGCATCAGGGAACCCCAATGAACTGATATATGTTTGTTTTGTTGGTTTTGTGTGTAAAATGTGGAGATGGGAGCAGTTTGTCTAAAGCAGCGGTCTCCAACCTTTCTTCATCTGAGAGCTACTTTGAAAAAATGAAAGTGGCCAAGAGCTACTTGCATCACATCGCTTACATTTATTCACATAGCCCTCATCAGTTGAATTAAGCTATACTTTTGTACACGTGTGAAATTGCAATACCTAAAAGCAAAAATCTTAACTTCACATCAAGGTCCAAGAAAACGAACATTTCTCACATTTTATTATGGCCCACATAGTAAGTACATCACTGAAAATTCACATAAATGTCCTTAATCACCACCTTACAAGCATTTCACTCTTTTTTTACAGTTAGTGAGATGAATGGCGCTGCATGGAGTCCACCAGAGGTGTATGCTGGAGTGTACCCACTTAGGTTCACTCTAATAGAGTCATTTAAATATTCATCAGTCAGTCTTGTTCTGTATTTAGATTTCATGACATTCATGTCAGAAAAAGCTGCTTCACAAAGGTATGTAGAACAAAGCCAAATAAAGCAGACATTTTCAGTGCTGCTTGGTGAATGTTCTTATAGTTTTCTGGGTCTACAAGGCTCCAGAAATGTTGTGAGTTTTGCTGAGACTTAAGCTGAACATTATTTTGGAGATCTCCACAGGATTGACACTGAACAGTTGTTCAGCCATCGTTTTCTTCTTCTTCTTCGTCTTGACATTAAATTATAAACCATAATAAATCAATTGTATAGGTCTAGCCTCCCTATATCTGTGTGTGAAATTGTTCCATCCTCAAAAACAAAAAACTAATACTTCTGCAGTCTAGCTGCAGCTTCTAGCTACGGTCTTCTGTTAAAAAAAGACAGTGAATGTCTTGAATGTGGCATCACACATATGACTTAAGTCTGAACACAGCAGACAATCGAGTATTTACAACAGCATTATAAAAACAAAAATAGTGCATGTGGGTGCACACTTACATTCTCTGTCTTACTGTTGCATAAATCCCATGAATGTATGAGATTAAGTTAGCTTCATCATATCTCAATCAGTGATTAAGTGAATAATAAAGTTTCTATCGGGTCACTATAAGCCATTATTTGACGGGGTTTGGAGGAACGGAGAGGAGACGGTGATCGCGGAAGCTTTCCTCCTGCCTTCACAAACTTTACACAAGTATTTATCAACTGAAAATAGTGTAACGTCCGAGGTGTTAAGGCTTCAAAGATACTTCTGTGTAACAAGAACTCAGGAACTTTAGTACTTTTTGGAGCGTCACAGCCAGCGCCTCCGTTTATTATGGTCACCCCACACCCTCCTTCACAACTTCAGGACAGACTGCGCATGCTCAAAACACATGACCTCTCAACCCAATGCTTACATGCGTCCCCCCTTACTGAAAGAAATGTCCCCATTTCCACACACATAGTGAGAACACAACAAAACATAACAAAAACAATACCCTGCAGAACAATACATGTACGCATGATGTAGAAAAAAAAAAAAAAATCTTTGAATAAAAACAATGACAAACAAAACACATCCACAGCCCAAATAAGACATCAAACTTGGTATGACATAAGCTATTCCCCTGTCCTGCACACTTGAAACATGAACAAAAAACACAATTATGCAGCATAGAATACACAGGAGAAAAGAAGCACACAAGCACGTAAACACCAGTCATTCAGCCCATAACAAAGTCCATAAAGCGGACAGGAGGCCGCGCTAACCTCCCAGCCCGAGACACCGTCGGTGCAGCTTGTTCGAGCGGCTTGTTCGAGCCCAAGATCACAGTCACTTTCCCCATCGGAAAATCTCAAGCGTCCAGAGCTCTGTGGGGAGACTGCATCCTGCAACGGAAGAGGCTGAGAAAGGTTTAAGAGAGACCTTGATGGTCCCTCCAAGGGAAAGGCTACCGGCAGGTTGTATCGCCGTAGGCTGTCATAATGGACAGTTTGGAGAGAGGCCTCATCCCCAAACGGGCTACTTAGTTGGTACGTGACCCCCACTTCATCACCCCTATCCATTCGCCTCTGCACCAGATAAGGCCCCTTCCAGTGGGGAGCCAGCTTACGGCGGCTCTCAGTGGGATCATTTAACCACACCAAATCCCCGACTTCATACGGGTCGTGCCTCACTCTGGCGTCATAGTACGACTTCTGTTTGCTGCTTGCAGCAAAATTGTTATCCCTTGTCTGATCAAACGCCGCGTCCAAGCGTCTGAGAAGGGAACCAGCAAAGTCTTCCCGGGGACCCTGCACCAGATCATCCCGCTTTGGACCCAGTAAAACATCCACAGGAGTCCTGGCCTCCCTGCCATGCGTGAGAAAATACGGCGTGAAGCCTGTGCTGGAATGTACACTGGTATTGTACGCAAACGCGACCTGTGACAGAAAAGAGTCCCACTCCCCCTCACATGATAGAAGAGATTTTGCTAACTGATCTATAAGTGTCCTATTAAACCTCTCTACCATGCCATCAGACTTCGGATTGTAAGGCGTGGTGTGCGTCTTCTTCACACCTAACCTGCCGCACAAATGCCTCACAACATCTGATTCGAACTGTCTGCCCATATCAGTGTGCAGAGTTTCCATTATCCCACCGCTGCCACCAATGTAACGTCCGAGGTGTTAAGGCTTCAAAGATACTTCTGTGTAACAAGAACTCAGGAACTTTAGTACTTTTTGGAGCGTCACAGCCAGCACCTCCGTTTATTATTGTAGAGTCACCCCACGCCCTCCTTCACAACTTCAGGACAGACTGCGCATGTTCAAAACACATGACCTCTCAACCCAATGCTTACAATAGCAAGAGGACATTCATTCTATTGTTGGTTCTGGACTGGTGTTGGTGGAGAAAGCAGACTGCTCCGTGTGTGGTGTCGCTGTGCCGCTGTCACGTCTGTTCCTTGATCTCTGTGTCACCGACCAATTTGATATTCGTGTGACAGAAACAATTCTAAAATAAAAAAACGTTATTGTCCAGCCGCGGCCGAAAAATCAATAAGCAACCTTACTACGCTATAATCGATAATCGAGCGGCGAGCTACGGAAAAGCTGCCCGCGAGCTACCGGTAGCTCGCGATCGACGTGTTGGAGAGCCCTGGTCTAAAGTGTACTTCTCTCTGCTCTGAAGAAAGATCCGGATGTTTTTAACATGGGAATCAATTGGGAGCTAGGTGGACTTTTTGTCTCTTCATGCCCTCAAGAGGCATTTTGTTTAATATTTTGTCTTAATTTTTTTTATTTTCCAACCTAGGAGAGGTTTTCCTACGTTTTTCATGAAAAATTATGTCTGAGGAGTGTAGGGTTTGGGAATTATGGCAGGTTTAAAACATTTTTGGGGGCGAATTTCAAGCACCCCTCCACTCTGTTTTGAGATCAAAGCACTCTAGACTTAAGGGAGCTGCTCCATCCACACTAATGTTAACATCTGAAAAAGGCCTCTCTACCAAGCTCCAAACTAAGTTAAATATCTCAAAAAGTGTAAAAGATATCAAAAATAAAAATCAAGTTTGAATAGCTGAAGGTCTTGTGATCATTTAAAAGTTGGAATGAAGTGTCTAGCTGAAAGTATGTGGAAGGAGTAGCATTTGGCGCAAGGTGTAGGAAAAGAGGATTTGAAGGCATCTTCCATTGACTTCCATGTTAAAAAAAGAGTTTAAAAAGCTGAATATTTCAAAAAGTATAAAATATTTTTAAAAAGTTGAAGGTTTCCCATCGATTCCTGAAAAGGCTGAATAGTTTAATATTTGAATGGTTTCTGTAGCTGAAAATAAGCTGAAGTTATGGAGAGCCAAAGTATTGGCTGAAATAATAATAATAAGGGGAAGAATAAAGATTCGAAGAACTAATGCTGTGGCACAGCATTCGCACTAATGATAAAACTAAAATGTATTTAAAAAAACATATCACCACAACTTCCCCAGATAGTTACTTACGTCAAGTCAGTATTTTCCCCTGAAATGTTATGTTTAAATGCAGATTAGCTTTAAATCTATAGATGAATTCAGACATGGTAGTAAACGAACACCACTTATATGTGTTTCTTGGAAGTTTTATTTCCATTAGAGTGAAAGAAAACATGGAAGCAAAATAGACCAAAATAACAAGTACATGAAAAAACGATCTTTTTGCCTGTAATGTCCTTAAACAGTAACTTCATAATTTTGATTGATGGCTGCTCATTTAATAACTATTAATTTACTAGTTTGTTGTCTGCTCTTGTGCTTAGTGAATACTAAAGAACACCATTGTCTCTGTGTTAGCTGATTATTTTGTAGAATTCTGTTGAGTATTAAACAATTGCGTGAGTGTGAGGGTATTAAAATAAATTGGTCAGTAAGTCAGAGATGTGCAACTATATTTAACTTTTTGTTTTAAAACATTTTTTTATAAATGATTATGGGAAGTGCCCTTTTTCTCACTTGAGCACCCGCCCCCCAAAATGTCTGTGCACGTCCCTGGTGTGGAGTGGTACATTGCCCGGGAAAAAAACTATTAAAAACAATACTAAATTCTCTTTATATTTTGAGTTGCTCACTTACGCTTAAACAAATGTTTTACCGACTGAATGCTTGCTCTGATGACCTCCCTAGCCAATTTCTCAAAGTCAAGCTGAGTTTTTCATCAGTTTAACCTTAACCTTCTTCTCTTGTCATCAGCTGCAATATTAAAACACGTTTGACAGTTTCTGGTTTATTGCAGTGTGTACATAGTCCAGTGCCTATTCTGTGGAGTGTTTGATTTAGTCCTGATTGTCCTATTCTTAAATGTTTAATGCCCTTCTCTTTCCTTGGGCTCCAGTAAACATGTCTTCCTGTGTCAGTGATGTCCCAGTATTCTTGCCAAGTTGCGTATAATCTTTTATAATAGTTTTAACCATCGCTTTACTTAATGGTACTTGTAAGCCTGTTAACGGTCGTTTTAGGGATTCATTAGCTAGTTTCCACCTCCTTATTCTCTCCAACTCAACATGAGAACTCAAATGAAGGACATTTATAATCCCCTATGATGCAATACAAGTGGTTAGTGCAAGATTTATGGGCTTAGATTTGTCTCATAAATATTTGTGTGAACATAAAAATATTTTGTGTGAAAATATGTGATTTGTAAAACACCGTCCACAAATGCATTTAAAAGATTTGCAAACTCACAAATACATTTGCAAATGTAAAACGGATCTGCAAATACGCTAAATATTTTCACAAATAAAAAAAGGATCTGTGAATATCTCTTTAACATTGACAACGCATTTGTGAATCCATTTAGTATTTGTCAACCAAAAATGGGCTTGTGGATCTCAAATTTCTGCTTGTGGATCTCAAATCTCTGCTTGTGGATCGTCTTTTTACACACACGGAGTTTTGAGACAAACTTCCCGCCGGTCTCGGCTAAAATCTACTAGTGTCACTCGGTTATTTTCGGAAACCACGTGATGGCCTGCTGGTGACGACATTTCCACATGGTTTCAAAGTAAGAGCATGATGGTTTGTTTAATGCACTGTTTTTGTATTATAATGAACAGCGGAACGTTAGATGCATTCTTTATCACCATCATCATCATCATGTTATAGTGATACAGTTAGTTTGTGTTGTATATATGTATATATATTGTGTATATGTATCTATCTATCTATCTATCTATCTATCTATCTAATCTAATCTAATCTATCTATCTATCTAATCTATCTAATCTATCTGTCTGTCTGTCTGTCTGTCTGTCTGTCTGTCTGTCTGTCTGTCTGTCTGTCTGTCTGTCTGTCGATAGATAGATACTTCATTCATCCCAAATTGTGAAATGTGTGGAAAAAAGTATAAACATAATAACATTAAATACAAATAAAAGCAATAGAAGGAATAAATGCATATACAGTAGAAAGGACACGATGAATATTATAGCATTTAATGTAGCCTTACTATGAAGGCTAACCTAAATACGGTGCTTTTCTACAGATTACCTTACCACTGCACTGGTAAGGTAACACTAGGCCGATTAATAAGATGTGAAGTGCTTTGTAACTTTGACCCGCTTGAATGAATACACAAAAAACAATGAAGAAAGAGTTATCTCTGGGGCTGCCAGCTGTAGCTCCCCGGGACCCGAAAGTGGCGTAGCCTAAGTAGCAGTGACGTGCACAGGTACGGGCTAATGTTGCCCGGGCAACGGCCCGTTTGGCCTTTTTGGCTGACCTGCCCCTCTGGAGAGAGCGAGAGTTTGTTTTTCTTTTTTCTGTTGTGGCCGAATCAACATGATAAGCCCACAACTAGTATTGTAGCGTCTCGCTGCGGGAAACACACTTTGTCAGCGCTGTCATCTGCCGGTGTGTTAAGACCACCTCAGTGTCGGATTTTGGAAACTTGATTTTGAGTTGTCTCATGGCAGTTAGGTTATAAGGGACAAACCAGGGGACTTTACTTCCTCTTGATACCGTCGGTTATTTACAAAAAAACACCTAAATATAGCTTACTTGTTGTTATTGTGCTTCTGTCTTTCTGTGTCTTTTCATCTGTAAACTCGCCGTCTCACGGGTGAACAGTTCACTGTCCCGCTTCATTGTAGGATTTCTACCATGTCTCTACCACTTTAGTTTGACCATCTCTGTTATTAAGTTATGGAATAATAAATAAGTAATTAGATACCTTACCGTTACTGCGCTCATAAAGAATGATAAGAATAAGAATAATGCGTATTGAACTGGTTTCATTAATTAGTGAGTTTATTTAAGGTAATTAGTTAGAGGCCCTATTTTATCAGTAGGCCTATGTCTGGACTGCACAGCAGTTACAATGGTCTGGTCAAACTACATTAGAACAGAATTGTCCCCATTTTGTCTTTAATAGTTACTAACATTAGATATTTTAATGAGATATGGACCGCAAAACAAAAAATTTCCCTGGTTTTCATTTTTAAAATCAAGTCACCGAATGCAAGTAGTCGCCTTAGCTTATTTTGTTATGAGATGTGAATTACTGATCATTTTAGTTGATGTAATAATCGTTTGGTTTCTTTTACATTAAAAACAAGTTACAATTTTTAAAAGGTCTTGTGTTTTTTTTCGGGGGGAGGCCCTTTTTCCAGTTTAGAGCAATAGCCCTCCAATTGTCTGTGCACGTCCCTGCTAAGTAGCCTACTTCAACATCAATGCATACGAATGTGCTCGATATATGCTGCATGATGATGATGGTGATAAAGAATGCATATAATGTTCCGCTGTTCATTAAAAAACCAGCGCATCAAACAAACCATCATGCTCTTGAAACCATGCGGAAATGTCGTCATCAGCAGGCCATCAAGTGGTTTCCGAAAATAACCGAGTGACACGAGTAGATTTTAGCCGAGACCGGCGGAAAGTTTGTCCCAAAACTCCGTGTGTGTAAAAAGACGATCCACAAGCAGAGATTTGAGATCCACAAGCAGAGATTTGAGATCCACAAGCACATTTTTGGTTGACTATTACAAAATGGATTCACAAATGCCTGATCGAAAGTTGTCAATGTTAAAGAGATATTCACAGATCTTTTTTTTATTTGTGAAAATATTTCGCGTATTTGCAGATCCGTTCATGGACGCGGGAAGGGGGGGTGCTGAAGGGGCTGCAGCCAGGAGCGGACTGGCCATCTGGACGTTTGGGACGAATCCCGATGGGCCGGTACTGAAGTGGGCCGGTCGGACGATGTGGGCCGGTCGGATAAGTCACTAGCACCTACAGTAACGCAGCGTCCACACGGCAGTGTGCGTTGAAGCTTGCCGGCGGGCGTGTCTGAAACTCGACCAACAACCAATCACATGAATCTCCCGCCACGGACACACAAGCACGCGGTTTGATTGGCTAGAGCTTGTACTGGCATATAATTTGATTGGCTGACGCGTCCGTCAAAGCTTCAAAAGGTGAACTTTTCTCAACGTTTGAAGCGAGCAATGCGAGCAAAGCGAAGCGACGGAACATCAATGCAGTTCGGCAAGCATGACGTCACCCCATTCAAAGTGATTGGGAAGAAGCGTTGAAGCTCAACGCACGCCGCCTTGTGGACGGGCCGTAAGCGCGCCACAGTTTCTCCGCTCCGAGGCTCCACGCTACTAGCAAAAAGCTAAAACATGCACTTGTTGTGTTACATATACTTATCCTGAGACAAAATGTATATAAAGTTGTAGAAATAGTGGTTTCAAAATATTATTTAAATGATCAAATAGCTCTCGAACATCCCCTAAAATGGCATTTTTCTCTTGTCCCAGCTTCTTGGTGACCAACTTGCATGTCAAATATAACATTTAAAATAGGGTTTTATTTATCAAGGGTTGAGAAGTAGTTATTTAATTTAATCTGGCTTCGTATGAACAACTTTACTCTAAGCAGACATCCTGCTGAATACACAGACACACAGCTGCGACTGTAGACGGAGACGATCTGTTGGGACGTGTCACGTGTGCCGGAGACGATAGGTTGGGACGTGTCACGTGTGCCGGAGACGATAGGTTGGGACGTGTCACGTGTGCCGGAGAATATAGGTTGGGACGTGTCACGTGTGCCGGAGACGATAGTTGGGACCAGAGCCCTGGTTGGGACGTGTCACGTCGGCCGGATGTCGCCAATGATGTTATAGGAGCGAAAATTCTGGATCTGCTTGTTGGCACCCCCCCTTTTTTTTTTTTTTTAGATGTGGGTATGGAGGAAAAGAGAGAGGGTTTTGTTTTCTGACACTTTGTGAGTTCCCTGACACACCGGGGACACATATTTATGTATAAAAGACATAAAAAAGTGCATTTTGCATAATAGATCCCCTTTAAATATCCAAGTTTGTCCTTGCCTTGAAAGTAGCATTACCTGCTACATCTAGCAAAAATTCCTGAGGTTAAAGCTAACATTAGCATTGATTTGCAACCCTGTTACTTGCAACCCTGTTACTTTAATTAGAGTAACGGTTGCAGTACAGTAACAGGGTTGCATTTCCTTCCGTGCACTCTATAATCTACTGTAACATTACATGTGTTTGTATATTTTAGCATGTTTTAAATGTATTACTGTATTTTCACAGACTGTAAATTAACTTTGTATGTATTGCCACTGGATAGCCTAAGCATGTTTAGGTTGGGTTAGGGTTAGGCGTTAACCCTAACTACTAACCATTTAGTAGTTGGAATTATCAACTCAAAATTAACTTAAATGTGTTTAAATCATGGTTAGATCAAGAGGTTAATAGACATTTTTTTAATTGATTTCGACAGAGTTTTAGCACACCATTGAGTGCTGCTGAAAAGCAAAGACGCTATCGTGCGAGGCGTGATGCTAATGATCAGCAGAGACAGGAGTACTTAGGAAAAGAGAGAGAAGTGGAGGAAAGATGTAGAGACAGGAAAGAAGAAAACGCAAAAAGACAGAAGTGAGAGAGAGCAGCGTGCCCAGCGAAAGAAATGGAGAGAGCAGAGGAGTAATGCCATGGAAAAGGTACTTGAGGGAATAAACACCCCCCCCAGTCAGCCCTGATCCTCCAGTCGACCCTCAACCTGGGACCTTAAGATCAGGACATTTATAAGTTGAGGTTATTGAGGAATGCAAGTTTAACTGTGAAAAGGTCCATGCAGGTGAAATGGTCAAGTGACACTTATGTTTATGTTTTATGTTTCTTTTAGGCAACGTGATCTTGGAAGAAGGAATAGGAAGGCTACCAAAGCAAAAATAAACAGAGCATTTCAGAAACTACAGGACAAGTTGAAAAAAGCCGAACAGAAGACAGAAAAATACAAGAAACGCCTCCAAAGACTGAAAAATGATATATATATATATATATATATATATAGCTCCGGAAAATATTAAGAGACCACTCCAAATTGTTCTTGAATCTCAATCTCTACACGTATGGCAGCCATTCCATTCCAGTATCTGTTGAATAAAATAAAAACATGTTAATTTTACTCAAACAGATACCTATAAATAGTAAAACCAGAAAATCTCTGATGGATCAATGACATTTTATGAATCTTTTTTTTTGTCAGTGTATCAGACGGTGTACGTTGAGTTCAGGATGGTGATGTAGAGAAAGATACTAGAAAGATCATTTTAAGAGGACAACACTTTTGCTTACATACCGCAGACTGGTATCTGTTCAGTCTGTTCACGGAGACAAACTGTCTTTCATGAATTAATGACACATTGTCCCAAAGGTGATGCTTCATAGACATTTTGCAACACACTATAAATTAATCGTTCAACATTTTGATGAAGCAAACGTATTTGTCTTTAGTAGAGAGGATTGATATCACTCCCATGTCTGTATGATCAATATGAGAGCTACTTTCAGAAGATGGTTAGCTTAGCTTAGCAAAAGGATTGTAAACACGTCAAAAAACGTGATGTTTTTTTGTTGAAGTATGTCATTTATTGACCCCCTGGACTCATAAACACAGAAATAGACGAGTGCTGGAGTGGTGAAATATCCTTCAGACATAAACATAACATGCAGGGCAACCATAATGCTAATGCGGCCCAAGATGAAATTGAGTTTGACACCCCTGCATAGGTCCATCTCATTTATCCTAACTTGCATCCATGTTTCTCTCTCTTGAGGAATCCAAGCAGAGAGAGATGAAGCAAGAACATGTGTTTTAAGCCCAATGAGACGTCCTTTCCTCGAAGCGTCACTTTAACCGTCTTCCGTTGGTGATGACAGCGGCAGAGACTTCTGATGGAGTTTGTGTTTGCAGACATGTTCACTGTTCTATTACCGATAAAAGGCACACAGTTATCACTGCCAGAGCAGCAGCAGTGTGTTACCTGTTTCACACACACCTGCACATTAATAACACCCTGCTCTCTGTAGTTATTCTCTGTACCGTGTCCTGCTGAGCGGCACAGGACCTTCCACCGGCAGAATGCCTTTTATCATTAGTTATTTACGTCTATATTTATTAATAGCCTGAATTTTTGGAAATCATATGCTTTTTATGTCTACCGATTGCATTTACGCTTAAAGAAAATCTCAAAGTTGTGTTGATATGTGGAGATTATTGTATTGGAAATGTTATTCTTAGATGTAATAGAAATGTCCATTTAGCTGTGTTTTGCTTATTCAAGTCTGTTTAACATGAGAGTGGGAAAGTACTGAGTCCTTCTTTCCCACACAACACATTGATATGTTTTAATTTACAACTAACAGTGTTATCAGATAGGGAGTTGTTTTTGCACTGCACTGGAAGTCTCAAGGACGCAGGTGTTTCAACTGCTCCAAGTTGACCAGAAACAAAACAGGCAATCTTCATTTAGACTTTGCAGACTCTGGCCGTTAACATTTGACTGTAATGTTTGAATCCTTTTCTGCACAGAAAAGCTTATTAAATACTCAAAGTTAATCTCTTGACTTGAATCTTTATTTCTATGAGATAGTTCCACCACAATTATCCTGCTGAACACCGAACACAGCACTGCTTGGCTGTCAACCTTTTCCCCATTTCTAAATGCTTGGAGTCCTGAAACCATTCCTACTTGAATCCCCATCAAGTTTTCAGAGGAATTCCATATGTCAAGCTTTGGACATAGACATTCCCCCAAACTGTTTTCTTTCTGCACTTTCCTTCTTACAAACTTCAATCTGGCTCCAACCAATGAGCTGGACGGCAGCTCTACATTTTCTTAACCCTTATGCCCTCCTCTGGCATTTTTTACTTTTTCCCGACTTTTTCTTTTGATTTGGTGATCATTTCAGCTGTGTCACACTGTTGTTAGTTCTTATAAGTCAGCAGGAGGACGATTTCAGGTGCTCTATAATGGCTTTGATTTTATGATTAATTGGATGAAATTAGGACATTGTATTTAAATTGATTGGAAGGGGACCTGAGGAGAACTGTTGAATGATTAAAAGTAAAACTTTATTGTTATTTGAAGTTTAAAGTCTTCAGTACTCACACTGAACAAATTAAACTGTGACTTTAATTAAATGTATTCTGTCAACAGGTTCCACATAATTGTATTAGGTTAGTTGAAAGCAATAATATTAACCCTCTGAAGCCTGACACATCAATAGTCAGAAAATTCAAATCTTTTGAAATTGAGGTGTTTATTGCACCTTTTAACAAAATACAACAAAATATTTGGTAATTATTTACATATATGATTTTTTTTTGGTATCATATTTGATACGTCAGGCGTTTATGGCAATTTATTGAACAAAACAACGTCTCCTTTTGAAACAAAAACAAATATTGATTATTACATTTGGAAGATTTTGAACATGTCACAACCCGAACCAACAGGCTATATAAATACAGAGTATTTCTTTTGTAAGAAATTAAAATCAATATTGAATGACATAATTTAGTTTAAACACACAGTAAGCTTAAAACTGTTTTATTCTGAAAACAGTTCCGTTTAAAGTTTATTCTGAAAAGCTGTATTGAAAGACGATGTCGTTGACGAAAATGACCACTTCCGGTTTTACGTTAACAACGATTACAGCCGTTAAAATGGATTAAATAAAAAGTAATGAAAGAGAGTATGAGGAGAAAAGGCGTGTGGAGTTATACAATGAAGACACTACGTCTAAATCCTCTGTTTTACGCGATATCGGACACAAGAAGAAAGCGGTGGGAGGACCCCCGACGCCACGGGAGCCATGCGAGGAGGAGTCACGGAGGAGATATAGCTGCCGAGAGAGGGTTTCAGTGGCCTCTTTTCCATCGCTGCAACTTCGAGACAACATCAGCTGCTGTTGTCCCATTACGCCTCTGTTTGTTTCATTACCACGCTACTTAATTAAAGTAACCAATTTGACCCTTTTCAGAGACTCCATTGTTTCTTATTTTTAAACTTCTTCCTGGACGCGAGAGAACCAACACGGATCTACACTTTGCCATCTAAAAGTACATGCAAACACAAATTATGTTGTACTCTCTGACTTGGTCAATATAACATAGATTATGATAGCCAAGGAATTGTTTTAATAAAAAATCAATAAGTTGTGGCAATTATTAGCAAGTGAGTCATTGCAACATTTGACTCACCGGGTTACAGAATGACCGGGTTACAAAAAAAACACGTAAATATCTCAATTTTGACTTTTAATATATTACATTTTAACCTTTAATTAGTTTAATTAGATAATCTAAACAGTGTTTTTGGCATTATGGTAAGCATAATGCAGATTGCATCATGAAATGTACTACAATGACACTGATTATTTTCCAGAGAATTGTACTCAAATACCTGCTGTATACTATTTGATACATACATTTTCAACACGATTTTTCTATGAAATAAGCTACAAAATATAAACTGATTATAAGTTGCTTCAATACAGTAAATATTCATAGTGAAATATCAGTAACAATATAAAAGTAATTTTTACCGTCATTTATTCAATATTGGCATATTTTTCTTTGTTGTCTTTATTATCACTATTACTTGAAAAATGTTCTCTTTCCTTCTTTTTCCTTCCTGGTTTAGACCCTGCTCCTTTCCACACTGCAGGAATTTATAGCAATGCTGGCCAGTCCATAGTTGAGGTCAGGGGAGAGACTCTAAAGATGGGTGGCTTAGTTGAAGTGGCTTCTTTAAACACCCCTCAAGTTTAAAGGGAATGGCACAGTCCAATGAACCAGGCACATCTACAAGGGCAGGTGATCTGCAAGATACTGACAAAACTTGGGTTAACACAACACACAATTAACAATCACTAAATTCAAACAGATTGCGTGCACTCAATCTAGTAAATTAAAGTTGGTTAAAAATGTGTCTGTGTATGATGTTAAACAAATAAACAGCATTACCCTTAGGATGTGTGGTTGGTTGTGAGGCTTGTAGACATGGTTATATCACATCTAACTACACTGCCCGTCCCAAAAAAAAAGTTGCTCACTGATGTTTTGTTGGACCGCCTTTAGCTTTGAGACCGGCACGCAGTCACCGTGGCATCGTTTCGATAAGCTTCTGAAATGTCACAACATTTATTTCCTTCAAGAGTTGCATGAATTCTCCGCCAAGATCTTGTATTGATGATGGGAGAGTCGCACAGAGTCTTCTCCAGCACATCCCAAAGATTCTCAATGGGGCTGAGGGCTGGACTCTGTGGGGGCCAGTCCATGTGTGTGAAGCAAATCTCATGCTGAACCACTCATTCACAATATGAGCCAGATGAATCCTGGCATTGCCATTTGGAATATGTGCGTGCCATCAGGGAAGAAAAACTCCATTCATGGAAAGACCTGGTCATTCAGTATATTCAGGTGGTCAGCTGACCTCATTCTTTGGGAACATAACGTGAACCTAGACCTGACCAACTGCAGCACCCCCAGATCATAACACTGCCCCCCCCCCAGGCTTGTATAGGCACTAGGCATGATGGGTGCATCACTTCATCCACCTCTCTTCTTACCCTTATGTGCCCATCACTCTGGAACAGGGTCAATCTGGATTAATTGATTTGGTTTTAATAATGCGTTGGACAGTTCTTAACCCGATGTTAGTAGTTCGGGGAATCTCCTTAGTTGTTTCTTTGTTGATGTAGGCCAATCATTTGACCCTTCTGAAACATCCTTTCCACGACCACAGGATATGTCTTCCGACATGGTTGTTTAAGAAATGAGAAGCTACTCACCACATCAGCTGGGGTTAAATAACTTTCTGCCAACTGAAACACATTAATCACTGCAGTAATTATCCAATGGAAGGCTCTTACAGATTTGCTTAATTAAATCCAGTTGGTGACAAATTTTTTTGGAAGGGCAGTGTAAATAAATAATACAGACCTACATAATTCTTGAAATGTTGCGAGGCTGACCTGATAACGCTGGCGCTGGATTATAGCCGTTTGCAGTTTATGTGTTCTATTTCTCTAATAAATGCAACAGGCCAAATCCCATAAGAGATTCAAAATGCTTCCAAGTACATTTTTATTATTTATACCTTATTTCTTTCACCTCGCCACATTCGTTGTTTTGAATCCAGGCACATGCACACACAAACCAAAAAACAAAACATACTCAAAAGCAAACATGCAGTAATTCAGTTCTAGCTAAGGGCTTACTTTGTTTTGATCCTGTCAGTTTTATTTTAATGTGAGTGTGACAAATCCCTATGCTCAGGTCCTGTCTCACACTGGGACACACAGAAAGAGACCGGACGTTTTTACCAAGGACAATTTATCCAATGAACATAAAGGTGATGGGATTAAACATGTTCAGTCAAACCGGTTTAGGGGTTTGAATCTAATGGAGCTGCATGTCAACTAGGAATGCTTACAAGTGGGTTAACCTGAGGCCCAGCACAATGGGACACCTGCTTAATAAGGAAACATGAAAAGCTGCTTTACTTTGGTGTAAAGGGGATTTACTTTGAGATTCCAAAACACAAGCAGCAGGAGCTCGCTGCCTTTGTTCCTGTTGAACCCTGGGCATTCTTTGAGCAGGATCAATATTTGATTATTGCGCCTGTCAGCAAATACAATTAATTTGTCAGCTGTCTTGGCGCTGTGTCAGGAAATGTTTGACTGTGACCCCAGGCTCAGTGGGAGTGTGGTATGAAGGAAGGTATATAAATGTCCAGGCAACAAAAAGGGGCCACAGTCCGCCTGCCTGAGAGACTGTCACACACACACATACACACACACACACACACACACACCAGCAGAGACAAGGTAAGACAGAAGACTCACTCTGAAAATATTCACCATGGAGTGTGTTACAATGTACTGTAAGTCGTTGTTTTGATGTGTGTTTTTGGGAAACAAGGTATTTTTTTTAAAACTTTCTTTTATTGATTTTTTCACATGGTAAAATTACACACAAACAAATATTACATTTCAGAGAGAACAGTGCCTGTACGGAGACAATCTACATAGTTATCAAATATTGCTTTGTTTTTTATGACTCTTTTGTTATGTACATTAACCATTGTTCCCAGCCCTTAAGAAATGTGTCTTCCATTACTTTCAACTTGTATGTGATTTTCTCCATTATTAGGATATCACCAATAATGTTAACCCATTGTCTGTAGCTTGGTGTTTCCGCCTTTAGCCAGTTTTTAGTGATAGCCTTCTTTCCAGCAGCTAGGAGGACCTTGATCAGGTATTGATCTCTGACATGTACAGATCCTTCCATATGTCCCAGGTATAATACCAGACAGGTTCGAGGGATTCTATATCCTAATACCTTGCATAGAACAGAGTGTACACAGTCCCAGAAAGGTTGAATTTGATTGCAGCTCCAAAACACATGTGTATGGTGAGGTTCCAGATGTTTACAAAGTCTCCAGCATGATTGTTGAGTGTTTGTTTGTTTACTAGTGATTTTGGGTGTGTAAAAGAAACAAATCTGGTTTTTCCACAGAAATTCTCTCCATCCGTGTGACTGTGTCTGGTGCATTCTCCACATATCATACCACATCTCATCTGAGATCCTTTCATTTAGCTCTTTTTCCCATTTAGTTTGTACATAGTGTTGAATCTTTTCTGGCTTCCATCAAGCACGAATACAGGGTGACACAACTTTGGGAATATCATCATGGTAAGCTCGTGCAATAATCTTTACAATAGGTTGTATGTCATCTTCATTTTTCTTAACCTTTTTTGTAGTCCCTAATTTGCATATATCTGAATAAGTCTTTGTTTTCTAGGTCAAAGAGGTTTTTCAGGTCTTGAAAGCTTCTCATTTCTCCCTTCTGGATAACCGTGCATGGCTGTTAAACCCTTTTCTGTCCATTGCTTGAATCTACAGTCATAGCTTCCTGGTTTGAATCCTTTGTCATAGGCTATCCAGTCTAATAGTCCAAGTTCCCTTCCCAATATCCATTGTTTAATAAGTGAATACCATTTTTCTAGTGTAAATGTTGTTATTGGGTCTAGGTCTCCCTTTTCTTTAATATGGGGAGGCATTTCTCTTTGCCATATGAGTGGTTGAATTGGGGACTCATATGTAAGTATTTCGATGTCTTTCCAGCGGGCTATATAAAACAAGGTATTTTTAAAGATCTGTTTTTTAAATTACAAATGGTTAACTAATGCTTGATTTCTTTTTTTAAGACTAAATATCCCAAATGTGACACTTGAGCCCGTGGTCACACAGAGAAAAATGTCAAACGTTTAACTGCAATGATTGATTTTTTTTTGTTGACTAAATATCCCTACATTTCTACATAACTTAAAGATATTTAGTTACAAGGACAGATACAGCAATATACTGGCTGGCCGAGAACTCAATGCTCCATAGTTTCTCTTTTTTATCTGGACTTATAACTTCTCACTGTACATTTTATATGTAACTTTAATTTAATATGTCATTCTTGCACACTAAATGTAAATAATATCCCAATTTGATATGGTGTTAGCTGTTATTTAGCCCGTCAATAGTGTTTTATTCATCAGATAGTTTACATATTTCTATAGTCAACTTTTACATTTTCACTCTTTTAGTTCTGCTTTTTCTTCTCATTTGAGATGTTTATATTGTATAATTGTTTATTTTCTATTCTTTTTTATTTCTAATTATGTGCGATACTTGTTTTACATGCTGATGCAACGAAAACCTTTACCAATTTGGGATTAATAAAGTATATCTTATCTTATCTTATATGCAGATAATGACGAATATCTGCTTCTTTGTAATTTATCCCTCTAAACTAAATATCTTTAGGTTTTAGACGAAAGGCATTTGAAAACATTTCCTTCTTCCTCTGCTGTGATAGGCCTTTTTTATTTATGAATTCTTTTTCAGAACATGTATTAGTTATACTTTTAAAAGATGGTGGGGACAAAATTGGCAGTATTCTGTTTGCAGATCTTTTATACAGTCCTCTGCAGTATCAATAATGTCTTTTCTGATTGTCCAACAGATGAATCTCCCCGCTGTTCTCTCCTTACTGCTGGTCGTCTCCACTGTCCAGGCCTTCCAGTATACGGAGCTCGCTCAGTTCATTGACAGCCATCAGGAAGAATATGTGGAGGTACAGTATCATTCTCCTTCTTTGAGCAATACCTAAAGACCAAATTCAGATGATTTGTTATGAATGTTCTTCCTCATTTATGCTTAAATGCTCTCTATACCTTTGTCTTACTGATTGTCAACACTGTAGTTTTGCTATGTCTATAGCATCCGTCATGAGAGGGTCACTCTTGCTGAGCTTTTTCCTGATGGAGATTTTGTTTTATGGTTGGGGGTAAAGCCAGGCCACTTCAGGCAAATATGTGATCTGTGGTATTGGGCTATATCAAAAACAGACTAAACTATGAGTGTATTGTAGCTTTAACTGTAGCTTTTTGAATTGAACTCAAGGAATCTAGGTAAATGTAGGTTTAAAAAGAATAACGTGGTTATCGTTTCTTTTTTAAAGATATTTATTCATGTTTTTGGTCAGACATTTACTTTAAAATAACAGTTAATTGATAACAATTCCAAGACGGCATATGATTCAATGCTGTCATCAGTCATTTTGGAAAACTTCTCAAAACAGAAACAGAAAACAACAGAAAACGACCCTAACAGCATAACGAACATCAGGTACCTGTTCCTATATACTCATTTAATCCAGCTATTAGTTACAATAACTATTCTCTAAGTGAGACCTTTTTCAGTGTTTTCCTTACTAAGTAAAAAGAAATAAAAAGAAACAGGAACAGAATCTGATCATCTTTGCTCATGTTCTGAATGTGTGTGTCTGTATGTTTGTGTTTTAGACTCTGCGGGACTGGGTTGCAATTGAAAGCGACTCCAGCAACGTGATGAGGAGGAAAGACCTGCATCGCATGATGGAGCTGGTGGCTCAGAAGCTGAGGCTGATGGGAGGGACAGTGGAACTGGTTGATATCGGGGAACAAGAGGTCAGTGACAGGCCTTCTCTCTTGGCCCCTAGAAGTTTATTCTCATAAATGCTGTGATACTGAGACATAAGACCATAGCATTTCATAATCAGCCGAATTGGCTAAAAGATATTCAGTATTTCATACAGAGTTGAGTCAGAGGCAAACTATCTGCTGGGTCCGAAAGGCAGTGGACTAAATCCACCTCCTAATTACTGACTGAGACACATGACAGGAAAAAACATCCCAATACTTTTTGAATATTCCGTTTTATATTTGTGAAGACCACAAAACTTTCATTCATGAGGGCTAAACGGTCCCCAGTAAAGAGAAAAAAGAGAGCAAGAACAAGAAAACGTATTTTCTCATTCATGACCTGCTCGCTGCACATTATCCCTTGATTATACATGACACACTCTGCAGATCATTGAAATGTCTTTGATATTTAATAAATGTATAAACGGGTTGACATTGTGCATTGTGTGTATATCAGTACTGGTCAGGTGGTAGACGTTACTGTTGCAACGTGTAGAAGCAAAGCTCCTGAGAAGAGAGAACAAGATGAGGGACTATCAGTAACTCTCCCTCCTGTGTGCAGCTTCCTGACGGACAGACGCTGCTGCTGCCTAAAGTGGTGACTGCCCAGTTTGGCACTGACGTAAACAAACACACAGTGTGTGTGTATGGTCATGTGGACGTCCAGCCAGCCAAGCTAGAGGACGGCTGGGCAACGGATCCCTACAACCTGACTGACATCAACGGTAACAGCCTTTAAGCCGTTTTGTCCCCAATTAATGCAGTGATAGCAAACTTCATTTTAAATCCAATAGGTCTTCAATGTTTACAAAGTTACGAAACACTTCAGCTTAGGCTATAGACAATGCTCAAAACATCTCAAATATTCATCCTGATGGAATGGCGGTGCATTGCGTTTGAACATTTGTATTCAGTGTAGACACAGCCAATAATATAGATCAATTACGAACTGAAACAAGCTGACACACATACGTAATACTGAGAAAATTAAATAATAATAATGTGCCAAACTTAACACCAGTTAAGGGGAAATTAAAGTAAAGTAGATCTTAACTTTCTTTTCAGTTTTTATTTCATATCACAATCATAATAACTAAACCTGATAGCTCAGTGAGGATGAGTACAAATGACGGTTTGACTGACGTAGTTATTTAGAGACGAATAAGGACTTTTTGTACCGGTGTTAAAAATGTATAAACTGGAAAGCGTCACAATGTCCAGAATAATCCAAATGACTGATCGAATATATTAATCGATGTATATAATGATTCTTTTCCCTTTCAGGTCATCTTTATGGAAGAGGAGCATCAGACAACAAGGCCCCAGTGTTAGCCTGGATCCATGCAGTGGGGGCTTATCAGGCCCTCAATATGGTGAGACAGTCTGCAAACACTGTTATAGTAGGTAGTTTTGAATGCTTCAGATAAAAGAATCCAATGTGGCCTTAAAGGGAAAAGAACTAAAAGATATCTCTTTCTTGAAATCCTTCTGTGAGCAGACTCTTTGACTCGAGTAAAACACCGTCCTCCTTTCTGTCCACCAGGAGCTGCCAGTGAATGTGAAGTTTGTCATCGAGGGTATGGAGGAGACGGGGTCTAATGGCCTGGACGCCATGATCCTGGCTCAGAGAGACACCTTCTTCTCTGACGTGATTACATCATCATCTCAGACTGCGGCTGGCTCAGCCGGCGGCCCGCCCTCACCTACGGCACCAGAGGGAACTGCTACTTCTTTGCTGAGGTTTTTTTTATGCATACACTCAAAACACAAAGACAAACTGAAACATCAAATTCTTAAACGACAATTTATTGTTTTAAAAAAACGTTGATTCTAATTCTCCAGTCATACACACACTCTAAACCTGAGTGTCACTGAGCTCTTTCATGTGTGCAGGTTGAAGGACCCAAACAGGACTTACATTCGGGTGTTTATGGAGGCACTGTGATTGAACCAATGACTGACCTCATTGGCATTCTTGGTAAGTGTTACACATTCATCTATTCATTCACTTATTCATGAATTCGCTCACAGGAAGATAAGACACTTACCTGCATCAGTAGGGCCTTAGCAATATGCCAGTTACCCAAACTCTAGAGACTAAGGAGAGGTGTATGAATAATAGCTATCGCTTTTCAGTTATCCTTAATGCTAATTGATAGCATCCTGCGCTAATATAGTGCTAATAGCTATTCGCAATTCAGAGGCTGGCTGATTTTAACTGTAATTTTAAATCAATACAATCTGGCACAATGGCAGCAATGAGAACCCCTGGAGGTTTGCACTATTATTCAGGCTTCTTTACTTACTCCTTTCCTCTTTTGAGAGCCATTCCTAACTTGTGTTATGTTAAAACCTAAGGCTTTGCAACAAGGGTTTATCAGAACGTCTGTACAGCAAAGTGATGTGTATCATTAAAAGTCCTAATGATGTTGTACAGCACTCGCGGAATGCCTCATTCCAATCAAATTCCCTCGTCAGAACTACCTGTTTTATAAAACACAATATTCAACACAAGAATTATCAGCACTTAGCCCCTTATTCACGATGTAACATTACATTATTAGAAGATCAAATACATTTTTCAGAAATAGGTTCAATTGTTTAGTAGTGTGTAGTTTAGGAGATGTTATAGTAAATCCATCCCAGCTCCCTTCTCTAAACTCCATACAGTGTGAGATTATTTAAAAGTTAAAACCACAACAAATGTATTTTGTAATTCCTGGTTTCAGACACACTGATCAGTCCCAGTGGAAAGATCCTGATTCCTGGGATCAGGGAGGCTGTGGCTCCCCTTTCTGATGAGGAATGGAAAATGTATCAGGACATCCAGTTTGACGTTGAGGACTACAAGAACAAGATCGGTGTCAGCCAGCTCATGTACAGCAATAAGGTAAGAGCTCAATCTTGAACATTGTTAAATTATACTACTTTAAAGGGCCTAATTTGACATTTAGAGCATATCTATGAATTTGTCTGGGTCTGATTGGCTCCACAGCTCATAACACGGACATAGCTGGGCCAGCGGCTAGCAGCTAACAATGTAAACCTGAAAACAGCAGGATTACTTTCAAAATGTATTCTGTTACAAATACACCTTGTGTTTTACTATTACTTACAATTACTATTCCTATTTTTATGTAACTATGAAATACAGTTTTTTTCTGTATCCTGATAACGTCACATGTAATCCGTTAATCCCCAAGCCTGCATAGCAGATCGTTGATTGCTGCTATAATTATGCACTGTTACAGGATGTGTATTTTGTAAATTGTGTTATTTTCTTTTTTTGTATCTTTAATGTTTTTTTATGCATGCTTATTAGTTAATATTAAGCTGTCTTTGGCTCTTTTCTGCTGTAACAAATGTACATTTCCCCTCTATGGGTCAAATCAAGGTATTCTGATTCTGATTCTGAATGTCGTTATAAAATCCTAAAAGCAAGCTAGAAAAGGGATTATCATGGTATGTCTCCTGCAGGTTGACCTGCTGGCACACAGGTGGCGCTACCCCACTGTCACCATCCACGGCATAGAGGGGGCCTTCTCGGACCCCGGCACAAAGACTGTCATCCCGTCTAAAGTTACTGCTAAGTTCTCCATCAGACAAGTCCCAGACATGGACCCTGCTATGGTGGAAAAACAGGTACATGCTCTGATGTCTAATGATGTCTTTTTTGAGAGAAAACATATACTTTCTTTTCATAAAATATCTCTGCTGTTATCTTGTTGATTGGATACTTTAGGTAACAGACTACCTTCACTCAGTGTTTGCCAAGAGGAAGAGTCCCAATAAGCTGAAGGTCACCATGGTGATCGGGGCCAAGCCCTGGCTGGCTGACACTCAGCATCCTCTCTATGAGGCGGGGAAGATCGCTATCAAGAGAGGTACAGAACACCCCCCCACGACCACCTGACACACACCTCACACCGCACCAGAATCCTCTAAATGTGATTCTTTACAGACCCAAGATTTCTCACCAGATATATATTCTATAAACTCAAATCTTGACTTTTTCTTTGTTAGTTGTTCTTAGTTATTTGTAAGACATTCCCCTTACAAATAAAACTAGATCATGGTAAGGATAAGTAATTCAGAAAGCATCTTAGCCCTGCAAGGAGTAGAGAGGACATAAGGGTTAAAAGTTTCTTAAAGCAGAGGAGAAAGAGAAAATGATATCCAAACACTGAATGTATCAAATGAGCTAATAAAACAAATAGGGTGTTATTGCTTTTGGCTTGTCTTTTATTCATTTTGGATTACCTTTATTGTTGATACCTGATAAATAACACTGTGATTTAAAATATACATCTTCTCCAGTTTTTGACATGGATGCTGACCTGATACGAGAAGGGGGGACCATCCCCATCGCCAGGACCTTCCAGGACGTTTTGGGGAAAAGCCTCATCATGATGCCCATCGGAGGCTTCGATGATGGGATGCACTCCCAGAATGAGAAAATGAGCAGGTTTGACTCCATTGGTTTACCACAATTTCTTTTATTTCCAATTAATTAACAGTAAGCTCTAAATCAGTCTATTGGAGGGTTACTGTAAAACAACACCAGGGATTTATTTAGAAGGCAATCGGCAGGAGTATAACCCAGGGCTCACGCAGTCTTATCATCTCTTACATAATCCTTAAACCTTATATTATATTCCAGGATATGTTCAACACATTCATAGGGATAACATGAATCTAATGTCAATAGAAATACAACAAAAGATCACAAAAGAGGGCTGAAATGCTTTCACAATGTCAGGGTGAATGTTTCACCTCTAAAGTGTTGGTATTAGGGTGTTGCTGTAGATAGTGGTGGATGTTTGTAGAACCTGAGCTAAATGGAACTTGAATGTGGTTAAAAATGTAATCGATTTCCTTTCCAACTGTCTGATTTACAGCTGAAACAATTCAGGTGTTTAACCATTTCCTTCCTTTCTTCTCTCAGGCACAACTATATTGAAGGAACCAAGTTATTCATCTCCTACTTGGATGAAGTATCCCAGATTCAGAAGACCAGTGTGTGACGCTTCATTGAATTAAAAGCCTCCTAATACATTCCAGCTAACCATGAATCCACCTCCCTGACACAAGCCTGGGTTTATGTGCCAACGTACCCTTTATATTTCTATCATACATTTGTCTGTGTGTTGCCAAACTCTATTTATCTATCTATCTATCTATCTATCTATCTATCTATCTATCTATCTATCTATCTATCTATCTATCTATCTATCTATCTATCTATCTATCTATCTATCTATCTATCTATCAGACTGTACTGTACATGTGTGTATGATGTAGTAAAAGCTGTACAATGCAACATCTGTGTATCTTTTTTTTATTATAGAGAAGAGTGTGAAAATGTCCCTTGATGAGTGTTACAATAATGAGACAAAGTCACCAACGTTGTTCCTTTCGTTATGAGACATGTATTAACCACTCAAACATTTGTCGAGACCCGGCACATGAGCAATTGCAAAAAATGAGAGATAGAAGAAGAAAGGTGCATATGTATTGACCCTTCCTTCAGATGGAGGGTGTAAATACAGCAGCAAACTACGGGACAAAGTTCCCTCTCTCCAGTAGAAACAAGAACAGTCGTACCTTTTCAATAAACATGGTGTCACATTTAATAAAGATTCAGTGCAAAAACTGAATTTCGATATGTACAGGATCTGTACTGAAGGACGTCCACAACCATTGTCAGAGTTTACTCTACCAAAGACACTGTTCTGACAAATACATTGGCTTGAATTTGGCTATCAACATTTTGAATCGACCCATAGAAGATGTGCTTACTTGTTTTCCATTTGTTTCTAGAATCAAAAATATTGTCTTATATTCTCGATACTAAAAAAAATATACATTTCTGAAATGTACTCTAAATGATGGCACATAATCTGTAGGGAAACAGCTTTGAACACAATTTGGATAGTCGGTATAGATCATTATAACTCCATTCTCCCTGATTGTAGACATATTGGCTATCTTCTGATCTTCAGACATCCCAGCAGGAAGTAGTAGGGAGGGTCCCTGGGGTTGTGAAGAAGCCGTGTGTGACGCTTCAGCGGCCTGATTCACAACACCAGCTGACCTTCCCCACCAGATATCACAGTTACTGCCTTCATCTGTGAGCAGCAGACACTGTGGAGCCTCAGATGCAGATGAGGTTCATCCACCTTTATTCAATCATTTATACAGAGACCATCATCGTCTTTATTGGCCTTAAAATACTCACCTCCTCTGTATACTCCTCTGCTACCACTGTATGAATGACTGTAGTCCTCATGTGGTTCAAAGAGAGACACACATTGGACACGGAGGGTGCAGTACACAGAGTCTCCACTGGAGGGAGCTCTCTGCTTCACAGGCTGATCAACTGATGACAGGCGGCCTCACACCTGACTAAACCTGCGGGAAATAACACAAGCACAGAAAATAAACATTTATGTTGACTTTTAGTTTGATATCGGACACAAAATCGCGTATCCTGGTGAAAGTCCTTTGATTTAGTTTGAACCTTCCCAGTAGCGGTTCAATACAAATTTTACTGGGGGGGCCACTCTGGGGCCAGTTATTTTATGAGAGGAGCACATTTAATGCGCTACAAAACACGGAGACTCTGTTACAATACGAAACGTGCTCCAGATTTATAACATTTTAATTCAGTATAGTCACAGCCCACAAAAAAATATGAATATGATTATTGGTGTTTGTTTTAGTAACATAATATTACTCACCAGTTTTTTCCACAACAGTCTTTACTGCATCTCTATCATTTTTTTTTTTGGAGGGGGGCCAAGGGGGGTCCAAGCTCAGTTACAGGGGCACTGCCCCCTGTTGCCCCCCCTAGAACCGCCCATGAACCTTCCACCACAAAACGTAGACTTTTGCACTGTTAACATAAAGACATTGGCGTTGTCTAATAATGACACAGTGTGTCAACTTTGGAGTTATTTGAAAGCCCAATTATATTGTAATGGATACTTGATTCTTTGGAAGTGATAACAGTTAATATGAGTCATGTCAGTCCAGGCTCTCGCAATATTACTATTTGTTATCTTACTGAATAAAGCTGCATTAATAGATTTGAAACACTGACATTTGATCACCTGATAAAGGACATGTGGCAGCACACATTATCATTCATTAGTAAATACCTGGCTCACTAAAGGCTCCACGATGTTCAGCAGTTAGGTCTGATTGTTGAGAAATGCGTACTTCCTGGAGCTACATCTACCTTTAATCAGCTGCTGCTTTCCAAATGGCCCCAAGAGCAGACTGAAGTATTTTCATCGTTTTTTTTACAATTGATCATTTATTAATATTAAGGACCACAGCACCATGCAGGACTGGGTGAATCAAACCAGATCGGTCACTGAAGACTGTTTTCACTTTTTGGCTTATGCTGTTTTTTTATCTGAGATTCGCCCAGTTTTTGAAATAGGGACTTCTGTTATTATGCCTGCACCAAATATGATTCCATCACAAACATTTGAGTTTACCCACCCTAAAAAAATGAAGTATAAAAAAAATGAAATGTTCAGCAGGTAGTTTGGTGCAGAGCAGTTAGTGTACGGCTGCGTTCCACTATAGCATTTATTATTTAGCAAATTGCATTTTCTGGACAGATGCAAAATAATCCTATAAAGACGAACCAATCCGACCGTTACATTAAAGTTTTGGTCAGGCCTTTACTAATTCTTCCACAAGCTGCAGTGAAACACTCAACAGAATATGCCAGCAGTACATTTCTCCTAAGCCATTTTGATCTGGTTCAGCCAGGCGCGTGGCCTGGCCTGGGCATCCGGGGCTTTAGCTTTTTTCTTTAGCCCCGGACAATTCTCCCTCAATAATATAATACATTAACCGTGCTTTACCTGAACCTCATCATGACACTAGAGAGGACGGCAGGATTGTAATTTCCCGTGTTCAGTGAATGCAACGAGGCAAGACACCAGACCAATCACCAGAGAGTTGCATGGAAATAAACTTGTCTTATTGGCTGACAGGTACCTATCCTGTGACAATGTTTAAACTGTCAGTCGGACTCAGAGTTTTTGAAGATGGACATAAGAACATTTTTTCTTAAAAAATACGACAATTCTCAAGTGATGGCTCACACAACAACCCCAGAGCCACCACTTGAGCCAGGTAAACAAGGTATGTAAATGTCAGTAAACTTCCAAGTTATGCGAACATGTAAGCAAAGCATAAATTACAGCTACGTTGTTGACGTTACTTTGAATCGCGCGGGTAAGCTAAACCGTTAGCAAGTAGCTATAGCTAGCCAGAGATATTAAATTAACACTTTGTCATACAATATAAATCTTATGTTTTTTAGCTTTACCTGGTGATTTAAAAGAAAGCTCTCTGGAAAATGTTGACTTACTGTCAGTGTTCGACATGAAGCTAGAAGCTACCTTACATTACACAGTACAATACATACATATACAAATACACAGTCACAGGGGAGTGATTTGTAAAATATCCATAAAGAGAAAGAAATCTGTGTACAGTTCTGTTTCATATGGGTGTTGAAAGATGTATCCATATCTCTTAATGTCGCTCTCCAAGTGCACCAGATTGATGGTTTTAACTTCAATATTTAAAAAAAAATCTTACCGGGGGAGCATGCCACCGGACCCCCCTAGAGAGATGAGGACCCTAGAGGATGTTATGTCCAGTCCCCACTTGTAAAAAATAGTACTTTACCCCTGCTTACACCTATATGCCGTGAGCTGATTATCAAGCCTTCATTGTAACAGTCGCAGGTGTACTGTGTATGTGCGTGTGGGGAGTGTTGCATTAGAAATTTCCACTGTAGCGCCCGGTACCTTAATGTACCTTAATGTACCTTAATGTACCTTAATGAACTGTGGGCTAAGCCCCGAATGTTTCCAGGTCCAGGAAACGCACCTGGGTTCAGCATTTGAGCCAAAAGAAAATAATTGTACGGTTTCAATTAAACCATGGGACGGCCCATCAGAGGCTCTTGGCCCTGAAGGCTGGTGTCCTGCAGGCAGAGAATGTCACTGTGCATGATGGATTGAAACCTCTTATCATACATCCAGGATTTAAACACCTCGGCAAGGAAGAGCAACAAGATGTCCAGAATGTACGGTGGCCCTGAAGAGAAAAACTCAACGGCAGCAGAGAAAACTCAAATCCTAAAAGCAAATCACAATCCCTTCAGCCGTTGTGTTTCTGTTTTGACAGTTGTGTTTTCAGTGTGTGTTCTGCATTGGCAGTCTGCATTTTGTCCCCATCCCCTCTCAGTGCACAGCCCCCCCCCCCTCCCCTTGGTGCGGCTGTCCATCCTTGACTGCTTTCAGACAGCTGTTTTCACACTGCACTTCACAGAGAGGCTGGGGAGGAAAGTGTCCGCCTGCTGCCGGGAAATAAAGCAAGCTTTGTTTATCCTAATGGTGTCGTGACCATTGTGTTTGAGTCAGTCATGTAGACGCTGCCTGACACTGATTCATTTGAAATGAGGAGGACGAGGCAAATAAGAATATGAAGGTGGCTATAACACTTCTGGGAAATTAGGAAACAGGATTGCTGCATTCAGTCAGGTTGTTCATTAAGTCCTTTGTGATTATTTAAATACTAAATGTATTTTCCGAGTATATTATCAGTCTTTTAATTGTTTGAAGTTTACCACCATTCTTCGGTAACTTTCATTGCTTAAGCAGATGTTTTCCTATTTTAAGGTTTCTTTGTTGTCCAATTCTGACTGAGGTTTCCAATCACATACAGCTTACACACTGTAACTCTAATAGAACCTTGTCTGCCTGATTGACAGCGAGGCATCGGGGGTGCAGTCTTTGAGCAGACACAGCGAGGCTGAGCCAGATTGAGGCAAGAATTTCCATCCCAAAATACACGGTAGCCTTATCACAGGAGGAGCAGCTGGCTGCTGGACAGGTGACGGAGCTGATGCTGACAGCATGGCTCGGTTCTGCTGATAGACGTTTGAATTGCGTTCAGCGTAAAGTCAAGAACTGTATGGGGGAGGGGGGGACTCAGCTTATTTGGAGTTGGGGTGACATGCATTTTGCCTGATGAAGTTCTGGCACCAAAATATTGCAAATAAATGTATTTTTGTGTGCAGAACGTATTTGAGACTGTCAAGCTGCATTCACATGATACGTGGTAAAACGGCTCTGCACTGACACTTTTTTAATTTCCAAAAGAAATAACGCATGGTTCCATACTAGGCAAGAAAAATGAATGATCACTACTTCCATTGAATTATGCGTGTTTTACTTAAATTGGTAGCATCTAGTGTCAATATGTGTTGCCCTTAAAACAGTTCAAATGGTTTGAAAACATAAAACTAAATTTGACACTTCTGTGATAAATCATCCAGTTGGGTTCTTCTTATCTGAAAAAAGGCGACATTTCTGAATGAATTTTATTCAACTATGATCCCTAATTCTCTGTTGAAAGAAAGGTCAATTGACGACAAATTCAAAAAACGAAAGTAAAATCTGTCGTAATGAGTTGGAATAAAGTTGGTTTAAAAGGTGTTAACTAGATTTTGTTGATGATGTTGACATTGTGTACCTAAGAGTGGCACAGGTGACAGGAAGACAACACAGACTGGGTCCAAATGCTAATAAAGGATGAGGAGGAAAAATTGCACATCATTTTTTCTCTAAGAAGTTTTCTTTGAGGGCCATATGGATCGTGACTTTCTTTTCTAAGAAGGCAACTTTTAGCTTAATTAGTTGCTCAAATGTGTTGGGGTGTGTGAGGGTCCCCACGGCAGAGCAGCAGCAGTGAGCTCATTAGAGGAGCCACTGGGCTGTGTCTGTCGCTCTGCATGGGCTGACAGATGTCTCTGTGGCTTACACACACACACACACACACACAAATTAGAGTGGATTAGAGTAGTTAAAAAACGATGTCTAGTAGATGTCTTTATGGCTCCGACACACCCAACAGACATCTGAGAACGAGGGGAGACTGCTTCTGGGCCAAAAAGTCACCCATTTAATGTATGTCACTAAATGATAAGCTTTATAAAAATGCAAACACAATGAATACATTTAGAATTAACAAATTAAAGGCAGAGTTTACACAAATGTTATGACAACAACCGCAAATCGCACCACAGAGAGTATCTCTGGATTTAATAAATCCTGGAGCCATGTGCAAAACATTGATAATTCAGAGCCATCTAAATGACTGTGGACAGATACTGAAGTCCTGCTAGCCGTAGCCTGGGATATGACAGAACTTCAGAGGTAGAAATATGAATGCAGCTCAGAAGACAGTTATCATTCTGTGCCAGTCCTTTATGCATTTATAACATATTTTGAGTTCTTACAAGGGCTCTGATAATTATGAAACCAAAGCCTTATGCTGATGTTTCCAGTTGCTGGACATAGCTATCTGTCAGATCAGTCCTATTAGCCTGCATAAGAGACGTTTAGGAAAAATTGGTAAATTATAGCTTAGCTTTCCTTAGCCTACATAACCTACAGCAAAAACAATGGCGACCACAGAGGCTCTGATCTTCTGAACCAACAGAAGATAATTGGCTTGGTGAGTCAGGGCCTTCAGATGGATGCTGACAGAAGCACAGACACACACACACACACGCACACAGACCCCTCTAAGTAGATAAGCATGGTGGGATTAGGTGCTGTGTTAATAACTTGCATATTGATGCCAGTTTCGGCTTCGGCATGTTCACAAAGCTTTTATAAATAGCGTTGCCTTTCTCTTTATCTTCTGACTTAAACCATTTCATTTCCAGTGTTATCATGTTTAAATACCAGCATGCTGCTTTTATTTTAAAGTGTTCTACTGCTGAGTTTTTTGGATACCATATCCAAGCAGGGCTAATGCCGTGAAGTGTCTTGAACACTCTTGACATCCCTGTGTCAGATATTGCTCCTGCCCGAGAGAGCGCCAAATCCTCTGTTTCAAGGAGTGCCGCGTGAAATCCATGTACAAGAGATTTCCTGCAGAAAGCTTGTCATCTCATTGAAAAGACCCCCCTGAAATATGGAGGCAGACTCTGCTGTAAAAAAAGGATGATATTTTTTCACACAAGCCTGTTTCTTTGTTTAATTTCCTGTGAGAAAGACGTGACTGCTGGCAAGACGGCTGCTTGTCTTAGAAGGGTTGATCTTCTAAGACTTCATGGACTTAGGTTCCAGAGGAATGGGAATAATAACAGTCATGAGTGCCCTCAGGCCCCATCACAGAACCAAGCATTTAAACCTGTGACTGCTCTGATTATGAACATAGAATTGTCCAGGTTATTGCATTCAATTATACTCCGCTCAAACTCTGTACACACTTTCTACATCGTTCCGGTCTGTAAACTGCACCATAAGCAGCCTAAAATGCAAAGTCTATACTTCATATCTTCTTTTTTATTTAAGAATGCAAAACTGGAAACTAAAAATCTACCAAACTATCTAGTAAATGCGAGTCCGCCTTCACCTTAGCGGTGGTGATGCGCAGCCATGTGACCAGGATGTATGTTATAGCATTACCTTTTTATTTCTGCCGATTGCATTTGCGCTTCAAAAATCACACGGTGGTGTTAATATGTGGAGATTATCCTGATGAACAAAACTTGTGAGTATCATAAATGTGTGTTGGCCACAAAGATTACTTTCTGCTAAATACCGTAATCCAATGGGGAATTCCTATTGCTTTAATTCGATGAACCCTTGCAATGCTAACTTCCGGGGCGGCCTATGCCATCCTTACACCACTCTATTATTGTCTTTTGTCATATTCAGCAGTTCTACCAACACAGTTCCCTTTTAATCAGATACATCATTGAGGAATTCAACGACATGCACTGTTCGATGGTGGTAGAATTCCCCAGCATCAGCATGAAGCTGAGTCTAGGCCAATCAGAAGTGGTCCTGATGAGAGTGTGAGTGAGCCGCGACTCTGCTCTGCATGCCTTTGTGTGCGGCTAACTGTCAAACAAAGGGCCGCTCCGCATGCTGCCTTTACAGCGGGCGGGGGGGAGGGAGGACAGAGAGGTGGTCTTTATGTTGATTGAGAGGGGGGCAATGCTTTCTGAATGGACCAACCAGGCGTGTGAAAATACTCCACTCTTCCTCCTCTGTCCTTCATCCTGACTCCTTTGTGTTCTAGATCTATTATTTCACTAACATCCCTCACTTCCACCTTGTCTCCTCAAACCTTTTACCTTGAAAACTCTTCCCTTTATGATGCATCTGCCCCCCCTTCACTCTTTCTCTTGCTGCTCTTCTTATCTGTCCCTCAGATATCATCCAACACACAGCCACAAGCTAATATTAGCCCACAAAACCAATTATGCATGTACTACATTTGTTTTATATATGTGTGTGTGTTTGTGTGTGGGGGGGAATACAGGGATGGAGGGTGTATCCTCAGGCAACCCTGTCATAAAACCTTTTTACAAATTGGCATGCAGCCCACAGCACACACACATTTTCATGACAGATGACGAATGGTAGGTGTGGATGATGGAGTTACTATGAGTCATAGGCGCTTTAATGTTTTATAACCTGCTTAGCCACACTAAGTATTAAAGTGCTTAAAGTAGAGAGAGGTTAGTGGGTTCTGCGTATAGGATGGGCAACAGGAACAAAGAACCGTGAGCACAGAGTTCACATTCAAAACCTTGAATTTAAATAATCCTGCATAATCAGGCAGTAGAAGTAGAAATCTACGTTAAAATGTAAAATACAGCCATGTAAATGCAGCCAATCACTAAAGGAATACAGCGACCTAAAGACAAAGAAAAGCTTACCTTACAGCTACAGCCACATGTGAGAGTACACTGCTTTTCACACACACACACTCAGTCACCACACATGTGCACCGTTGAGAGAAAACAAGAACCCATTATTGTTCAGATAACTCCTCCCACACGGATGTGTAGCTCTGTCTGATGGGAACATGTAGGAGTAGAACACACACACACACACACACAACACACACACAACACAAACACACACACTCTAACATTCTCACGGTGTCTGGATAAAAACGTGCAGCATCATCTGTCTACCTTTTTGCAGCCTCCCCCATCTGCAGGAACTCACACACACACACACAAACACACACACACACACGCACACACAAAGCCTCCCACTCAGACGTGCAGTCAAGTGGTGTGTGTGTGTGTGTCTTTCTCCCTATAGTATACGCAGCTATTTGGTGTACCCTATACATAATACGATCTGTAATATTAATCTATGCATGTGTGCGTAGCTACACACTGCCTGTGTGTGTATACGCATGTGTGTGTGTTCTCGTACAAACAGGCCCCTTTATTAGCCCTTGTTCACAGCCACCACAGGCCCCCCCTCTGCATTATTGACGAGTGATAATGGTGCATGGGGGTGCTGCTGGATATCTTTACACAGTGCATTGCAGACCCAAAGTCCAGGACATATGGTATGGGAGGGTCCGGACTACTCTATTAGATAGAAGCTCATTATTGCTTTTGTTTGGCTATAAAATGAAATAAAAGGCTAAATCAAAGCTTTGCTGTTCTGGCTTCATTTCTGCTGACTCGGTGTCGGAGTCCAGCCAACTCGCCGACTTTGCGCTCTGTATTTTTGTGACTGCGCAGACCTGGTGTAAAACAGCATAGACAAACGTAAATCTTGAAAACAGTGGACTGCTACCTTTTTCAGTGTGATTGAGAAAATGTAAGTGTGTGTGCGTGTGCGTGTGTGTGTGTGTGTGCATTTGTGTGTGTGGTTGTGAGATAAAGACACTAGCATAGCATTTACTAACTGTTAACTAATTAAAAAATATCAGCTGTTTTTCACATATTCACCACATGAATTGATTTTATTTAACCTGCTAAAATGAAAAAAAGACAAAGACTCTTGAAGGTTAATTTATACACGGTGGTTCGAACCCCGCACCCCGCACCCTGCACCCTGCACCCTGCACAACATGTCTCTCCTGATGAGAAAAGGTGCCTTGTATGGAAGCCTCTGTGTAAATGTGTGTAAATGTGTGTGTGAATGTGTGAGTGCTGACTTGTGTTGCGCTTTGAATAGAAAAAAGGGTTCTGTTCATATACCATAAAAACATGACTGATTCTGTAAAACATATTTTAACAGTGTCACTGTTTTAATTGTATTTAAAGAAATCACTTTTACCTTTACACCTCCCTTAATAGTGTTGTCAACACATGTATAACCTTGATTAAATCCAAAGGGTGCGTATGATAGCACATTTGCAATTATTAACGCTTTACCTGAAATTCAAACACCTTTAAAGCGTGTTTCAGTGCCGCTAAAGCAATTTGCTTAACAAAAGTGTTCATTTAAAACCAAATTGAACCAGCTTTGCTATTGACCGACCGAAAAGGAACAAAGGATTTTATCGCCTCCACATGCATGAACACACACACACACGGCTTAGTGATGCTGATGAAGGGCGATTATTTGCTGATTATTTTAAATATACTGATATGTATAAAACAGTATTAAAAGCTACAATAAGCATTACCCATGCTTCTTCCACCCTCTACTGATGCTGAACTGTACAATAATTGTGCATGAGTTAGGTTATATTGCATTCATCTCCATCGGCCATACTCTGGCATTGTATACTTGAATGAAATGTTGATATAATAAAACGTTAAAATACAAATCAATATATTATACCACGTATTTATCTCCTCAGGTCTTTCTTTATGCAGCTCTCCCTCACGGGTTCCCAGCCTTCTCCACCACACAACGCATGAAGAAGCTCCTTCAGGCTGTGTTACCGTCATGTGACAGACCTGCTGTAGAAATATGTTCGGCAATGTCGGCATGTGTCGTGGTTGTTATTTCCTAAAAGTTCAAAAGATGAACATTTAACATTAAGCAGATCATGTACAGTATAGTCATTAGTACGATGGTATTCTGCCTATAAAAAAAAAATTGGGACAAAATGTTCTTTCGTTTTTTACACTGATGGAAAAAAGGTAAAAGGGAGTCAAATAAGTTCTGCTATGGTTCACATTGAGCATGACACGTCCTTTTAAACGAGAAAAACGTAACTATCAGCTTTTTGTGGGAAATGTTAACGTTCAGGGTAAGTGGACTAGTCCAACATCATTTACTTTTGGGTTTAATACATGTTAAACTGAGAGCTGTGCAGTGACATGTACACACCGTTCTGAGATTTAATTGCAGCCATATCATATTAAATATTTGCGCATTATTGTTAGTTTTTCAATCATTTTTCTCTCTTCCGAAAAATATAAACTGATATATTATAAAGCACATTTAAAAAAAACTAATATATATTTGGGTCAAGACTTGTTTGATTTCCTACTTTTTCAGATAACTTTAACCATACTTGAGGAAATGACTCTATTTGTATTTCACAAATATCTAAGAATATGTATAATAAATGACCCAGTGGCTAATAACGCTTCCCACTATTTACTATTTGTATTCAATAGGAATGCATTTTATACTGTAAAACCTTTAATATGCATAGATTTGCAGCCAAATGAGAGGAACTTACAGGAGATTTTCAGTTTTAAAGTGTGTATGTTCAGATAATGCTTCAGAGCCAATGGGGGTTTGTTGCATTACAAGGCAGCATACAGTGACTGCTTTGTGCGTATAGAAATATTCTAGCATGTGAAAACTCAGAGGCTTCAGGGCATAACAACAAGAAACCAAATCATAAACCATCACGCTCCGGGCAATTATCAGCACATAAAAGGTGCTGCTAACAGAGGGAGGAGAGATACTCTGATCACTGCTCAGATAAAGGCTAGAGGGTGTGTGTGAGTGTGTGAGTGTGTGTGTGTGTGTGCGTGTGTTTGTGTGTGTGTGCGTGTGTTTGTGTGTGTATCACATGAAATATCAGCCCAGATACAGGGAGTGATAGGGGTACATGCTCCCTTCTGGCCTACTAATTCTCAGCTCGCTCTCTCTAAGGCAGCGCTCAGACACAACACACACACACACACACACACACACACACACACACACACACACACACACACACACAACTTCCTCCTGGCTTTGTGCTCGATTTGAGCGCAAAATAATTTAAGCACACAGTAAAGAATCAAGGAGTGATTAGATTTTTAAATCTCTGGTGTAAAATCTGCTCCCTTTCCTCCTTAAACAACTCACCTATTTGTCTGCAAAGGGTTGCAAATGTTTTTAAGAAGGTTTTTTTCATGAAACAAAAGCGATGCGGACATGAAAACACACACTTCAAAAAAATCTGCAGGTAGAAATTGATCATAATGTCCACTTCAGACCAGGTAAGCCTCATCCACAGGGGTCCCCACAATCTCCATGACAACCTCTTACCATGGCGACCCCCCCACCCCCTCTCTGTAACGACCTCTGTCACCCAGCTGTCTTCCTGAGGCCTGTTACCAGCTAATATGGCTGCTGTGGAGCCCATCTTCTCCCCTGAGGATGGACTATAGACCCTCGGCCCCCCCATGCCCCCCCCCCTGTGGAGCTGCTGAACATGGACCTAACACTGCAGCTTCTCTGTCTCAGGGCCTGCTGAACATTCAATACCACATGGGTTAGTTACACACACAGAGCTTCTTAAAGCTTCTCTTTGTCTCTGGGAGTTGCGTAATGGTTCCATGACATCCTGTCACACATCATATGAAATAGATTCCACACAGCTCCCCTCTGCCTTTACATTCCACTATCCAAATCCCTTGACGATCACTCTTATCTTTTACTATTCAGGGCCACAATGAGAAAGAGAAGTGTGTGTGCAGAACACATTGTCAGAATGACTTTTAAAGCAGAAGTCCAGCTATGAATGCAAAATCTTTTCAGGTGTTAAAGCAATGTTATCTTTGACTGCTGAAATGTACATTTTCTACACTAACACCAAAGACAGTCTACTATTCAATCGTGTAATTTAAAGGCGTGTAGTAGCCGTGCATGCGATGGGATGCTGTGGTGTGTGAATGCAGATGTGTCGCAGACTTACCCCCGGCTGGCCCTGAGGCTGAACATGCTCTGGCAGCGTCCCACTCTCATCTTTTTACACTATCACTCAAAACTCCTCCTTTTTCTTTCTCCATAATACTCCTTTAACCTCCCTCCTCTCCAACATCCTTCTCTATCTTTCTTGTTTTGTTACACTCTCTTTTCCCTATCTTCTACTTTTCTTTTCTAACTTACAATCTGTCTTCTCCACTGATGTCTCTCCTCAGTGTCTTGTCCTTCTCTCTGTCGCCCCCCCTCCCCCTGCCCCCAAGCGCTCCAGGAACTCATGGTCTCGCTGTCTCTCGTCTGGCACAGAGAACAGGCAGACACATGGGAGGGCTGTTTTGTAATCCGTCAGGTCATACCACCCTGGCACAGGGAGAGGGAGGGGAGGGAGGGGGAGACAGAGCCAGCCTATACTGATACCTTCCATCCTATACCTTCGCTGCATCCCTACGTCTGCAAAGCTGATGGTCTCTCCCTTTTTTCCCACCGATCGCCACGCTCTCTCTGAGGTTTGGGGCACGAGCAAGGATGGGAGGGTGGAAGGAAATAAGGAAGGGAGGAAGTAAAAGAGAGAGAGGAGGAAGCGTGAGAAACGATGGAAGGATGAGCGAGGAGGGATGGGAATGAAATGAGAGATAATGGAGGGTTTTCATGGGGGAGGGGATGCCTCGAAGGCTTGTAGACTGAATTGATGGAGCCTTTTAGCTCGAGCTAAATTTACTTATTTATAAGTATAGGAATTAAAGGTACACCTGGTCATGAATTTGTGATACTGCTGTAGCATTGGCGCCAATGAGAGTGTGTATGGGGAAGAGACGGTGGGAGGCGGGGGTTATGGATCAGGGCCGAGCAGCTGTCTGCCTCGCTGCGATGCCGTCTACTCAGCCTCACTTTTAACCTCACTCATGCTGCTCGCATTCACATTGGAAGTCGGAGGTTGAAACTGGGGGTGACGTTGCATTTGAGTTGACTGCGTTCCAGTATCACAAGTCTGAAGAAAGATGGAGGCCCGAAGGAAATTTGTTCGACTTGTTAAAAGCTTTAGCATCACCCCGGGTTAGCCATTGTTAGCAATACCGGTTGATATATGCTTTATTTCGAATTTTGTTGAATGCACACATCGTAGCAACATATCCACAGAATATGAGCAGCACCATATGTAGTTGATTTAATGTGACACAAATAATACAGAAGAGCTAACATTTTATAATATCAAAGTGTTCTCTTAATGATCATATGGCGAGACTCCATTTTGCACCATCAGCTCAGGAACACGCTGTACCACAACACCTACAATGTTTGGATGTGAGTGTTATTATGTTCATTTGGTTGTTTTAATGGTTGAACTGACGCAAAATAATCGACCGCAATTGTCAAGGGCTGGGTTTAGAAGGCAGAACCCAAACGGAAGACAGGCAGGTGTAAATAACAAAAAGCTAGCTTAGTTAAATAAAGCTAATAAAGCTTTGCAAGGTGAAAACATAATAATAGAAAACAACAAAACAAAATGACAGGACTCATGACAGAAAACACGGCAGCAGGTGATTGGACACAGGTGGATAGGATCAGGGCGGGGCAGACATCACAAGGAGAATCTACATTTCAAAATAAAACAGGGAACATGAAACCCAAGATCATGAAACATTGTCTATTTCACTCACAAACCAGAACATCTGTTGGCATTTTATGGCATTCTTGTTTCTTGTTCATAAATCAAAGACAATTCTGATAAACTAAATTAATGTATGTCAAATCAAAGAGAATGACGTACCTTGTGTCATTGTTCATGCTCTAGGAAAACATTAGATACAAAGACCCATCATTATCGCTAGGTTAGTAACAATATCTGAAAAAAGTATTAGAACCAATTTTAGATCTACTTAATTTCTTAATCACCTCTGGATTTTACATGCAGTAAAGTCAATCAATCAATAATCTTTACATATTTCTGTTTCATATTTTACTTTTTGACCAAGACCAATAACAAATATTAAATAAAGTCAGAATAACTTCTGTGAAAGTAACTAAATTCGATAACAATTAAAATATATTGAACTTAGGTTAAATAGTGCAGAAACATTCCCTTTGTATGGCAAAATGGTTGCGATAAATGATGTACCACTGCATGAAATCTTTTATGATTGCGTTTTTGCCATCCACACCATCAGGGTACTGCAAGCAACCTGCAGTCTGCAACAAGCTGGAATTTCTGTCGATTGATGCATGTAGTTCCTCCAATGTAGCTGCGCTGGATATCTAGGGTAGAAAACAATCATAATCCATAAACATAAATCAATATGCTGTCAAACTCGCATGTGAAGGAAGACAGGTAATTTATCAAATTAAAAATATATATTCTCAATAATTGTAACATCTTCTTTCCCTCCTGTGGTGTTCGGTTTAAATCTGACTGATTTACTATTTCCTGCTACAAAAAAACAGGAATAAAACATTCATTACTCTTCATTATGTTCAATAGGAGTCTCATCCTCAATCCCTTCTGAGGAACATCTTAGAACACATTCAGCAGTAGGTAAGCCAGTGAGTTTAGAGATGTATTTGTATAATAACAGAATTCGAACTTTAAACCAAGTTTTCTATAAATACTTATTGTTCAGTAATAAAACTAACAACCTATTTACCTGCACTGGTGCTAGGCTGTGCACTTAGATGCGCACTAGTGGTGGGCATCTCCTCAGGGACTTTATTAGCCACATCCTTTAGAAATGTGATGTCTCTGCCACAGACACCACAAAAGCCATGCGAAGCTGTCACGCTGGACCCACAGAATGGACAGTACATCTGTGGAGAAATAAAATGTAGGACAGCTAGGTTAAGTCAAAGAGTGGATATTTTTCGGCTACCTAAATATTATAATAGTATTTAAGAAGGGTCTTTTAATTAACTCTATCCCCACACAAACCAAGCACCGAACCTGGGGGGACAGAGCCTTCTCCATCGCTGCCCCCTCCCTCTGGAACTCACTCCCATTAAACATCAGAGACTGCACCGACCCCCCCCACCTTCAAAACACAACTCTTCAGACTGGCTTTTAATGTGGGAATAATGTTGTGTTGCTGTTTTAATATTTTAATTCAACTTTTTACATTTTATTTTATTTCCTTTTTATCACCGCATCGCATTTGCGGCTCAGTTGAGGCCCCCTCCACGAGGTGAGGGCGTGAGACCCCACCCAGTCTGCGTGATCTGCGTGTAGGGAGGGGCGGCCCGGTTCTATACTATATATCTATATTATGTCAAGAGTTACATTTAGGTGCACAATGTCTCTTGCAAGCTCTTTTATCAAACACGCTAACGCTAGCTACGTAAATATGACGCTCTATGTATAAAAACTAAAACAAAACTACCTTCTTATATCTTTCTCCACTTAAATGAACTTTCTTTCCTCTTGTTCGTTCTCTCTATGTCTGGTCATACATCAATCTGTTCCACGTAGCGCGCCCCCTAGAGGCCTGGAGCTCTTCCGGAATGGGTTTTTTTTGTATGTGTTTTGGGATTTATGTGCTTTTGACTTTGCATATCGTTTTGGTATTTGCAGCGTTTTTCTGTTGCGTTTGTTTTCGGGGTTTGTGTGTTGTATTTAGTTTGCATCATTTCTGTAAATGCAGCGTTTTTCTGTTGTATTTGTTTTCAGGGTTGTTTGTTTTTCATTTCATTATTTGCAGGTGTTTCCTGCTTATGTAGGCGTTTTGGGCCGTTGTTCAGCGTTTGCACCTGCCGGCCACCGTACATTTCCTATAGAGATCCACTTAACTTCAGAAACATCTAAATATTGCTCGTTTTTTGTATGACCAATATTCCTTGAATTGTGCACCTCATTAGATACAATATGTTAACCGCCAACAGTCAGGGTGTGGAGGTTAGGTTGTGACTTTATGCATGCGATCAGGGCCGTCCCTGGCCAACTTGAGGCCCCACGCAAAGTTAGATGATGAGGCCCTCTGTTTCGCGAGCGTCGACAGGGGGGGGGGGGGATCGAAACCGTGCCGCGCCACACTAATTGCGCCGCATGAGTTGAGGCTCCCTCCGAAAGATGAGGCCCCCTCCGCGAGGTGAGGCCCCACGCAGTCTGCGTGATCTGCCTGTAGGAAGGGACGGCCCTGCATGTGATAAGACTTTGGGAACCATCACAGACCTTCAGTCAACATTAATCAATATACTGGACACAATGCTGTTATAGTATATTTGGTGATGTCCGAGTTGTTGGACTGGCCAATACTGCAGATACTGTACATCAGTGAGTCTGTGGGGGGACGACATCATCCTGTGATGACTAAGGTCAATTCTGAACCTGAAATTTCCTGCAGTCATGAAAAACAACAAAGGAGAGGTATGGGAGGAGGCTGGTGGGGTTTGGTGATCTAACCAGCACTGACAACCTCATTGAATTAATAATTATGTAAAAACATCAAATGTGCACTTAATACTACTTTACAGGAATAGTTCTGAAAAATAAAGTGTCGGTGTCATATTTGTACATATTCTATATTTCTGCTAATGATCCTCTGTTTTTCACTAGCTCTTTTGCAATTTTTAAGTTTACCTCTAAATATATATTTCTGTTGAATGATTATTTGGCATTAAAAGATGACTAAATTACTAATATATAATGTATACTTGATCTGTAATTACAACAAGGACAATGGGGGTCATAGTCAGCTGAGATGGTCAGTGTATGTTTTGGTCATTGGATTTTCTTTTCACAAATGGTTTTCAAAAACAAAAAAGACTGGATATTTGATTTTCGTTTTAAAATTGAAAAACCAAAATATTTAATATTCCATTTGTGAAAAGAAAATCTAATGACCAAAACATACACTGACCTGAGATCCACTTCACTGTTCATGTTCATACATGTTAGCACATTCTAATCTGTTGTAATTGACTGAGCTTTACCATATATGTCACAGGAGACTGCTTCTGCTGGAGTGGGATATGCTAATGTGGCTGTGTCAATGGTGTGTGTGTGTGTGTGTGTGTGTGTGTGTGTGTGTGCGCACGTGTGTGTGTGTGTGTGTGTGTGTGTGTGTGTGTGTGTTTGAGAGGGAGAGAGTGTATCAGTGTGTTTGAAAGTTGGTTGGATTGAATGGAACCCACTGAACCATGAAGGAAGGTGAGCCAAAGGGGTTTGTGTGAGTGTGTGTGTATGCCGGTTTCCACTGCAGACAGATCATGCTTCATGCCTAAAAGTGAAAATCTTCAACAAATTCGGAAATTCGGATTTTGAAAATCACACACATTGATATGAACTGCTGATTAACCCACCTGATTAACACAACGATCTGTTCGAAATAGGTTGTCCTCCAGACATGACACAGCAGTCAGACCACACATAACAACTGACCCAACGTTTTCTGCATGGGTAAGGCATCAACTTCCACTGCAGCAACAATAAGGCAATATCCTTTCATCTCTTCTAAGCCTTCAGTAATGCTCAGGGGTGTAGTGCTATTTTTATAAGTGCAGGAGCGCACCTACAGTATGACTTGCACGCACGTGCAAGGTTGTGGCACGACCACCAAAACAGAAACATATGGACACAGGTTGCTATATAAAAAGTGTGCAAATGTATATAGAATCCTAATCCATGTGACCCTTTTTTTTTAGTGGGTGGAGTACCTAACATCCTCTAGGGGGGTCCGGGGGTATACTCCAACAAAAATTCAACATTTATACTATATATAAATGTTGAATTTAATTTCATCAATCAGGTGCACTTTGAGAGCAAAATTAGGGACTAGATCTATGGATACATCTCTCAACAACACCCATGTGAAACAGAACTGTAAACAGATTGACTTTTCCTTTACGCATATTTTACAAATCACTCCCCTTTTAAACTGTATTTTTGTTTTACTGTCCTATAGAATGAATTAGAATGATTTCATACCTGTTATTCTCTTATTTTTACAGCTATAAGGATCATAAAGGTGTGCCTTGGAAATACTTGTTTACATAAATGATGACCAAACCATTTGAGACCCACTGAGATAACTTAGTCTAAAGTTAACTATCTAAACACTGAGAGAGTCCTTTAGCTCCCTGAGCTGTAGTTATCAGAGCCTCTCAGTCTGACAGGAGAGAGCTCTCCTACACCTTGTTGTAGAAACAGCTCTTTATATCCGTTAGCTTAGCTAGCTAACCAGATGCTAACAACAACAATCCCCGGTACCTGTGCGCTCTCTCTCTCACGCTCGCTCGCTCACACAGGGCCGAGTTTGAATGACACACAAAGACCCAGAAGTACTTTTACTTCTGTATCCTATTATTTTCGATGGCTTTATTGTATGATTATATGCCAGATGAACAGACCGCCATTGGGCTTACAACTAAAGACACAGCCACGCAAAAAACGCGGCATGTGTACAGCTCATGGTACAGCTCTTTTGAAGTGCCGGAGCGGCGTTCCGGTGCGTTCTGGCAGCACTACACCCCTGGTAATGCAGCTACAACAACCAACGTGCTTCTTGTTCAGATCCAACCACTGTCATGTTTTTCACATGTAACGTAGCAGGCCCACTGCTGTGTGCACTGCCACCCCAGCGTGTTACGATACTCAAGAAGACTCAGATAGGGTTCTCTGTGATCAGCTTTGGTTTTTCCATTCAAGATTTTAAAATCTGCACAGATTTCTCAGGAAGGATAGTGCGGAATGCTTGTGAAGTCATTTTCATTGCATCACACTCACACATGCAATAAGTAATGTTCCTTCATGCGGCTGGTCTCCAGAGGTCCGGCAATTCACTGCTGCGTCAACCATCTTCCTGAAAGTACTTCTGACTCATGTGGATGTGTGAGGGCCCTTCCATTACTGCTTGCAACTTAAACTGTATTTATTATTTATATTACTTATTACTGCTTTGTGTCTATTTTGCATTGTATGTTGAATATTTCTGATGGTGTGTGTATTGTATACCTTTGTTGTGCTTGGAGAAGCCAAAGACACATTTTCACTGAGGTGGAAAATAAGGTAATTCTGATCGAATATTAAAATCAATTCGATCAGACCTGACCTGGACGGAACGGACCTGAACAGAAAGAAGTTCAACATGCACTGCACTGAAAGGAAATGCATTGTTGCATCATCCATTTGTACTTTATAACGTTTGATTGTTTTATGGCTCCCGGTTTAAAAATAGCTCACAAAAACTATTTATAGAGCTCACAACGGCTTTCAGTGAAGAAGCAATTGTCATTCTATTCACATCACTATAATACAATTCCTTTCACTGCTACCTTAACCCTGTCTCCTAAAACTCTCTTGACTATTTATTTTTAACAGCAACTACATTCTAGGAATATAGGAATACATTGTTTATAGGAAACAAAGTCCTTTCACTGTCCAGTGGACTGGAACAAAATGTTGCTGAGTTGTGTTGTCATTATAAAACAAAAGAGCCTTCAGCAAGGTGAAAAGTGAAGGTGTCTTGGTGGACAGGGTTACAGAGGACATATTCTGCTCATTTTCAAGTTCATAATTGTATTTTGTTTCTCTACTATGACATGTCTCCATGCTTTAATGTTCAAAAAGCCCAAACACAAAGGCTACAGTACTATGTCCAGTGCCGGTCTCCTTAACCCACACTTTACTGATCCCACATTAAAGCCTATAGCTGCATCTTGCACTGATTCATATTTAATGTTCCAAGTGTGCCTACATAGAGTTTATATCTTCAATCGCACATTTATAATTCATGTTCCACCCGACTTCATGGCACTTCTCTAGTTCTGCATTTTCTGAGCCTGGAGAAAGGAAGGGTACCACAGCTGTGGAAAACATCCTGTGTGGTACCTGTGGCAAAGAACCCCCACCCAAAGGACTTCAACAGCTTAGACTGGTTACACTGACATTGAGTTGATAAAGACCCACTGGAGAAGCTGGTCCTCGGCTACCTTCTGACCCATGTGAGGCCATCGATGAACTTGCTGCAGTTCCCCTACCAAACTGGCATTGGGGTGCATGACGTCTTCTACCATGATTCATGTTCTTTGATTTCTCCAGTGCCTTCAACACCATCCAGCCCATGCTTATGGTGGACAAACTGCAGCGCTCGGGTGTGGATCATCACCTCACAGCCTGGATAGTGGACTACACCACCAACCGTCAACAGTACGTGATCACCCGGGAGTGTAATTTTGACACGATTGTCCTCAGGGACTCCCAAGGAACAGTGCTGGCTGCATTTCACCCTCTACACTGCAGAACTCCCCGAAAATACGGCAAAGTGTCACCTACAGAAGTTCTCCGACAATTTTTCTATTGATAGCCTCATTTCTGATGGGGACAAAGGAGCAAAAGGAACAATAATAATAATAATACATTTAATTTCTAAGCGCTTTTTCAGGTGCTCAAAGATACTTTACAGTGGTGATAAAAAGGAAATACAATAAAATAAAAATATTAAAACAGCAACACAACATAATTACACACATATTAAAAGCCAGTCTGAAGAGGTGTGTTTTGGTCAGTGTTTTGAAGGTGGTGAGGTCGGTGCAGTCTGATGTGTTGTGGCAGTGAGTTCCAGAGGGAGGGGGCAGCGATGGAGAAGGCTCTGTCCCCCCAGGTTCGGTGCTTGGTTCGTGTGGGGATAGAAAGGAGGTTGGTTTCTGATGAGCGAAGGCTGCGGGAAGGGGTGTGGCAGTGGATCAGGTCGGTGAGGTAGGGGGGGGCCTAGTTGTTGAGAACTTTGTGTGTTAGGAGAAGGATTTTGAAGTGTATTCGTTGACGGACAGGGAGCCAGTGCAGGTTTTGAAGGACAGGAATGATGTGGTCTCGGGAGGGGTGTGGTGAGGAGGCGGGCAGCGCAGTTCTGGATATATTGCAGGTTATTTCAAATGTTGGATTATGAGCCATACAGGATGCTGTTACAGTAGTACAGTCTTGAAGTGATGAATGCGTGGATGAGGGCTTCAGCAGCCGGGAAGGAGAGTGAGGGGCGAAGGTGGGCAATGTTTTTGAAGTGGAAGAAGGCAGTCCTGGTGATATGGTTTATGTGTTTATTGAATTTGAGCTGGCTGTCAAAAATTACTCCAAGGTTGCGAATGTGAGGAGAGGGGGTTAGAGTGGCGTTGTCAAGGGTGAGGTTGAAGTTCTGGTTGGTGTTGGTGCGGGATGTGGGTCCGATTATGATGATGTCTGATTTGTCGCTGTTCAGTTGAAGGTAGTTTGTTTGAACCTACTCAGGACTTTGCCCTGTGGTGCAAGAGTAAACGCCTCCAGCATTGGTGTACCAGTAACATACCAGTAAACATCAGGGAACGGCCATTGAGATTTTCCAATCTTACAAGTAGCTGGTAGTCTATCTGACAAAAAACTGGACTGTTATCTCTGCTGCTCTATATAAAAAGGGACAGAGCTGACTATCTGCTGAGGTCTTTTGGAGTGCAGGTGGCACTCCTACAGATGAAGGGACTGAAGCCCCCTGGACGCTGCGTAGGTGGTTGGAGACAGGAGAATGATGGACAAGATGACACCATGTCCCACTCTCCCTCCAGGACACTGTCTCCACACTGTGCAGCTCCTTCAGTGACAGGTTGCTTTACCCACGGTGTGTCATGAGAGGTGGGAGATACTGCAGGTGCTTCCTTCCTGCAGCAGTCAGAATTGACATCCACCACGGCCCAGGGCCGGCCCGACCCATTATGCGACGTAAGCGGCCGCTTAGGGCCCCGCAGCCACTGAGGGGCCCCCTAGCAAAACAAAAAAAAAAAAAAAAATTTAAATATTTTTTTTTAAAATATTTTTTTTAAAATATTTTTTTATCTCAGTACACCGTTGCCGTGTTAAAACCTATTAATATTATATATTTTAAGTTATTTAGGCTGTTTTTTACTTTATTTTAACACGTGTTTTGATGCGCAGGTTTATTGTTGCACTACAACACCCTGCCAGCAGTAGCGCCAATGAGTGCAGTGCTTGCAGGACACACCACCACTACAAGGGCCCTGCCCCACATTTTCGCAGCAGCGGATGCCGCCGGAACACTGTACAAATCCCGTTTCAATAATTCCACTCTACTCTAAAGTCGCATCTAAAACGCGATCTGATCTAGCTGTGTATATTTTGTTATTTTTGATTGTTATATTCAATCCAGTGTTCGAAATGGGGGGGAGCCAGGGGGAGAGCTTGGCCGACTTTGAGATAAATAGGGGGAGCCGCATATTTGTGTCACACAGATTAGAAATGTTGAGTTTCTGTAAATAAAAGCTCTTGAAATAAATAATAGTCATTGTTCATTACAGTTTCTGAATATTTGTTTTATATTTGTAAATATTTCTGGGTGTTGCCATCTGTACATGGTGGCGCTGCATTCTTTACGCTACTTACGTTGCTATGGTTACGGCGGCGATGCCGGCGGCGTGTTTGAAATGTTCATAAAAAATATGGCTCAAACTGATAAAAACATACTTGAGGTCCTCCATGGCCCAGGATCGCCTGAGTGGAATGGCAATAATCAGCATAAACCACCAGATTGGCAGCCAGATCTCCTATGATCAGGTCATCAATGACTTTGCCTCCAGGAAAGCAAGAAGAGAACAATTCTGACTGTACGTACGAGAGGAACATTTGTATTTGCATTTGTTTTTTTACATTTCATTTTATTGTTAAGCAGTTTGTTTTGCACATATTATTTAATCCTTTAAAGGTATTTTTGGATCTATTTATATATTCTATTTAGTGTTGAGTGTTTTTTATTAAAAATATCTATCTTTGAACAGTGATGGTCACTTTGTCAGTCTTTTTATTCTGTACTGTCAGTTCATCAGTGCTATCTGATATGACTACTTTATTCAAGTTTATGTTCATTTGTCAGAGTACTTTTGATCCCCTAAAATGGGGGATCAAATGTAATATTGGACAAATTAACATACACTTCAACAAAGTAGTCATATTTAATACTTGGTCACAGTCTGCACTTTAACCTCATAGTCCTTGTTTCATTTCAAATCTAATGTGCTGGAGTACAGACTCAGAGCCACAACAACAAAACATATGTCACTGAGGACTGAGGAGTTTCTATATTTCTGTTCACTGAGTTTATATAGTCATTAGTTATAGCCTAGGTAGTTATTTGTAGTCAATTTAAAGACTGTGCTGCTGTTCTCAGGTCCCACTTTAGTGTTTACATGCTTATTTGTACAATATGTGTGCTCATACTAACATCATAAGACAAAAGTTGGTTCCGTGTTGTGTGTAGTGAGAACGCGCTAGAGTGAGGGGGGCCCCCAAACAAAAATCTTGTTTAGGGCCCCCAAAAGTCTAGGGCCGGCCCTGCCACGGCCCCTCGTAGACCACCACATACACAACAACATATACTAGTTTACATACTATAATATCCCCGTTGCGCAATAACACTTATGAGCATTTTTTAAACTATTTTACAATGCTACTTCTTGTTGCTATTTCTTTTGTTAATACTGTTACAACATTTTGTAAAATAACACTATAGGAGCCCCTTAATTTCTACAATACTGCTACTTTTTCTACCTTGCATGGCTACTAATTGTATTTTATTTCATTTTACAGGAGCTTGCCTCTTTATTTAAAACTGTATTATGTTTGTCTTTATCTCTACTGTGCCCTTTTGCTGTAACAGTGTACAATTCCTCTGTGTGGAGTAAACGTCTCAAATGTTTCAATAAACAAATGGAGTTGTGATCTGACTGGGATGAAACCACACCAAAGCACTCAAAATGTTATGCTGTTTTACATCCACTGTGACACCCAATAAGAGCAGGACAATTGCCAGGAGAGATGACTTCAAATGCAGTGGCTGACACTGTACACATGCTATCGTGGAGAGTGGATCATTCTCACGTTTTTTAGCACACTTCATCATCACCTAAATCACAGTGCCTTTGTTATATATTCATCCTCCCCCATCCTCCCATTCCTCCTCTCTTCAACCCCCACCACTCTCTCAGTATCTGCAGCTGTAACAAGAACCAGCCTCGCTCCTTTCCAGTGAGCCATTTCAGATTGAACCCCCAGTGTTCAGTGGACCTCTCCAGGGAGAAGCCTCTTGTTGTGTAACAGGAACATTGCTGTGTGTAGGTGTAAAACACTGCACTGCATATATGAATATTTCACTGCAACAACGAAACTGCCCAGCGCACATTCTCACAAGCGTACATTTCTAAAAGGACCAGTCTGGGTGCACACAGTTAGTATTTTGTAATTTTTCTAGTAGTAACTTCTATTAAGATCATTGGAAAATGAAATGGACAAGCTAACGGTGTTAGCCAGGAGTCAGATCTAATATCTGGATGTGGTTTAATGTGCTTTACGGAAAAAATGGCTGCACCAGGATATATCTGACAACTGTCACACAATCTTATTTCCCCATAGGCTAAATAAGGTATTTTGATTGAGTGATTGATCATTAACATCCCCCGGTTGGACAGAAAACTGGGAGAAATTGTTTTAAAGGTGAAATTCCCCCAAATGTATATAAAATAAATTAAGTTCAAGTTATGTTTTGGTTTATTTTTTTCATTTTAAAGATATCTGTCGTTGAATATTCTTTCATTTCTTAACTACCAGTTTAGCTGGTGACTATAATGAGTGGATGTCAATGTTATCAATGTTATCCTTTTAAAACTTGGGGGTCTAAACTTTGAAATAAAAATACTAGTGAAATAATCCCCTTTTTTTTGTCTTTTTAATTGAACATTTCCTGTGTTTGCAATCCCATTACTGCTGTGGTGTTTGGTCCTCTACACTGTTTTATGTCTAATCCTATGAGGTGTATCTTTTGACAGCTAGGCCCATATCAGGTTTACACTGTAATGACTAAATGGAGCAGCCCTTCCTCTCCTCTTTAAAGCTCCAGCACCACAGCTCAAACATTGTTTCCTGCTTCACCTCATGGCCAGTTTAGATGACCACAATGTGATCTAGCTATCATTAAGATGGGCTAAGCATTCCTAGGGGAAAGAGAGAAAAACCTGACATTAGAAGCCCCACTAAGAGGCAAAAATGCTCAATAATTGAATCTTCTTTGGCTCCGTTATGACTCAAAGCCAGCTCTCACACCCAACGTTTGAAAAATAGGAAAATCCTTCCCTCCATTTCTCTTTTTATTTCTCTTGTAACTATCTTGCATAATCCATGATGCTCACGGCTTGTGTTGTTAAGGTGGCACGGCTGACCTCAAATGAAATTTGAATTTTTGTTTTATTATTCACCAATGAATGCATACCCATGGTCAATATGGATACTAACAAATACAAAATAAACTCTGGCCATTATGGTATGCTGATTTTGTTTACAGTAGTTTTTTTTTCTTGGCAATAGTTAGGGCCACAAGTTGGGAAACTGAATTGAGTTGAGTTCGTCTGAATTGCCGAGAATGATATAATGCATTTGGAGATAGTCGTCAGCTGTGTTGTGTGTACAAACAGTGCATCTGTCTGATCCGGTATGACCCATTATGTGCACTTTGTGCTCTGTGGATGATTCTTTATTGAATAAATCTTATGTTGGTATTAGTAGACAACGTTATTACAGATTTTGTTGTTTGTTTTTGTTGTTTGTATCATTTTCCCATCAATTTATTAGAATATCTGGTGCATCAGCAGAGTCTGTAGAACTGAGTTTACATAGTTTGATGTAATGATTTCATATACAATATAGTCTATGATGCGTTGCTCCTTGCCGAAGCGATGTGCCTGTACTCCCAATAAAGCTCTCTGAATACAGTGACAAAAACATTGATTGCTTTAAAGCCAGCTGGTATAAAAGGCCTCATTGCTTCCACGTCTTTTAATCCTCTGCTGCTGCACTTGCTCCTTTCTTTTTCTTTTTTTACAAATCATATTCACAGTTTGTATTCAGTGATGTGAATGAAGATAATATTTAGATCCTCGTCGAAGCTGTGAGGCCAAGCTGCAGCTGTGCCCATCGTTTGTCTATTTCACAGCAGCCGGGGAAGTGTAGATTTTGGGTGAAATAATGGGGCTATTGATTGCAGACAGAAAGCAGCAGTGCAGGAGCAGAGGCCTGCTAGGAGAAGTGAGTACTCCCAGTTTATTAGCTTATCATGTGTTAGCGCTAGAGCATCCTCCTCCTCCTCCTCCTCCTCTCTCTGTAGCTTTCCACTTCTTGTTAACTGCCAGATTTCCCTCTCCTCTCCCCCTGCTTCTAATTTGTCCCTGACCTCACATACACTTTCACAGTAGTATCAACCCTGTCTTCATTTGGTAGTGCATCTATTTCTTTTTATTCCCTTCAAAAGCCATTAGGATTCATTAGAGCCTGGGGACATCAGCTGTGTCTGTCTCACTTCTTCCTTTTTTTGGGTATCTTTCTTCCTTTACTTGAATCTTTAAAGCTTCATTTAAAAAAGGTTATTTTGTCAACTTGTTTCCATTTCTTTTCACAATTGTCTTTCATGCCTTAAGGTAGACTACGTTGCAAAATCACAAACTGATGAAAACCCTCACTATGAGCCAAACAATAGACATTACTGCTCCAACCCAATCACAATATGTGGCGTTTTCTCTGAGGCAGGCAGACACACATTCTCCATCAGTGTCAGATGCAGAAACCTAATTGTCTCTTTTATCGCAGTGTTGTAGATCACGTAGCGAGAAAGCTGGAGCAGCCGCCGTAGTTAGCCCATTAACACCAGTGTGTGTCATCTGGACAGGGAAATGGCTTACTGTAGAACACAATCTACCCACATTATGACAGATAACATATCGATTTAATTTGGGATTATTTATCTGAATTAATAAATGTGTGAATTTCTCATCCACTCAAGTATTTATTGTTTTGTGTTTGGTTTTTGAGACTCCGTTGACGTTGCTAGATTCACAAAGGCCTTATTTCAAAAGAGGAACTAGCTGTAGCCAATCAGATGTCTCTGTTATTCTCAGCCAATCACAAGCGTATGGTTTAATGCGTTCACAAGGTATCGTAACATCTTATTAAATGTTTAATTTATGAATTATTGCTACATTAGGGATGTGAAATCATAGATTTATTGTGTTTGCTAACAAGTTAGCAATATAATGCTTATAGACAACCAAAGTCATAAGCTAACTAAGCTAACGGTATAGCCATAATATGATCCTATTTACTAACGAAACCTTATCAGTGATTCACTTGCAAATAGCTAAATATATGCAACAAAATAATTTGCGAAATGTACTAGATTATGTGATCGGACTGCAGAATGAATGTATAATAATTCCTTACCATAACATAACATCCATGGACTGCATACAATAACCACTAGGTAGTTTTGATTCACTTTAAACAATGCTAGCTAACATTACCCAGCTGTTCGATGTAGTACAGAATATATTACACTCATAGTTTTAGCTAGCTACAAATTTCACATTAGCTAGAGAGTACCTCAAATTACTTTTTAAAAACCTTTAGTTGTCATGTTTTTGCTGTTATTTCCGAAGCAGCTAACAAATGTTAGAACATTTTCAGGTCCATGTTGGTCAGAACATCATTCAGGTATTGCACAATGGACATTTTGGAGACGCAACCAAACGTTCCATTCCGGGGCTGCACGATATCGACCAAAGATCTGATGGTATAAATGTTCAGTTACAGTCAAAGCTACATGTCGTACTTTACAAGCACTTTTCTTTTAACAGATATAATTTGAAACGACATGATACCGCTAGACTTGAAGTACTCGAGTCGGACTCGAGTGCCGATTTTTGGGACTTGTGACTCGACTCGGACTCGCGCACTGATGGACTCGGACTTGAACTCGGATTTGCATATTGACGATGCGACTTAGACCTGGTCTCGAGCAAGTCTTTTTTTCGAGTCTGGATGTACTCTGCCCCAGGCCAACCCAGTCTCACAGCATTTCGTGTTATAGTCACGACATTTAATCTATTGATTCGTGTTCACCAACACAATCTTCCCCTTTTTTTCGTGTCACACAGAACGATTTTAAAAGCAATGTATTTCTATTGGTAGTGTGTTTCGTGCCTGCAACACGTCTTTTTGTCCGGTCGGGTCTTGGTAGACCGGAAGCTGTGGGGTTCATGAAAACATCTCCTTACTCAAAATCAAGCCACGATTATTGTTTTTATTTTAAATCGTATAATGTCGTACTTTTTTTGCCATCAGTGAGGAAAAGAAATGGGGCTCAGAGCCTCAAAATACTGAAATCTGTATTATTTTTAATCTTTTTTTCCTTCTAATTTGTTATTCTTTTCTAAATAACACACTGTTATTTACTCAACAATAACACACAATTATCCTTGTTTTTATTTATTTGTTTAATTCCATAATCTCGGGCTTTTTAGCCGTTCCTCAGGAACTGAATTTCAAAATAAAAATAACCAGAAACAGACGTAGGCCTATAAGGGACATTTCGAGAATCATTGCGATTCACAGCCACTGAACTGATTACCCAAGATCCTCAGCTATGGTTTAAGCTCGTTGATTGGATGTTTTAGCCGCAATGCACGCTGGGATATGGTGTTTATGCGATATGAAATCCGAAAAACATTTTCTTTTAAAAGAAAATAATACTTTATTCCGAGTGTGCTTGCTTTTCTCTTTGGAAGTCATCACATAACGGCATTTTAATACACGGTTCGGCTGCATTACATATTACACATCTGCCGTAGTTCTTTATTTATAGAGCCCTGATTAGAAGACTTCTGGACAAACTGGAAGAAATGCCGCCGAAACTGAATACGTGACGTGGATCATAAATCTATCAGTTTCTCTTCACACAATACGTCTCCTTGCAGTATTAACACTAATTCGGCTGACTTTTACATTTGATCTAATTCGTAGATAGGTTATATTTACACCATAACGGTGCACAGCTGATATAAAAGGACTTGTAGTTTTTGAAGATATTACTGATTTTCTTTGAATATAAGAATGTAAATACTGAGTCTGAAACAATATAGCAATAAGCTGTAAAAATGATGTGAAAACATGAACATCTTCAGATGTTATACATACATAAGTGTCCAACACTAATAATAAAAAGTTATTATGGCTTTGTGTACCTTGTGTGCACCGCCTAGTGGTTAAAGCACGTTATTGAATTATTGTTTTTATGTGTTATATTTGATGAAAAACATATTAAGAGTACATACTTTCATAGGGGAAAGTAGAAGGTCAATGATAGAAATATAGAATATAAAAAAAAGAAGATACTCTAAGTGATCTCTACAATAAAACAGTTTAGTGCCGGATGTACAAAGATATTAATAGGAGGATGTGCAAAACAGACAAACTAATTAACCTTTATTTAAACATTAAATAATACTTTAGATTAAGGTCTTCTTTTAAATATTAACGTCTAATATATTGCTTTCCTGCAATGTTAACTATGTTGAAGCACTTATTTTAACTGATATTATACATATGAATTATACTCTTATGTATGTAGATAGTATAAGAAATGTGCAGAATACGACAGTTTAATGGTGGAGGTATACACACATATTGATAGATGTCTTGTAATGCACTGTTGAGGAACCTGCAACCCAAGTTTTTCATTCATTGCATAACTACACCGTAGTTGTGTATATGATACATATGTCAATAAACCTTAGAAAATCTTGAAATCTTGAAGGGGATGTGCAAAATAGCCATTATATACAGTCTTTAAATAACTATTAGAGAATAACGAGTAATGAATATACTTTATAGGGATCTGCAGATAAATGTTTAGTCTTCTCAAGCACCAACTATCAAATATCTCTCCTGATTGTTGGCACTTGACAATCACCTTCCCGAATTTTACTCAGGTGTAACTAAAGCCTGATTTAAGGGTTGTTTATATTTCACATCATTAATCAGAATCTGCAAAGTAACTAAAATAAATGTAGTGGAGTAAAAATACCAGGTTAACCTCTGAATTGTAGTGGAGTAGAATTACAAAGTAACAATGAGCTGTCATGTGGGTATATATTAATGCTGCGCATTATGTACACAGCGATTTTCACCCATTTATTAATTATATGTTTTACATTTGATAACACCAATGTGTTTAATACTGGCAACTTCTAATTGTGGGAAAAACGAAAACGTTCCCAGTAGAGACGTCCCATAGAACATGTTGCGAAACACAATAGCCAGCATGTGTAGTTCTGGGGCGGGGGGTTCGTTCCATTTCAAAGAGCTGTTTGACGCTCGGCGTAACCTTGGCGCACTGCCACTCCAACATCCAATCCCAGAGCTTGAAGATTAATCACGGGGACTGTAGTCCTAAACGATAGCTGGGGATTATGGGTAGTGTAGTGTCTTCGGCCATCCTAAACTCGATGATGCTCGAAATGTCCCTTATAGGCCTACGTCTGTTTCCGGTTATTTTTATTTTGAAATTCAGTTCCTGATGGACGCCAAAAAAGCCCGAGATTATGGAATTAAACAAATAAATAAAAACAAGGATAATTGTGTGTTATTGTTGAGTAAATAACAGTGTGTTATTTAGAAAAGAATAACAAATTAGAAGGAAAAAAAGATTAAAAAAATACAGATTTCAGTATTTTGAGGCTCTGAGCCCATTTCTTTTCCTCACAGACGACAAAAAAAGTCCGACATTATACGATTTAAAATAAAAACAATAATCGTGGCTTGATATTGAGTAAGAAGATGTTTTTATGAACCCCACAGCTTCCGGTCTTCCAAGACCCGAACGGACAAAAAGAAGTGTTGCAGGCACGAAACATACTACCAATAGAAATACATTGCTTTTAAAATCGTTCTGTGTGACACGAAAAAAAGGGGAAAATCGCGTTGGTGAACACGAATCAATAGATTAAATGTCGTGACTATAACACGAAATGCCGTGAGACTGGGTTGCCCAGGCGTGTGCAGCTGCTAGTAGTAGTTTCCGAACCGCGCGCTACCGCTATTCTCAGTCTAAAAATGTGCAGACTCACACACACACACACACACACACACACACACACACACACACACACACACACACACACACACACACACACACACACACACACACACACACACCAAAATTAGTGTAGAATATACAGAATAAAAGCAATGAAGAAAATAAAAGGATCAAATGTAGACATAACAACTATTCATTGATAAGAACCAAACCAAAAGGACTCGGACTCGGACTCGAACACAGGCAATGATGACTCGACTCAGACTCGATTCGGACCTGACTCGGACTTGGACTCGGACTCGAGCACAGGTAATGATGACTCGGACTGGGACTCGACTTGGAATCTTCTTAGGTGACTCGAACTTGGACTCGGACTCGAAGAGCGGGGATTCGAGAGTGACTCGGACTCGTGAATTTGTAACTTGACTACAACACTGGATTACGTTAAAGTTGACAAATCAGACATGAAATTGACTATATTTCAGTCAATTATGAAATAAAATCTTGCAACAATTTTGGATTGCTCTAAAGTGAAATTATAGTTTTTTTCTTAAACAGACCAGACCTAGGTTGCATGAAATGTAAATGTATAACATGCCCACATTTTCAAATGATGGTCTGAGGAAGTGCAGAACAAATTCACAAACAACGGTTAATAAAGGTGTTGTCTTGTCCCATATCTAATTAGAAATAAAATATTGATATACCTTTCAAATTTGAAATACGTCCCAGGCTTGCCTGAAGACCACAAATAAATAGTAGCAACAGTCAACAGTCAGATTTGAAGGCCTAATTTACAATTTTCAGTAAGAATTAAAGACAAGATGAGCGCAATTTCCATCTGAATTTATTTAAAGGTGAATAATAAGTTATCAGAGCTGCGCTCTCAAATACCGTTTTAAATTAAGGGATGTATAACATGAGGACATTATCCTTTTAAGATGTAAAATAAACACATCTGAAAGACTTAGTAGTGGCAACAGCTAAGCCCAGCATGGCCTCAAAGCACTGAGGTGAGGCTGGTGCAGGTCCTCCTTCATCAGGCCCCCACAGAGGATAATGGAGACATCCATTGCTGTCCTCTTTGCAGGGTGTTTTAATACAGGAGAAGGCATCTCTGCCTCAGACCTATTCGGCTGAACCAACACACATCAATCACGTTATAGTTGCCTCAAAAGGCCTCTGCAGCACTTAGCATCACGCTGTCTCAAATGATCACAACGTGAGTTATGAGAGGATGATAAGTGAGAGTAAAAAAAAGCTTCAGACATTAAAGCAATAAAGTAAACTATCAAAAATTACTCAGTTTTTATGTTGACAATACTGTTACAATCGTACTAATATCTCACATCTGTAGGATTAAATGGGACAAGTAAATAGCTACCTAAAATAAAGATTACTATTTATTTGTAAAAGTCCATTAAACACTTTGTCAAAACTCTAGTAGCATGACTGGTACCTATATTTAGCTGTGGTCATGACCTCAAAGAGGACCTGAACTAAAATAAATAAACTTCTTGTAACAAATACAAGTGTTTTTCTTTCTCAACAGCCATTTCAAAGATAATTATCTGGCCCAGCACTGTTGGTAGCAGATCACATAATATACAGAACCCTGCGGACTTCTGACAATGTCCATTTCCTCCCCCCTACTCCTTTTACTCTCATCTTAGTAAGGGTGTGTTCATCCATCTCAGCGTCTGGCTGGGCTCTTGGCGAGTAGTGCGGGTTTCCCATTGCATTGAGCGCAGAGCTGACCAGCCAGCACTCTCACTCATTACCCCCACGCTTCTTCTTCCTGAAAATGCACTTTTAAAGCACCTTAATTGCATTGGAGAGATAAACCCGTGGGTGCGAGACAGGAAGCCTCTGCCATAGAGCTTTAAAGGGGCTTGAAGGGTGGAGTGAGTGTGCGTGTGTGTGTGTGTGTGTGTGTGTGTGTGTCTGTGTGTGTGTGTGTGTGTGTGTTGGAATGGGGAGAATGGGGCTAAAGCTCTTTGCTTCAAATCGATGGCTAATGCAGCTCTGGGCAACTCCTCAGGAAGCATTAAGACTATTAGTGCAGGCCTGGCAAGAACACACACACATGCACAGACACACACACACATGCTAACACACATACACACAAACACACGGACTGATGTGTTCACTATATCTAGAGATGCAGAGGAACAAAAGCAATTTGGACGGTGGTCATAAATGCACTTGCTCTTGTGTTCTATTAGTGTGTGTGTGTGTGTGTGTGTGTGTGTTTGTAATGTGCGGACAAGGCAAAGGAGGCCACATCTCACAACCAGATTTGACCTACATCTGCAGGGTGGCAACTCACAGCAGGAAGTGATCTGTGTGTGTGTGTCTGTGTGTTACATGTGGTTGACTGTGTGTGCTGCTTGACAATGTCCGTGTTTTCAGAAAAAAAAACAGCTAGCTCTGGTCTTCTTGCTTCTTGCAACTAAGCCCTGCTTGACAGGAGATGCTGCGTGTGCTAAGTTCGACACGCTGTGTTTGTGCTGTAGATGTGAACGCGCATGTTTTGCAGAACTACCAAAATCTAAATCATAAATCAGTCTCTTTTTTCAAATAAACAAAGTAAAGTTATTAAGCCACAAGTTGAATGTTGTGTAAGAGATTACACACACTTGATTGGTGATGAAAAAATCGAAAGGATAATGCATTAATCAAACAAAAAATTAGCTTGTCCAACATTTTGGAACAGGATGGAGCATGTTGCAGTGCATAGCAGGTACGCATGATGGTTGTATTCAGTATGACAGCAGACAGACTCAGCCCATCTGCAGGAAATGGATGAAACCTGATTCAAAGTGAGAGTGCTGCTCTCCAGCCATTCCCTCTGCAGGTTGATGCAGAGAATTTAAATGCTTTCAAACAGAACTAAAAGTCAAAGCTAAAGACAAGAGATGGGCCTGTGTGTGTGTCTGGGTTTGTCTGTGTGGCCAGTGAACTAATTAATTAATCTGGTTGACAGTTCTCTGTGAACTCGGCAGTCCTGTCTGTGGTGAGGAATCACAATGAGACAAACTAGGCGTTGTTCGGCAGAGCAATGAAGCTCCCCTGACATCCCGGCACCGATAAAGGCTTTTAAAATGGCAGGATTGTGTTTTGGAGGAAGCAAGGAAAGACAAACATGAATATAAATTAAAAGAACAGTGAAGAGGCAAAAAAGGGGAGACTGGACACATTTGAATTGAAAACACGGAAGTAGAAAAATGAAATTTGTCCAAAAACATAAAATAATAGACATAATTAATCTGCATCTATACAGAATTACAGTTATGTAAATAACCAATTGTGAACAAAATAGCCTCCTTTTCTCTTTTCTTCATAGACATTTCAAATGAATACACATTTGCTTATCACCCTGTTTTAAGTGTGCACAAATTAGCTCATGTTTTCACGGGTCCAGACACTGTTGAACGGCCAATAAGCTTAGTATCATCAACTACGTTTGTATCTCATTAATGTTTAAATCACAAACATATAAAAGATAAATAACAAACACAGTTCAAACATTTAGAGCAAACATGTCAAGCTAAGTAGCTTACTGAATGCTAACTCACCAGGACAATCAGCTAACTTGGGAGAAACAGCATCAGAGTTTATCAAATCAATCTGAATGTGTGGGACTGCAAATGTTTCAAATTAGCTATGTTAATGCATATGTAACCCACTCTATCGAAATATGTCGGTGGTCTCAAAGGCTAATCTTGAGATTTATTCGAAAACAAATGTCTTGGCATTTAGAATATGCATAAATACATTTAGTGAAGCTGGTAAAGGCAGGTGGACAACTTTAGAGATCACTCCTCTTCCTCCAATCGTTCTTGGAGCCACTCCAACTTCTTTCTTCCTCAATAGGGGAAGTTAATGAGATTGCTTCTCTTCCCAAGGTAAACCATCAGCTACTGTAACAGACAGGAAACTTCATAATTCCCACCTCAGTCTTTCTCAAGCTGAGAGGGACAAACGGCCCATGTGGTTTGGAAATACTTTACATGAGCTTATTTCTAATCTATCACCCAACCAGTGGAGAGATTCAAAGCAGATAGGATGTCTTTTACAATCGATATCCATTTTATGTTTATACCCAAGGATGGAAACAGAGGGAGATGGAAACTCTTCATCGTCATACCCTCAATCCAACCATTTTTTCCACAGCTCCTTTTTGAATATGATTGCTCTCTAGTGGAGGTAAGGGGAAACTACAGAGGCCTTCTGCTGAACCCAAATGCACAGGGATCGTTTCTCTCACTGAGAGGAGGCCAGACGGCTCCTAAAGGATCGATACATTTTGACAAATCTTGTACCAGAGAGAGGCAGAATCAAAGTATTGCAGATTAATCATGTGATGCAAACAAAGGTAAGGCCTTCATTGTGTATGGATGACAAAAGACAGAGAAGCAAGTGAACAATAATCATAGTAGATAACATTATAATTTTTTTACATTTAGAAATATGAGCTGTCCGAGGGAAAATTAGTTGGAAGCAAAACAATTTGAACAATTTACACTTTATTACATGCCTAGAACGACTGTTAAGTAATTCAAGATACTCAGTAAAATTATAAAAACATATTTCATCAGTTTTTATTTTATTCATCAATGTGACGTTTTTACTAATCTAAAGTTTCTGCTTTTCACATTATAGACACAGATCACATTGTGTCTATAGCATTTCAATTATGGAATAGACCTTGTTCAACAGGCATGAGATTCCAATGATCCTTTGTAGAGGCTCAGCAGACTCTTCACTTCTTTATTTAAAATAAAGGTTATTTAAATGTACAATGAAACACTGCAGTTATTGGATTCCAGCAACAAGGATTACTGCCTACCCATAATGTAGCTCCATTCAACTGTTGTTTGCCGTGTACATGCGAAATCAACAGAATTCAGGAAGCCGCTTCATTGAAGACATCTAGAATGTCTAGGTTTTGTTTTAGACGTTAAACAAAGGGAATTCAATATCATTTTGACATACAGTATAACCCTTGTCAACAGCATGTTGGGCTTATGACTCTACTTGTCTAGGGTTATCTGTATAATGCGTCTGAGCATCATATACCTGGGTTTCCAGATACGTCTTCCAAGATAGTGACGTAGATGGCTGCCATGTCTCCAGATTCCCTTAAACATTGCAGTTTAACTTTTTTACTTTGTTGCTTGTTTGAAACTTTTTTTCACAACAAGCAAACCGCCCAAGCAAGCCCTATCATCTATATGTGATATGATAAAGACAAACGTTTACCCATCAGAACCTTGGTAGACAGCAGTCTTTCACCAAAACCGATAACAAGTCATGGTTACCTGCTGCTGCTTTACCTGGGCAGCGCAGGTGAGAAATGAGGCGAGGCTCCTGGACTGGAGTTTGAGTCAGACTGAGGAAACATGAACTGTAACGTCATGGTTTTCAGAGACTTGCCTTGATCCCTTAAACCAGGACTCCACTATTGCCACTCATGGATTCTCATTTTTTGCCAGGAACGGACTCTGGGAAAAGTAAATGAGGAGGTGTCAGCTTGATAGTTAACAGCAAGTGGTGCTCAGATTTGGAGATCATTTATTCAGGTTGTTCTCTCCATTTGAAGCACGTTTTTATGGGAAATGTGCCTTTTAATCTGCCGAGTGAATTTAAGTGTCTGTGTGTATGGTTATATCCAGACACACACTTATTACTTATTGTATTCTTTGACACAAATAGGCAGAAATACGCACTTGACATATTTCCACATGTTATAAAAATACACTCATCATCCCTTCTTTGAGGAAGGACAATCCTTTGTTTCCTCTGCTGAAAAAGAGTCTGTCATTGGTGCTTCCCTTTTCCTCCAGTGGTCAGGAGCCAGGCTTCAGTCCACTTTACTGCATACTTTCAAAAGTGTGTGGTTGAAGTCCTCCGGCTGGTCAGCGAATACATAATGTCCGGCTCCACGGATCGTCTGTTAACACAGAAGGAAGCTCATTACGAGAGAGCAATGCACACAGCTATCAAAAGGCATTTTGAACATTCAAATTGATAGCCAAGTCGCTTTGGAAAAAAGCACAAGAAAAATAAAATGTGATGTTACAGTATGTAGCGGCTGTGGTTCAGGTGTTAAATGGGCAAACACAGGGTCAGTGGTTCGATCCACATCCGCTGTACCCAACATGTCAAAGTGTCCTTCAGCAAGATACTTAACCCTAAGCAGGGGTTAAGTTGGGATTTGATATGTGGGGGGCTCTGTGTGGAGGTGCGAGAGGGGGGCGGAGGTCGAGGATCTCATTATTTGACCTTAAGGGATATAGGCCTACACTGTGGCCCTAAAGCAACTGCTCCATTATCTGTATCAAATGCACACATTGATGCCACCAAATGTCACAATTAAAATAGAAAGTACTACAAATAAACTGGAATTCATTTACATCTTAAATTATTAATATATATACACAAAAAAAGGTTTACAAATATCCAACCTTCAAATTGCTTTTTTAAATCAATCAACACTGCCCTGCACACTAAAGAACATTTGTGTGGAAATCTCAATTCATTTGTAGGGCTGCGTGAGTATGGCCAAAAGTATGGGAGTAAATCTCACTGTAAACTATTTAATCATCACCAAATTCGGTGTTATTATGACCGATCATAACTCAGCTTTATGCAGACATACATTTAGCATGGTGCACAGGGCCGGTTTTTGGCATAGGCGACATAGGCGGTCACCTAGGGCGCCAGATCTGGGGGGGCGCTGCGCTGGCAGCTCTGGGAGGGAAAAAAACCTTTTTGACTGTTTGGCTCATCCTAATTTTCGGCCTTGATGTAACACCATTCATAATTAAATCAAGGTAACACCCTTTTCACCCCGATTACACTTTTCATTTGCCCTGTACGATGGGCGCTGTAAGTGATGAAAGTGGGGGGTGTTGGCTTATCAGGCGTCCGCAGCTCACAGCCAAAGTGGGCGTGGGAGCGAGAGAGAGAGATAAATGCAATTTATGTAAACAAATATTTCCAAGGCACTCCCTTACAATTATTGGGATAAACAGGTTTGAAATCATTTCAATGTATACTATAGGACAGTAAACCAAAAATATCGTTTAAAACTTGAGATATAAAAATATGCATAAATAAATGTTAACTAGGTAAAATAAGATATGAATGAACAACAAAAATAAAATAAGTTACATTTATTTGTTATTGGCTGTGGTAGGTTATTGGTTATGTTCATATATTTGGTTATTAAAATGTAAACCGATCTTTTTCATATGGGTGTTTAGAGTTGTACCCCTAGATCTAGTCTCTAGTAATGTGTGCTCAAAGTGCACCAGATTGAAGCATTTTACTTTCAATTTTGCATACCCCCGGACCCCCCTAGAGGATGTGACGTCCACACCCCAATTAAAACATGTTCATACAATACTGAATACATTTGAAGCCTTTTTGATTTATATTACCTATGTCAATAAGTTTCTGTTTTTGTAGTGTATTGGTCTTCTGTAGAGATTTTCATTATTCTTTATATATTCTATTGTGTATTCCTTGGATACTTTTATCTTTTCTACTGAACGATTGAAGTAAATGTGGGAAGCGTTTAACAACAGCCATTTACTTCAAAGATTTTTCTCAATGTTATTCTTATTTTTGTTAATCCTGGAAGAATGCCAGAAAAAAATACATTCTCATCAAGAATAAAAAAAACCATGACATTAGTAATTGTGATAACAAAAATAAACAAGTTGTTAGGTAGGTTATTGGTTATGTTCACATATTTGGTTATTAAAATGTAAACCGATCTTTTTCATATGGGGGTTTTAGAGTTGTACCCCCTAGATCTAGTCTCTAGTAATTGTGTGCTCAAAGTGCACCAGATTGAAGCATTTTACTTTAAATGTTCAAACATTTCTTCACACACACACACAACACACACACACACACACACACACACACACACACACACACACACACACACACACACACACACACACACACACACACACACACACACACACACACACACACACACACACACACACACAAAAGGGGGGGAAAAAAGACCCCCTCTCTTTTTGTCCTGATCCATTTATATAAAAACCTGTCTGAAAATGAGCTGATCAGATTTGGGCCACTTTATGATGTCATAACGATGTTTTGGCTTGTGTAACCATTAGCCAATCACCAACCAAGGTAACCCCCCCCACCTTATCACCTGAATCTCCTCCTAGAGCACCATTGTGTTCTTTTCAACCAAATATCTCTCAGAGGGGCGTGGGGAGTGGCTCCTTATTTTCATCTAAAGTAACGGACAGAGAATCAGCACTTTTGGAACAGGGCTGGAACAGAGGGGATTATGGGATGCTGCAATGATCTGTTTGGTATTTGGAGCAAATCACTTCAGAGACATGTTTTGTATATAACTGAGAACTACAATATATTGATGAAAAATAGTATAATAGCGGACCTTTAAATACACAGTTTAACATGATCTAGATTCAAACTAAAATGAAGGCACAATGAACCTACTGTGATCTCTACATGAGAGTGCGGCCTCATGTCTCTGATGCTGCTGCATGGGTTGCTGTCGATGCTGGAGCGGGACCCGTACATGATGGTGAGGGGGATCTGAGGGGGGAGCTGCTCCATCCTCTGCAGCATCGGCCTCACAGCACAGCCCTCAGGAGTGGTCATATTCTTAAAGGCCGTTTCCCCACTGTGACAAAAACAAGGCAAACAAAGGCAGATTTTGATGACAAGGCACAAGTGACAGCAACCAAACTCCTTTATAAATGACTTTCAGACGGCAGTGACAGGGAGGGAGACTGACCTGGGGGTTTGCACGTTCAGGTGGTAGATGTACTCTGACACGGTGTTGTCGCTGAACATTGAAGAGAACTTCTTCTTGAAGTCAGGTCTGAGAGTCTGGACCAAAGTGGGCCCTGCAGGGACGTTTGAGGGTCACAACCATTATAGGATGAGGCTGGTTCATTACATTTGTCATGGTTATAAACAGCAGGGGGCTTTGAAAGGCACAAAGTCCGGACATCATATGACTAGATCAGTAATAAAACTAGTTTCTGTAAGAAAAAAATATGAATACTTTAGCTCTTATGCTAAAATAACATTGGCAAACTATTTTACCATGCCTGCTTTTGTCTTTACAGAGCAATGATTAATTTGTAGAGTTAAGATTATTATAATTTTTCATTCGTTTGTACTGCATTCATTTTCAGTTTTCTCATTCATTTTCTCTATGAATCAACAGCTACTCTTTGATTACCCTGCATTAACATTCCACTCTTTTAAATTCACCTAGTATTATTTGTATTCCCTGGACCCTGTTGTGTTGCAGCTACTAAAGAACATTGCAGCTTCTCCTCCTCTCATGGATTAAAGCAGCTTGAGAGTCTTTGTCTGCATGTTGTTTCAGCCTCACCTAGAGGTCCAACCAGCCTCAGGCTGGCCAGCGGGTTGAAGGGACTGAACATGGCCCCCAGAGCTTTGATCCACACCGGGACGGGCCCGTCAACCTCTGCTGTGTCGGGGCGCTCAGGGAAACCCCAGGGCTCCACCAGCACAATGTGCTTCACTCTGTAGAAACAAGTAAATACATGGCATGTTCATGTTTTGTCTTATGTTTTGTAGACGAGATGTTGACACGAAATATGCCAATTGACACCTGAGGCAAACCTCAAACAGACTATAAACTGTAAACAAAAGGCACGTGAACGGAAATGCGGTTCAACAATTGGTCAGACATTAAGCGGGTAAAAACGCGAATCCCGGCAATTTCTACCGTAGCCTCCACCATGGAGCATCGGCAGGTTATTTTCATGCTGCTGTTAATCTGGAGAGCATATCTACAGACTCTAGCGGACGGCGCATTTGATTATATAATCAGAAAAACGTGAGTTAAAAACATTATAACACTTTTAATGAGAGACGTTCTGCAGTAAGGAGGAGGCTTCCAACGCTGTCCATAGCTGCTAAATGCTTACTATGATCACCAAGCTCGTGTTTTTAACTTTTCTCGAAAATCACAAGTCAATTTTACTAAACAGACTTCAACAGTACTAAATGTCATGGCAAATCAGATCAAAATGGGCGCATGTCTCCTTATTTGCTGGTGTATCAATAAGGGATAATAGGGCTGATGCATTGGTGCATCCCTCAACACAACCCAACAGCACGTTAAGAGAAATCCCATCCTTACCCACCTTCCAGGGTATTTAATGGAGTATGACACAGCCAGGTACCCCCCCAGGTTGTGGCCCAGCAGTATCATGGACTCCAGCCCTACTTTAGCCCTCCACTGCTCGATGGACTCCACAAACTGCTCCTCTGCCTCCCGGGCGTCTGTGGAGAACCGAGGCCTGCTGCTCCGCCCGAAGCCCAGCAGGTCCACAGCCCAGACGGGCCTCTGCTGCGAGAGAGAGTCCAGGTTCTGAGCCCAGAGACCCACGCCCCCCCCGAACCCGTGGAGCAGAACTAGGGGGGTTCTGTCTTTGACACAGTCTCTGCTGAAGGTCAGAGTCCACAGCCTGGTGCCTTCGGAGATGGGGACGTACTGTTTGGAGTTCGTGCTGTCCACACCTGAAAAGAAAGGAAAATATTATAAAATATACTTTTAGATACACTGTGATTGCCTCACCCTGTGATGTCATTTATGTTTCATTTCATCAGGTGATGGATTATTGAAGTAGCAGTTTGTTTGAGTAAGATGATCACAATACAGTGATTGGGGGGGGGGGGCAGTTATTTAATCAGTGGGGCAAATTAAATGCTGGAAAAAAAAGAAAGAAGACAGTGTTGAAGATTTTTTTACATGTTGTCATAGCATAAAGTCATTACGGTGGCCCTGAAGTGAAAGTCAAAACAGCATTTCAGGAAACACTACAGCATTTCACAAAACACCACAGCATTTCACAAAACACCACAGCATTTCAGGAAACACTACAGCATTTCAGGAAACACCACAGCATTTCACAAAACAGTTTGTCGTTCTTTCGCTTCCCGTCTGATGAAAGCTAACTAGCTAGTAGCAAGCACGTTAGTTAGCATTACAGCCTTAGCCTTGTCATTAAGTAACATTAAGTAACCCAAAATGTTAAACAGTAAGAGTAGTAGTCATATTTCGTGAACCCTTTGAAGAGTACTGTCACACCGGTGTGATCATTCTATAATACACAGTTTAAGCCCGGATGCCCCCGGGGGAGACATGCTAACGCTAACGCTAACGCTACATTAGCATCGGCGATCTTTTCTACTTCATGCTGCAGGTATCTGCACAAATGGTTAACATTGAACATTAAAAAGATCAGGCAGTTCAGGGAGAATCGAAGGAAGGCAGGCAGCTTTGCATGACATTCTTCTGGACGTGTTTCCAGTGATGCAAACACAGGTATGGTGAAAAAAGAGAGAACTAATCGAAGCAGAAAAAAAACAGCGTAATATACCATCTGACAAAGGCCTGTGCTATAATGCTTCAATTAACTGGCTATTCTTTATAATATACTCAGATTAATAGGAGACAGAGATGTTAAGTTATAAATCAAGGGTTTTTATTATTATTTACAGGTAGATATTATCAAGGGTGTAACTTTGGTTTAAGAAGTGGTGGACACACAAAACGGGGGGTCCTCCGCAATGAAACATATATATTATCATTATATATATTGAGTGTGCAAACTTATCTAGTATCCTATCCATATGAACCTGTTTATTTGTGGGGGGACCTCACCTCCTCTAGGGGGGTCCGGGGGCATGCTCCCCCGGGAAGATTGTTTTCTTTAAATTTAAGTTAAGTGCATCAATCTGGTGCACTTTGAGGGCAAAAATTAAGAGATCTATGGATACATCTCTCAACACTCATATAAAACAGAACTGTATAATGCTTAAATTAACTGGCTATTCTTTATAATATACTCAGATCAAGAGGAGACAGAGAAGTTATAAATCAAGGGTTTTATTATTATTTACAGGTCGATATTATACACTTTTGACTTTAAGGGCTTCAGTTTTTCTTCTTTTTCTTTGCTTGCGAAAGTGTTTCTACTGCTTTACGTCTGCTTTACTAACTGCTTAACTGGTTTACGCAACCGACTGGTGCGGCTGCTGCTGCTGCGTCATGACGTCACCGGTGCTTATCAGGCAGGCTCTACCTCCGAACCGGCCCTGGAACCGCGTTGGTTCCAGGGCCTCGCAGCGGGGTTACAGCGCAGAAGTGTGCCGCATTTGCGCATGACTGATGTGCAACAACATTTGACTCCTCTGTTTGTCTTCTGTTGGTCGCTTGTTAGCAGACCCTTCACGCGATAGCAGAGCGAACAGGTACAGGAGGCGTAGAGCGAGGGATCATTGTCCACTAGTCGTGCTCGCGGATGGATACAAAAATATACTTTGGCGGCCGTTAATAGGCCCGCCCAAGTACAGTCTATGTTTTGAAGTGAGAAGTTGTCCGTCAGTCCGTGAGTCGGACCCCCCCCCCCCCAAAAAACGAAAACTCTTCGGTTCTCCACGATTTACACAAGTCACCCAAATCACCGTTAAAAAAGCGGGAGGGCACAAATGTGTTTAATCATTAATGTCAGATATGTACTAAGTAAATACATTTGTTCCTGCTCAAGATTAGATTCATCTTTATTGTTATTGCACAGATTACAGGTACTGAGACAACGAAATGCAGTTTAGCTTCTAACCAGGAGTGCAAAAAGCAGTAAAGTGAAAAGTAATGTTCACAATCTACAGAATAAAATATAGAATGAATTGAATGATGAATAAACAGTGAGGGGTATGAATACACTAGATATACACAGTAGCCTATGAGCAGTATGAACAGTATTAACAGTGTGTATGAATATGCTAGGATATATAAAGTATGAAAACGGTAAGCAGTGCAAGTATAGTATAAAATATATAGATATTAATTTCATGATGATAAACATTGTGGAACAATGATGAAAAATGTGAATGGAAGTGGCGACGTAAAACTGACACAAAACAACAGAAAACTTTTGCCGAGCCAATTGAGAGTTTCATCACCAGCACGGGGTAAAAAACACCAATGAGCGCTCAGATCGATATACCAGCGAGTCGTTTCCCATCAAGCATTTCGCTTCCGCAGCCCGTGGAGAGAAACTGCACCGCCTCGCTCTCAAATCTGCCGGCGTCTTTGTCCCGCGAGATTTCAACGTCTCATGCAGTCGAGCCTCCAGAGCAAGTCGGACAAATTTACTAACCATCATGCAACGCACTAGCAAGACGGCGATCGCAATTGCGCAGGTCTGCGTCGGTCTCGCTCATCTCAAACAAGCCTATATTCTCCCTCCATTCATTCTAGTGAGCCGAGAGTGGGAGCTCGGGGGGCGGGGCTTAAGGGGCGCATGCTCTGTGAGCGCACATACGGGTTCTTCTGCTCTGGCAGCCAGGCATGACAGGTAATCTGTGACGTTTCGCTCTCTCAAAAGTTGGGCCATTTTGACTTCATGCGCCAATGAGCAGCTCTCATAGGAAAGAACGAGACCCCGCCTCCCACGCTGTATCCAGTTCTTATAGAGTGCCACAGTGACGCGTCCTAAAACCCGGAAGTAAGTTAGCATTTGACCACTTCCGGTTCCTTCGACAAAAACCAATGCAATTTCTCCATAGGATTTTGGAAAATAGCTCGAAATAAGGTCTGTGGTTGACACACATTGAAGAGACAGATCACGTTTTGTTCAGCTGGATAATATCGACATGTCTACCCTACTTTTATAATTGTCTAATCATAAATCTAATCGATTGATGCATTTTTTTTTGTCGAAGGAACCGGAAGGTGTTTACTTCCGGGTTTTAGGACGCGTCACTGTTACCTCATTCACACCAACGGTGTTTCAGGGCCGGTTCGGAGCTGGAGCTTGAAAAGCACCGGGTTTTCCTATTCACACACCGCAGCGGAGCAGCCTCTTAGCTCCGGAATCCGGTTCGTTTCAAGCACCAAAAAATTCTCCGGCTAGAGCAAAAGCACCGCATACCAGGGGCGGAGCTTCAGGGGGGGCTGTAGGGGCAGGGCTCCCCGGGCCCGGGACGGTCGGGACCCGTATTCGCCGGCGGGCCCTGCTGCCTCGCGCCACTGAGTGCACTGACGTTCGTGGTCATATTAGGTATAAAGCATTGTAGCCTATAATATGAGTTGAACTTGTGCTGCTATTTTCACACTCACATTTAACATTAAAACATGAAAACTTGCAAGTGAATCCCTTCTATTGTCTCCAAATGTATTTTGGGTAAATTCGTCATAAACAGCCGTCCATCAACATCATACGTAAATGAACGTCAACGTCATCATCAATCACTTGTCATTCAACAGAGCACTGCCTAAGCATGAGCAGTTATAAACATAAAAGTGGAGCTACAAAACGCAAAGAAAAAGATAAAAAGGACCAAGGAAAAGCCAAATTGTCCAAGCTAGATGGATATTTTTTTCGCCCTACTCCTCCTCCTGCGGGAGATGAACCTGAAGTTGTTGCCACTGCCAGCCGTGTTTCATCCCCGAACGACTCTGTTAAAAATGTCCCTGGAGTGAAGCAGTTCTATGACACTGTAGAGACGCTCTACAACTTTTTTGGTCACAGTATCAAACGATGGGCATTGCTCAGTGAGTTAATGACGCCAGAGAGCAGAACTATCAATCAATCAATCAATCAATGTTTATTTATATAGCCCAATATCACAAATGTTACATTTGTCTCAGTGGACTTCACAGTTTGTACAGAATATCAGTAGACAATACGACACCCTCTGTCCTTAGACCCTCACATCGTACAAGGAAAAACTTCCAGACTTTTTAACTACCACATTAAAACGCTTATGTCCCACTCGCTGGTCATCTCGCCATGATGCGCTTGTTGCGTTAAGGCACAGATATGGAGACATTATAAAAGCCCTCGTCAAAATATCCCTTACCAGTGACAAAAAGGATGAGCGCAATGAAGCAAGTGCACTCAAGAATGCCATAAGCAAATTTCGCTTTCTATTTTTGGTCAACATGCAGACCAAGATTTTGGAAAGCATAAATTGTGCTTCACAGTTACTGCAAGCAAAAGACGCGGATATTCTCAAAGCATCTACTCTACTGCAAAATGCCATCAGTGTTTTGGTGGAGTATAGGGGACAATTTGATGAGGCGAAGTCCGCCACTCTTGCCCTGGCTACTAAATGGGGAAGTCAAACACAGTTTGAAACAACCAGGGCCAGGAAAGTTAAGAGACACTTTGATGAACTTTCTGAAGACAGCCGCCTCACTGACGCAGAGAGCAACTTTCGGGTGACCGTTTTCAATGCATGTCTCGATATAATCATCCAGCAACTGTCCCAAAGATTCACCAGCTTAAATGCAACTGTGAACATGTTTGAGGCAATTCACCCCAACACACTACTGCAAGCAAAGGATGAGGATTTACACCAAGCTGCCCAGCGGCTTATAGAGCACTACAGTCGGGACATCGCCGCCAGCTTCCCTGGCCAGCTGCTTTCTTTCAGAACCTGTTTCAGGGACCAAATACAAAAACTAAAATCTGTCGCGGATCTGGTAAAAATGCTCATTGTTTACAACCCAGCAGTAACATCTACATTCAGTGAGGTTTGCACAGCCTTCATCTTATTTCTGACTCTTCCTGTCACCGTGGCAACCGCCGAGCGCTCTTTCTCCAAATTAAAACTCATCAAAAACTATTTGAGGAGCACGATGGGACAGGAGAGACTGAGTGGACTGGCCTTGCTGTCCATCGAAAGTGACCGAGCCAAGAAATTGGACATACAGCGGATTGTGGACGAGTTCGCGGAGCGCAAGGCTCGCCGAGTACCCTTCAAGTAGTGGTGAGTACACTTCAAATTTAATTTGTACAGTAGCCTACTTGTACGTGAATGTATGGGCCGCCGTGCCAATATTACACTGCTCTGCTCTCATGGTGGCTGCTGGCTGTCCATGGTGAATGGTGTGTCAGAAATGTAGTCATTTTATTAGGCTATGTTTTCGTTGTCCTTGTGGTTTGTTGGACTTTATGTCATGTTATATCATTATTATCTCTGATATATATTTCGTTTCTATACCCTTTGTAGAAACGAAATCTTAAATATTACACCTTTTCTTTAGTTACTTTTCTTTCAAACATTGTTTTAAATTGTAATCTTACTGACTGAGCGACTTTTTACGCACGAGCGTCAGATTACCACCCCGGACTCCCGATATTTTTGTCAAGCTTTATTGGGTTTAAAGGGCCCGGTCATGTGGCCCCGCCCCCCGGCCCGGGTCTGATACGTGCCGCCAGTGCCGCATACGTCACGTTTACGTCGAGGCGGGGGCAGGGGCAGGGGCGGGATCAACTCCTGAACAACAACAAAAAGCCTGCGTTTTATCCAGTTTGTACACAACGATGGAGAAACTTAACAAGCAGCAGTGGTCCACTGAAGAGACCAGCTACCTACTGGGAATCTGGTCTTCCGAAGAGGTACAGAGGAAGCTGGAGGGGAGCACGCGGTCCAAAGCAATTCTCCAACAATTGCAGAAAGAGATGGCAACCGCTGGTTTTTACCAAAACCAAAACGAGTAGCGCTTCAACACAATCGGCCATTGTTGTTGTTGTCGGTGTGAGCTGTGAGGGGTTTCCGCACGGTTTGGCTTTATGAAGCAGGCACGCAAACGGTTACGTCATGACGCAAACGATGACGCAATGACGCAGCACCAGTCGGGCTCTGAGCGGTGTGAAAAGACCGGAGCTAAACCGAAGAACCGGTTCTGAACCTGAAAAGCTCTAGCACGGAGCTTGAACCGGAGTTGCGTTGGTGTGAATGAGGTATGTGGCACTATGGTATAAAGTGGTGCAGTGACGCGTCCTAAAACCCGGAAGTAAGCTGCGCATGGGTTCCCTTGACAAAAAAGCAGTGGGATTTCTCCATAGGATTTTGGAAAATAGCTCGAATTAAGGTCTGTGGAAAACGAACCTGTTAGATAAATGGTATATATATATATATATATATATATATATATATAGGTATAAAAGTCACGGCTCGCCACTGCAGTTGGGTTTACGTGTATGGTGGCAGTTCCTCCTCACATGAAACATATAGTAAAAACACAAAAACTAAATTGTGTCTTATAATCAGTACTCTTACATTTTGACAGTCATATGTGCAAACTAAGGTTAAAAGAGAAGAAGCTTACAGCTCAGCATCATGTCCTCTGCAGTCTGCAGCTGATCCTCAGAGGTGGGACACCATGAGGGCAGGAGGCGGGGGATCCAGCACCACCTACACAAACATACAGACACACATTCACACACAACACACAGAAAGCTTCATTACGTACATCAGGGACAGGGTGTTGCTGCAGGCTGGGGCTATGCATAAAGGATTTAGACAGGGACATAAAAATATAACAGCATCGATTGAAAAGTACAAGAGAGCATTTATGAAGAGCGTCACATCTGATCATGTGAACTGAGCTCTCAGTGTCGTTTACTCCGTCTGAAGCGGGGGGAACTCCACTGGTTTCACAGGCAGGCTCTGTTTAGGGGACAGCACATTCAAGAGAGGGGCCAGAACACTGATGACTCCACCCATTAATAATACTTGGGTGGACAAAATATTTGCAACATTTTATAACAGTATAATCCAAAAGAAATTGGAAGCACCATCGCAGCGTCTAAAATGAGCTAAATTTCAATCGAAGCTGTACATTGTTTATCATTTTCATAAAAACGCAGGGCCAACAGGTACAAAATCCATAATGAGAAATGCCCTGCATTTTCAAAAAGGATGAAAATATAAAAACACAAATGTGCCAAAACACATGCAAATGAAGAAACATCCTCACCAACATGACAACACATGCGCAGCGTTTGGAAAATATTTGCGGCTAAGAACTGTTGAATTAGACTGATCTCATTTGATCTATTGCAGGTTATTTAATAAATTGACTAATGAGTGTATATAAATATAATGTTTGCCAATTCCTGAAAAGTGCTTAATGGACCGGCAAAACTAAGGGTATGATTAATAAATAAGTACATTTAAACAATATGTTACAGGGGTGATCAAATAAAATAAATAGAATAGGGAAGTATATTTTACTTGCTAACACAAGGTGTCTCCAAATTCCCTGAGAAGTCCATTCTTATTGTATGTGAGGTTTACAGATCACAAGTGCATAAGATTGTCTCTAAAGGAGTTGTGACGTCACAAAAACCTGCTCTTAAAAAACTGAGATTTATGTGAGCACAGAAGAAGCTTCAAATATCCCCTCTGTGGGACGAATAAAGGTACAGTATAGTGATTCTGAAGCTCATGAATGTGAATATGTGTCAGACTCTGCACATACATCATTCTGCACATCCATCCAGGTAAAGGAACACATTTCATAGAGGAGGTTGATCTAAAACCATGTAGCATGTTTAACAGTATAGACTTACCGTAATGTGGAGTCAGCGTAGCCCCACACACTGCTGAGCAGCCTGTCAGCCCCGACAGCAGACATCGTTCTCTGCACAACCCTGAAGCCACAGCAGAATGAAACAAAGAGAGAGGCTGATCAGAATCAGAAATCAGAATCAGATAAAGGTTTATGGCCAAGTAGGTTAACACATAAGAAGAACTTGCCTTGGTGTACATGGTGCATACAGTAAGTAAGAAATACAATTATTTCATACAATACAATGAATTGAAAATATTATACATTAGGATATAGAAAAATATGTACATTAAATCTGGATACACCAAAAAACTATGTGAAGTATACTATTGCAAAGTACTTAGAATAATACAAATCAAACACGTGCAGTATTGATTACAGAGAGTAGTTACAGTACTGTTGAGGGATAATACCGGTAAGGACATATGTTTTAAATCCACACTAGATATTACTATGGATGATATTCTAACTACCAGTGAAATCCTTGTACTAAAAGCATACTTTAGTGAAGTGGAAAAAATATTATTCATATTTGTATATAATATGAGTATTACCTCATTGGCATTTACATACTTAAGTACAATTTTAAGTACTGTACTTAAGTACAATTTTGAGATACTTGTACTTTACTTTATTATTTCCATGTTATGCTACTTTGTACTTTTACTCACAACAATTCAGACGTAAATGGTGTACTTTTACTCCACTTCATTTATTTAATACCTTTAGTTACTTTGCAGATTATGATTAATGATGTGAAATATAATCAAGTCTTAAATCGGACTTTACACCTGGAGTAAATTCACAGGCTACCCTGCAGTATACAAAGTCATTAAAACTAGCTGCACCTTTACCAGCTTTGAGAACACTTTAAAGATCAATAATTATAGAACATATCATAATATTATTCTGAAATGGACCAATCTGCACAATGACTAATATATTTTGATGCTAATACCTTTGTACTTTTACTTGAATAACATTTTGATTGCAGTTATTTTACACTCAGTCTCTGGTACTTCTACTTTTACTCAAGTTCAAGACCCAAGTACTTCTCCCACCTCTGATCAGCGGCACAGCATGGGCCAATTCTTGTTCTATCTGACAACAAGTTTGTCTTCAGTGTGTGTGTCAGTGTTTTGTCTGTGTGTGTGTGTGTGTATATAGTATTAACTTGAACTTTAGGGAAGTTGTGTGGTGTTGATGTTAGTAAATTTAGCGTACCCCGACTTTGACTACCCTAACTATGCAGGTATAGAATAAACCAGATTTGGATATGACATATTGAATATCGCTAATATTCCCTTTATTACTTTACAAACAGGTTTGGTTAGGGAGACACTCACCTAACCAAACCTGTTTGTAAAGTTCGCTCGCTATCACCGCCCGCTCGGCCATTCTGCAACACGGTCACATGGCTTTCACACTTTGACGTGGAGTCAGTAAGTATGTTTGTAGCCGTTTGATTTATTGTTTGAGATTTCTGCACCGAGCGGTGCTTTAAAGCTTAATTCTATGCGTCAATGAAGCTTCTGTTTCCGCCCATCGCAGCGTTACTTGTCTTAGCTGTAACACAAAACAAGCGCACCCTGCTACTGTGCTGAGGCAGTGCGGAAGTAGTTTTCCAAACATTTCCTAAACATTACTGAGCAGAGGACAGAGCTGGTGAGTAGCGACAGTAAGACATTTAGAATTTTTAATAATAATAATTTTCTGCATATTCAAATAAGACGGATAGTTTAGTTTGCACCGACAGCTTTTGGTACAGTAACATGTTACATTTGGCGTTATAGCTTATACCTTGCTGACACCCTAACTTTACTGTACGTGGCGTTTCAATTAGGTAGCCTACTGTTCATTCACTGTAATACTAATGGCCAGTAATTGACAGATTTTCAAATACGTTAACCGCACTTAAAAGTACAAAAAACCTTATAATTAATTATGATAACATACATATTGTAATTTAAGATAAAACAAGTTGATTTAGCTACAATAACATGATCAGTCACATCCCAGATAATGAATACATTAATTTCCTCTGTACTCTCACTGACATGGCTTTATTGTAGGAGAGACGTCATCAATGGGATAAATACTTCTGCCTGTGCTCTGACAGGTCACTATGTGCTAGGAAAAAGTGGAAAATCTTCTTACAATCAAGCTGCAGCATTTGGTCCTCTTTCGTTTGGTATGTGAAACCAAAATCTGTCTTTTCTGAAATCAGTGTCATTTTGATTTTGATTATTGTGAATCTTCAACCGTTTTTTAAAGTCCCTTGCACAGCCACACAGGTTTTCTCCACCACAGCTGATTAGATCTTTGGTCACGCTGATGTGAAATATGTGATGTCACCAAACATGGGATGGCATTGGGATATATATTTTTTAAATCCTCTGGAGCAGAGAGAGGAGCTGTGGATTATTGTTATTAATTAATGCATCAGTGTTTCTTAGGGTCAAAAACACTAAACTCACAACTTAAAATGAAAGCGTTTATTTAATAAAAGAGCACATGTTCAATGTGAAAAGTGACAGTAGATATAGATTAGTTGCAATTTGGTGCTATATATATATATATATATATATATATATATATATATATATATACCGGCAAGGCTCTGTTTAACACGGTGTATATATATATATAAAAAAAATATATATATAAAAAATATATATATTATTTTTTATTTTTTTTAAACATCTTGAATTTCAGGGGGGGCGCGGGGCTCCGTTGGCGGGGCGCAGCGCCCCTCCAAGACAATGGTATGGGAAACACTGACTAGTATCATTGGACTCCTTCGTTTTCTTCCGTAACATAGTGACATCACTATGTAACACTTGCGCTTTTATTGGTTAGCGCTCCAACACATTGGACATGATAGGCTAAGGGGCGGGACATCTCTAAGTGGTTGACAAATCAGAACAGAGATGGCACAAAATACAAATATGAACCCTGAAAATTAGTATAATATGACATCTTTGCTCAAGCACAGCCATCAGGCTAAATGTTCCGCCTGACTACAAACATGTACACGTGTAGTGTAACCACTATCATTGATGTGCCCATTTCATGGAGGTTCTGCCTCATTGAGTTCTGTTCCAAACCAATTTGCAGAGAGTGGAAGTTATTAAACTGTCCAACAGGAAGTTTATAAACACTGCAACAGGAAGTTATTAAAAACTCCAACAGGAAGTCTGCATTGGTCCTGAACTAATTAGCACCCTACCTGACCAAATGCAACTACCTGACTGTCAACATGCTGTGTACACATAGTTGCAAACATTTACTATTAAACTGTGCAAAACAACATAGACATGTAAACAAATTGAAGGCTACCTTTATATTTAAATATTTTTTTCTTAGGATCATATACCTCTGTCTAGTCTGAAAACCTGTAGACACGTTCATTTGATTGTAAAGAAATTGTAGCAGCTCGTCCCAAAGCTTAACGCTGTATTTACACCCTCTGACTAAAGAAGGAGCTCAGAGTTCTGACTAAAGATGGAGTTTACTCCATCACTGAGGAGGAGGGGGTAGGGGGAGTTTGGAATTGGGCCATAAATCTGATCTTGTTCAGCCTTAACCCTTAACCCATGATCTGTAGTGAAACCTCAGCCGCTCTGTGCAGCAGTCTGCAGCAGAGCGGCTGAGGTTGGGGGGGGGTGGGCTGCTGGGGGCTGCTGGGGGGGGGGGGGGTGGAGACAGCTGAAACCGGCTGCTGCTGCTGACTGAGCACTCAGACTCCATGTTGTTTCTGATGTGCTGTGACTCACAGATCTCCTCTCACACAGCGCAGCACCGACTGGCTCTGAAGCAGTGAGTACGCTCTCACTCTGACAGTCTGCGCTTTCCAACGCTATTTTACCATTCATTTGATGTTACTAACATGCTTCACCACCCCCCCTCCCCCTTTAGTGTCAGCTGTTTCTGTCAGTAGTCTTGTGCCCAATCCCTTGTCCACTCTGAAAGCCTCTAGAGGTAACTTCGACGTCACATGGCTGCTAGGCTTTAACTGGTTTAAACGGTACAGGGCTTTGTGGTGAAATATCATGTAACTAAGACAGAATGCTTTTACGGCCTGATATGAATGTTTTCCAGGCTCTCGCCTTACCAGAAGATAATCAATTTATTATTTTGTCCAAACAGCATCATTAAGCTCCCATTAAGCTGGCAGTGTAAGGTAGCTTATAATTTGCATACGAAGATACAAAAAGCAACAAAGCGATACAGGCATTTCAGCCTTTGCAGACCCTTTACATGCACACAATCCTATAGAACACACTACAGGAAAGAGAGAACCTAAAAAAGCACAATAAGACCTCTTTAACATTGTACCTTTTATAAAACGTTATTTTGCACGTTAAAATAAGATAGTATATCATATACATTGTAATTATTTAATACTTTATTTTAAATCCTCTTTGTGGTGCAGGTGCCCTGGGCTCGGGGGAGATGGTGCCGGCTGTGTCCGCAGACTGCAGCTCCACCAGCTTCACTCCTCTGGTGGTGCTGGAGCTCGCCTCCGACACCAAGCAGGAGGCCATCGCCTGGCTGCTGAGCAGGATCAGAGACCCTCAGCAGAATGGAGGTGTGTGCACTGAATGTATTTAGACTCTTGGCGTTGTATTCATGTAGCGTTTACTGAGCCTGTCCTCTGTCCCAGGCGCTGAGCTGCTGGTGGAGCAGCTGGGCCTCGGGGATGGGGGTTCGGAGAAGGAGAACCCCAACCTGTTCCTGGTGGGGGCCAAGTGGCAGAGGCTGCTCTCTGGGGCGGAGGAGGTGGGCCTCTTCAAGGAGTTCAGTGATGGATCCATGAGAGGCTTCACCTGCGCCAACAAACACAACTTCAAACACTTCGAAGGTAAAGAGGCTGCATGGGGGCTTGTGGGTATTTATGCAGGACATCAGAATCAGAATTCCTTTATTTGTCCCGCAACGGGGAAATGTACATTATTACAACAGCAGGAGTATAGTGCAGAAAAAGTAAAGAGAATAGACAAACATATAAAAAAATAACTAAGTATGCACACGTTATTAATCATAAAAAACACAATATGTAAAAAAAGAAATAGCAGATAAGTACACCATGGTAAATAAAGTAGCAGTATATTTAAAAAACATACATAAATCAGCTGTCATTTCTATAGTTGTTTCATAGTTATACATCCAATATTTGATTAAAACGTTGAATATGGCAGCACTCTGTATCAATCAATTGGTATACATTGTTGCTAGTGTCAGAATTGCTTTGTTCTTCCCTCAGAGGGGACATTTACACTGTGACAGCAAAAGAAGAGCCTGTCTAGATAGAGACCAAAAAGAAATCACCATTTAATAAAAAGGCATGCGCATAGAATACAAATACAATTCAAATTAGCACACATTCAAGGTAGGAAAAGACCAGTAGCAGTATTATAAATAATTAAGTGGAACATGCAGAACGTAGTGTGATAGCAGCCTGATAACAGTGATGTAAGAATATATTGCACAATTATTTACAGATTTATGTAACAGTATGAAATGTGCAAAAGAGCAGTAGCAACCAGTAATAATAATCAAAAAGAAGAACTTATTGCACTTATTGCACAACATGACGCGGAGCTTTGTTTGAGCCAAATAATGTGTGTGGTGTGTGTGTGTGTGTGTGTGTGTGTGTGTGTGTGTGTGTGTGTGTGTGTGTGTGTGTGTGTGTGTGTGTGTGTGTGTGTGTGTGTGTGTCTCTCTCTCCAGGGGACGGGGACTCCTTCCTCAGTATGGCTGAGTGTCAGTACATCATCAAACATGAGCTGGACACACTCCGGGCCAAAGATGAGACTCATGTCCCAGGACACCCCCAGGCCAAGCTGTACCCTGGGAAATCTATCAGTGAGTCCTCCTACACTCTGTCTCTCTGTCAGGTGTCTAACTCACTGGGATACACAAATGAGTTACACAGGGTACGATATCACCACACATAGGGAAGATATGTCTGTAAATACCATGATATGAGATTTCATCCTTATTGGTTAGTCTACTGACAGTAAGTTCATTGTCAACCATTGTCATAATCAATAAATTATCTAAATAGTTTACAGAGCAAAAGGGATAAACACTGTTCCAGCTTCTCAACTTGGAGGATTTGCTGCTTTTTTTTCATTGTTCTATTTATCTTTATTGAATATCTCTGGGTTGTTAGAGGGTCAGGGTCCTTTGAAGACTTCCCCTCAGCCTCATAGTTTGCTGATATTCTAAAAGCTCAACCTCTAATGGTGAACTGGGAAAAGGGGAAGCCAGACCGTCAACATACAGCAGCAGAAAAAACAAAACGGAGGGCAGGAAAGGAAGTACTTCCTGTTTTTATCTCCCTAAAAACCAGAGTTTGGTTTGATTTCAGATTTCTTTAAGAAATGGGGAGTTTGGACGAGATTCACAATGGAGAATTTAGCATGGCGTTATTACTGTGAATGCTTGTATCTCTATTGTTAATCCATCTGTTTTAAATACTTTCCCTTTCATTGACAAAATAGAAACTGTATTTAACTTTTTTAGGAATGTGAGAGACTTAGACCCCATTCACACGGGAACGTTTGCGTTTCCGCACGAGACTGCTGGAAACGCTGGAAACGCTGTAGTACATATGCCGGGCCTGTAAGTGGCGCTGCTGCCGCCACAAAAGCAGCAAAGAAGACCCCGGAGCATGGTTGCCATGGTTGCCCTTCTGTTTATTCTCTGCGGTGGACGGCGTGTGCTCCTGCTGTAATTGTCTCCGGTAGTCCACCACCAGATGAAAAACACCCACCTCTCCGCCTCTTCCAAGGGACGAGGGAACCATGCGGCAGAGTTTCCGTTAACATTTTTTTTCGCTGGTCAACATGTCCGTTAAAGTTTAAATTTTCTGGACAAAATTAGAAAAGTGCCGGTCAAAGGTCTTCTTTGTTATTTATTGAGCTTTAAAACAAATTGATAACGACTCTATATAATAATAGAAGAATAATAAACGGAGCCTCTCTTTTCCTCCCCCTCTTCTGATAGCCCAGCAGCTGATCTCTGAGCAGGACACGTGGGGAGAGGGAGACGTGGGGAGAGGGAGGCGGGGCTATTTCATCGTTATCAGAAAATGATCGTATAGAGGCGTACACACGGAGCCGTTTGCCCCCCCAGAGCGTTCCGTTTGCAGATCTATCCACCTTGGGACCCGTTATCGTTTGTGGGGTCCGTTTCTATCGTTTTGTTACGGCCTCTTGTAAACGAAAGGGCTATACGCAAGAGAAACTATGCGGATACAACCCGTATCGTCCTCGTGTAAATGGGGTCTTAATTTCCTTTTTAATGTCCTCAAACATTTTTGAAACGGTTTGTTGTTGAAAGGATGCTTTTCTCCTAGGCTTTGGCTACAAGAAGTGTGATGCCTCTAAGTGACAGCTGTTAAACTTTTAACAGGGAAAGCCACGTTGTGAATTTACAGCTGCAGAACAATCAGAGTAAAGGGCAGGACAGGACCTGCTTTTATCTCACTTGTAAAAGCTACAGTTTGGATTGGTTTTAGATTTCTTTTTTAAGAAAAAGGGGGCCTGGAGGGTTTTAAAATAAAAGGGTGCTTTGTGTCCAGCTGCAGGGGATAACAATCCTTTTACATGTAAAGATTTTTTTTTACAGAGAAACGTGTCTTAGGTTGTTCTGATGTTGTCCGTATTGTATGGAATTACAGTTTTGACAAGTTGATGTGTTTAAGCAGAATGTAATCATTTGTAACTAATGATGCAGTCCTTTAAATGAATGTTCTTGTATCGAGTCACTCTGTGAAAGACAATAGAGACGATTGCTGTTGTTATGCACTGTGCACAGCGTGTGTGTGTGTGGGTTCAGAGTCAGGGATAGAATGCAGCAGGGCATGTCACTCAAAAGTCAGTGTAACATTTTCTGAATATTTCCAACTTTGAGAAATTAAAGATTTCCCCAACTACCTCTACACAAAATTTCCATTCTTCATTCCTTCCATGTTTTTTTGTATAGAACAGTCAAATACTGGCAGTAAACAAACCCCACTGACAACAAGACATGGCATTGAAAACAATTAAGCAATGGAAAAGTGTGTGCACTAACGCTTCTTTATTAACTTTGAAATGAACTTCAAAGGCGTATCCTCATCATTTGTATTGCCTCTCAACCCAGTAAATTCTCAATGATGACTTGGTCGCAACCTCTTAAAGTCTTGGTCATGACTTGGTCTCGGTTAAGGTGGCACTAAAGGGAATTATTTGCATAACATTGTCATAAAGAAAACATAGTAATTAGCAGGGTGTTTCAGAATCTGAAAAGTAGGTTTACCCATAGGAGAAATCTGCTTTGGTGTAAATAGTGCATACATGGAGGAAGGAAAACGTTTTTATTTTTTTCAAAGGAGACAATTGTAACAAATCTAAAATAAAGACTATATTACACAAAATATAATTATACACAAAATAATGTTGTTATTTGTGTCCCAGTTCGCAGACTGCAGTCCAAGGGGATCCTGATCCAAGTGTTTCCACTCCACGAGAAAGAGGAACTGAAGAGGCTGTCTTACTCCTGGTATCAGAAGGTCAAGTTGTCCTTTCAGCCTCTGGGTAAGTACAAGATGCTGTATTCCTCTTTTTATTTCTCTACACTTTATATTTATTTCCTGTAATATTCTCTATATCCCCTCTGCTTTTACCACTCTTATTTATTTATTGTGTCTATTTTTTACTGCAGTGAGAGTTGCCAAGGAAATTTCGTTGTACTTTGTATGATGACAAATAAAGATATATTCAGGGGTGCACATCACTTTTTTGCCCTGGGCCTCAAAGGAGCACCTGGAGATGTTGCTTGGTGCGCATCCTTAAAATGAAATAAACCGGACCTCTTGAGGGGTACTTGACTTTATGAACGGGGGGGGGGAGGTGCGCTAGTGAGCACGCTCTTGAACTGTTCGCCGGAGCCTCGCAGCAGGGTTACTGTGCGGAGCGCATAAAGCAGACCCTTCACGCGATAGCGAGGGGTAGAGCGAGGGATCGCAGATGCCGTCGTGCTCGTGGACGGATTAAAACAATTAAACCTAAATAGCTCGCGAATTATACTTTGGCGGCTGTTAATATACCTGGGCGGCCCGCCCAAGTAAAGTCTATGTGTGGGAAACCCTGCTATCTTACCAGTTCTTATGCAACTGGCAAATATCTCTCTCTTCTCTCTTTTCTATCTCTCTCTTCTCTCATCTCTCTTTTATCAATTAAATTAAATTACATTCAATTGAAAGGGGCTTTATTGGCATGAAAGCTAAATGAAACAATTTTGCCAAAGCATCAAAATACAAAATAATTAACAACATACATTTCAAATTTGTACATATTATTGATATATATATATATATATATACAGTGATACAATTACACTTCAACACACGTGTGTGCGTGTGTTTCTTTGGGTGCGTGTGTGGTTTTGTGTGTATGTGTCTCATTCACTGTCCCTCAGGTTGTGGTATGTGTATACATATTGGGCAGCAAGGTGTGCCTTGTCTCCTTCTCCTAGGAGTACTCTCAATCTTGAGAGGTCATTAACCTCCTTGAAACCTGGGATTACAGAGTTCAACTTGTTACACTAAATGCTCCTTACTTCGTTGAATGTTTGGCACTTTAGGAGGAAGTGCATCTCTGTCTCAGTCTCACCTGTCGTACAGTGACCACATATTCTGGTTTCTTTTGGTTGCCAGGATCTTTTTAGTCTTCCTGTTTCGATTGCCAGTTTGTGGTCACTGAGCCTGTACTTGGTTAGGATCTGTCTCTGCTTTCTATCTCTGACAGTAGAGAGATATTCTGCCAGCTCATAATCTCTGTTTAGAGCCAGGTATCATTCTAATCTACTTTGGCTTTTAGTTTCTTCTTTCCAATGTTGTAAATAGTTGTCTTTACATTGTGTTATAATGCGTTTGACTGTGATTGGTGTTTGGAGAGCAGTGTTGTTGAGAGACTGGTCTCGAGTGGCTCTGAGAGGGGGCAGTTAGCCTCAGCAACTGACATAGGGGACTCTTTTCTGGGGTTAGCTCTTGGCTTTGGAGGGCTTTGGAGTGGAGGGTGTCTCGGGGGCTGGATCTAAGGTGGTTAAAGAATGTTAGTGCTCTCTTTTGAGTGTTAATTATCAGAGGGTATCTGCCTAATTCTGCTCTACATGCATTTGTTGGTGTTTTTCTCTGAACACGTCAAATGTATCTGCAGAATTCTGCATGTAAAGACTCCGTTGGATGTTTGTCCCAGCGGTTATAGCTCTGGTGACTGAGTGGACCCCATACTTCACTACCGTACAGCACAATGGGCTGGATCACACTATCAAATATTTTGAGCCAGATTTTAATTGGAATTTGGACATTATAAAATGTTCTCTTAATTGCATTTAGAGCTCTTCTGGCTTTTTCTTGAGTGCATTCACTGCCATGTTGAAACTTCCTGATGCTGTTATGGTTAAACCAAGGTAGGTATAACTCGTACTATGTTCAATGATATGATTGTTTATGGTAAACTGGTATTTGTTCTCCTGACATCTGGGGCGTTTTTGGAAAACCATGACATTAGTTTTCTTCATATTGACTGCCAGTTCTCTCTCTCTCTCTCTCTCTCTCTCTTCTCTCTCTCTCTCGCTCTCCTCTCTCTCTCTCTCTCTCTCTTCTCTCTTTTATCTCTCTCTTCCCTCATCTCTCTCTCTCTCTCTCTCTCTCTCTTCTCTCATCTCTCTTTTATCTCTCTCTCTCTCTTCTCTCATCTCTCTTTTATCTCTCTCTCTTCTCTCTTTTATCTCTCTCTCTCTCTCTCTCTTCCCTCATCTCTCTCTCTCTCTTCTCTCATCTCTCTTTTATCTCTCGCTCTCTCTCTCTCTCTTCTCTCATCTCTCTTTTATCTCTCTCTCTCTCATCTCTCTTTTATCTCTCTCTCTCTCTTCTCTCATCTCTCTTTTATCTCTCTCTTCTCTCATCTCTCTCTCTCTCTCTCTCTCTCTCTCTCTCTCTCTCTCTCTCTCTCTCTCTGTTGGTGCGCAAATGCGTCTTTTTTCAAATGATCCGGTGCTCCTTTTTTGGCGGGGGGTGCGCATGCACACCTGCGCACCAGTTATGTGCAGCCCTGGATATATTCTATTCTTGCATTAACCTTCCTCCCTGCTACTTTTCCTCTTTCTCTCCCCAGATGACATCAGACACTACTATGGTGAGGGTCAGGCGCTCTACTTTGGCTTCCTGGAGTACTTCACCTTCGCCCTGGTGCCTATGGCTCTCATTGGCGTGCCTTACTACCTGTTTGACTGGGAGAACTACGACAAATACGTCGTCTTCGCTGTGTTCAACTTGGTCTGGTGCACCGTTATCCTGGAGGTACGGACAGTGCCTCAATCTGCTTATAAGCAGGGTTTGGAGGGTTACTTTACAAATGCTTTACAAATGTTGTGTATCCTGTAAGACAACAGAACAATGTGACCTTGAAATGATTTTATTGATAGGAAAACCTGCCTTTCATTCAGCTTATCCAGGCAGCAGCCTATACACCAACAATGAAACACATGAGCACATACTACAGTTTAAAAAAGCAGAAATAAAATCCTAGCTGACAGAAAATGCTCAGTTTTTGTTTAATACACACAGTTAAGCTCACACACTATTTAAGTAGTATATATAGTATAGGTTAGGTAGGGGTATAGATTCACACTTAAAGTATCAGCCTACAGAACAGTACCGCTGACAGAGAAGAGATAACATCTGATCCTTTACAACAAACTCTATATGCTCTTTTTAGGTTTTAAATCACTGGATTATCGTTTTTAATGCAATAATGTGTTCATCAAGGCTGGTAGAAGTGGAGCTACTTTTAATCACTTTGTATAATACTGCTGGATATTTTAACCTAATTATGAATGTATTCCTTAGTTTATTTATATTGTGTATTAGCTAATAATCAGAATCTGTATAGTAACTACTAATTAATTTGTTCAAATAAAGGTAGATATTGTCTTCCAAATCGGAGTGGAGTAGAAGTATAGCATAAAACGGAAAAACACAAGTTAAGTACCCCAAAATCGTACTTAAGTACAGTTCTTGAGTACATGTACTTCGCTACATTATACCACTGGTAATCCATTACTTCTTAAGACTGCCCAAGAAATATAAAAAGTAGTGATCATGCAGCCAGAAGAATGAAATGAGTAAACTCACTGTAGTCTATATGAAAGATGAAAGCTGAGTACCCCTCTCCTCCTTCAGTTATGGAAGCGCTTCAGTACGTCTCTAGCCTACAGCTGGGGCACGCTGAGCAGGAAGAAGGCCTTTGAAGAGCCGCGGCCCGGGTTCCACGGCGTGCTGGGCTTCAACCCGGTGACGGGCCGCGAGGAGCCCCTCGACTCCAACACCAAGAGGCAGCTGCGCGTCTACCTGGTGTCGCTGCCCTTCGTGCTGCTCTGCCTCTACCTGTCGCTCTACGTCATGATGATCTACTTCCTGATGGAGGGCTGGGCGCTGTCCGTCCACGACGAGGAGCCCACCTTCTGGACGGGGGTCCTGCTGTTCATCCCCAGTATTATCTATGCTGTCGTCATAGAGATCATGAACCTGGTCTACAGATATGCTGCTGAGTTCCTCACTGAGTGGGGTGAGTAGCAGTCATTGGAACAACCATTTCTACAGTAGTGCTGTATTTATCCCGGTGATCTTTTTTTATATTCTTTTAGCAGAAGGTCAATCAACATACGTATTTTCTGATAATTGATAACCCCACCTTCTTAAAAGCTGAGTGAGGCTTTGGAATCACATTTAATATATATATATATATATATATATGACTCCTTTGTTTTTTTCTGTAACATAGCGACATCACTACGTCACACTTGCTTTTCTATTGGCTAGCGCTCCTAAACATTGTACGTGATATATATATATATATATATATATACAAATATACTTATGTTTCATTGGTTTAACAGACATGTTTTTTCACATTGACTTGCATTACGATAAGTATCATGACAATTTGCTACAGTTGCAATAAGAATGTGGGGGGAAACATTTTGATGATGTTTCTACTCCTCTGGATAGAGAACCACAGGCTGGAGTCTTCCTATCAGAATCAGCTGGTCCTCAAAGTATTAGTAGTGAGTATATTCAAATACAAACGTTGCCTGTTTGCTCTTTCAGTGATCAAAGTGCAGCTTCTCATCTCCTCACTCTTTTTTCCCCGTAGTTCAACTTCTTCAACTGCTTCGCCTCGCTCTTCTACATCGCCTTCGCGATGCAAGACATGGCGCTGCTCAGGCAGGTAGGCCAAATCCCTTTTTATTCTTTCAGCTTGTTTTATTCTTAATAACTTCTTTACTCCTTCCTTCATTATTTTGTAATCAACCTCGCCAGCATTCCTCCCGGTTCATCCAATACTTGTCTTCCTTGTTTAGCCTTCCGTCTCCTCCTCTGGTCTTAGCTCTGCCTTGTAAGATGCGAGAAAGAGAAAAGAGGACAGAGGAGTTTGAAATGTGATATCCTCCATCACTCGAGGGTCACTTAGAAACAAAGTCCTTTACTGATGCCTAGTCAAATGCTTATCACCTGTCACTGGACTGCCCTCAAGTGACCCCGTATATCTTATTCAGTAGAACTAGAGCCATATACTGAGGTTCGGTCCCTTTACAGAGGACCTGGGTTGGAATCCGCCCTGGGACCATTTGCCAAGTGTCATGCCCTCTGTCTTCCCCTTTCAACTGTCTGTTCAATACAGGCACTTAAGTCTTTAGATAATAATACAAACATATTCAACTAATAATTGTTTGTTTAATAGATCTGTAATTATCTTATTACAGCTTGATTTTTGGGTTTCATATGCACTGTATTGGATGCTGTAATATCATTTCTTCCACAGAAAACACATTTGACCAAAATATAAAAGACTTATTAGCCATATTTACCGTATTAATATATCTCCTTTACCAATAAACTGGATAAGGGACTTTCAATGATTGTTTATGATTTGATACGGGTGTAGTGATAACACTTCCCAGAGCCTCTCTCCTTGACTCCTTTTTCTGCATTTAAGGTATTAAGATGTTCTTCAACATGAAGTGTGTTGATCGATATCCGGGTCAAGGAGAGAGGAGTCAAGGAGGGTCATTGGGATTAACCCATTGTTACTTTCTACCTTCTTCGTCCTCACCTACTTTAATTGAATATTGTTTTTTCCCCCTGAACCCCCTGCTCTCTATGTGGCAGAGTCTGGCCACATTGTTGATCACCAGTCAGATCCTGAATCAGTTCATGGAGGCCTTCCTGCCCTATTGGCTCCAGAGGAGACGCAACAAGAAGAGGATGCGTAAGGTCCAGAAGAGAAAAGCCGTGGCTGAGGCAGAGCTGCCTCTGGCTGAACAGGTCCGGCTGGAGGCCGACATGAGCACCTACTTGGTAGGAGATCTGGTCCATTTCTTTGTCAGCTTATTGTACTTCAGAGTCCTCTAACCTGTGTGTGCTTCCCTCTCCTTTAGGGCACCTTCGACGACTACCTGGAGCTGTTCCTGCTGTTTGGATACGTCAGTCTGTTCTCCTGCGTCTACCCTCTGGCTGCTGTGCTGGTGGTGCTGAACAACATCACAGAGGTGTACTCTGATGCCTTCAAGATGTGCTGCGTGTTCAAACGGCCCTTCTCTGAGCCGGCAGCCAACATCGGAGTCTGGCAGGTGAGACAGAGCTAGTTTCTCTGGGAACTACTAGGTCAGATTATTTTGAGCGGAAGTTACAGACCACGGGTTACAATCTGATGGAACAGCCGAACAGCCTTAGAGCAACAACTAACACACTAACTGTTGTTGCTGTGGTTCACCTCTGTCTGACATGTGATGTGAGCAGCGTTTGGGGTAACAAAGTTATGCAGTTAACTTTGTTGTTGAAAACAGAACACGCTAATTTCAAATTCCAGAAATTAGTTTATTAAATTACGCTTTAAAGCACATCGCATGCTTCATTTGAGAATGCATCAGTAGCCTTCAGTTCCTCTGTCTTTAAGAGAGAGACTCCCTGTATCAACTCCATCTTTCATTAGAAACTTTATGAATTCCCTGTCACAGTATTGGGCTGTAGCAAATAGCTAAAATCACTTATAAATATGTTCCCTGCAGTCAAAAGAAAATGTTCTCCAGCTTTTTGCAAGTAGCCGTATAAACAATGCGGCCCACGGGATTAGGGGTAGGCGATATGGCCAAATCATGTCATTTTATTTCACCGTATTGGTTATTATATCACAATACATGAATTGTCTAATTGTTCTGTAAAAAAGAAGAAATGGAGTAACATTTCCCATGACAAACTTCATCCCATTTGTAATATAAACAATATCAAAATGTTAATTGTAGATGAATACGGTGGACATAACGCTACCATCGCACAGGTTGTATCTTCAAATTGTAAAATGTTGAAAGCAGTTACTGACTGTTATTGTGTCTCTGTGTGTGTCCCTGTCTGTGTCCCTGTCTATGTCCCTGTGTGTGTCCCTGTGTGTGTCCCTGTGTGTGTCCCTGTGTGTTTCCCTGTCTATGTCCCTGTGTGTGTCCCTGTGTGTGTCCCTGTGTGTTTCCCTGTGTGTGTGTGTGTGTGTGTGTGTCTGTGTGTGTCCCTGTGTGTGTGTGTGTCTGTGTGTGTCCCTGTGTGTTTCCCTGTGTGTGTCCCTGTGTGTGTCCCTGTGTGTTTCCCTGTGTGTGTCCCTGTGTGTTTCCCTGTGTGTGTGTCTGTGTGTGTGTCTGTGTGTTTCCCTGTGTGTGTCCCTGTGTGTTTCCCTGTGTGTGTGTCTGTGTCCCTGTGTGTGTCCCTGTGTGTGTGTGTCTGTGTGTGTGTCTGTGTCCCTCTGTGTGTCCCTGTGTGTTTCCCTGTGTGTGTGTGTGTCTGTGTGTGTCCCTGTGTGTGTCCCTGTGTGTTTCCCTGTGTGTGTGTCTGTGTGTGTGTCTGTGTGTGTGTCTGTGTGTGTGTCTGTGTGTTTCCCTGTGTGTGTCCCTGTGTGTTTCCCTGTGTGTGTGTGTGTGTCCCTGTGTGTGTCCCTGTGTGTTTCCCTGTGTGTTTCCCTGTGTGTTTCCCTGTGTGTTTCCCTATGTGTGTCCCTGTGTGTTTCCCTGTGTGTTTCCCTGTGTGTGTGTGTGTGTGTGTGTGTGTGTGTGTGTCTGTGTGTGTGCAGCTAGCCTTTGAGGCTATGAGCGTGATCGCCGTGGTGACCAACTGCTCTCTGATCGGCATGTCTCCACAAGTCAAGGCTTACTTCCCCGAGTCAGAGACGCAGCTCATACTGTGGACGGTGGCTATTGAGGTAATTCATGTACACACTCACACACAGAGACAACCCCCCCCCGATCTAATACAGATTTACAGATTGTTTGTGTGAATGCAGAATCTGTAGCAACGGGAAAACATTTTAATTTCAGTTTGTGGTCCAAATAGCTTTGACAAGTAACGTTTGAGTCAAAGACAGACAGAGACAGACAGTTACGGGGAGAAAGAGGAACGTGAACAAAATCACATCTGAGTTTTGGTTTGATTTTCTCAGGTTCGTCTTGTGTCAAAGTCCAGTAACCAATCACTATAGTACATATAGTCCCTAGGCAGAGATTAGGGCAGTTTTGCAAACACAGGAAGTGTTAGTCATACCCATAGAGGATCATGGGAAAGAGATCCATGGATTAGTAACCATGAATTGAAGTTCCAAAACAGAGGACATTCATCTTTGTCATTTCTTTCACTATTCCACTGCAGCCTTTGTCTCAGTTCTGTGAATAACATATGGTCTGTCTGCACCTTCACAGTCAGGCAGAACACATGAAGCTACAGACTGTAGATATCACCAACACGCTGCTTTATGTGAGTTGATTTTTGCTCACCAGGTGGAGCCAGAGTCCAAGCTAGAGCCCCCCCAATGTACTGACGAGGGTGCATCCCAATTCTCTTATTTGATATTTCACTTGAACCAGAAGTCAATCTTGTGCACATCTTGAAAACTGTCCCAAAGTTCTTACATCGGATTTAGATCTCACTTTCATAAAGCAGAACAAAACACAATATACTATTATATTATTGGTTTTTGTTTCAGTAACAGAATTTATGTCAATGACTTAATTACTTATTTTTGGTAACTTTGGCCCAAGTTACATCACAGTTTTGCTGCAGCACTATGCCCCCGCACAAAACAGCCTACTGACTGTCTGACCGATTGACTTACTTTTTTTTACACATCTTAACCTTCCTGCAGTCCTTCAGAGAGAACTTAGCAGTGCTTAACAAGCTCCTGAGGGAGGATCCTTCCAACCATCTGGTTATTGTCTCAGACAATAACTAAAATAAAGTCATACTGTACCTCAGTGTACGGAGGCAGAAACTGGGTCATATTGATCATCTGAAGGTTGGATTGAGTGTGTAGTCTGCACACAGAGCTGAGATCATCTCCACTGTGTATGCAGGAGTGTTTCACTGTGAGTACTTCTTCCCCTCCAGCATCTTTGCGGATACCATTATGTTTAATTAAACCTTTCATTGGTGAGCGATACCCTCATTTGTTTTTCTGTTCCTACTGTAGTAATGATAGTTTACTGTATAAGAGTGTCTATCATACTTTATGAAGTCCATCCACTATGTGTCCATACATTTCATCCACATCCACTAACGTAAAGCTCATGGTGGTGCTTGAGAAGAGTCTGGTGACAACACGTCTCACTACCAATTTGCATTTATACAGAAACATTGGTAAAAAAGACAGATGGAATAAAATATTAGCTAAATAAAGCAGGTGATCTTCTTCACTATACTTTTGTGACACGCTAACCTCTGATCCAGGGCTCTTTGGGGTTTTCCCTTTCCTGTAGTGTGTTCTATAGGATTTTGTGCATGTAAATGGTCTGCAAAGGCTAAAATCCCTGTGTTCCCTCCAGAGGGAGTTTCTCTCCCACACACTCCCTCCTTGCCTGAAACGCCTCCATTGGACTCCTTTTAGTTCTGTGACATCACTATGTAACACTCGCGCTTCTATTGGCTAGCGCTCCAACACATTGTACGTGATAGGTTAAGGGGCGGGACATCTCTAAGTGGTTGACCAATCACAACAGAGCCGGCCAGCTAAACAATCAGAGCAGACTGGGCTCTGGTTTCAGACAGAGGGTGAAAAGAGGTGCTGCAGCACAGGCAGTATGAGAAGAATAAAGAGCTTTTTGAACATTAGAGCATGGAGACTTGTCACAGTAGAGGCACATAGTACAAATATGAAACTGAACATTACTAAAGAAGAGGTGTTGCAGAGCTTTGTGATTTCTTGTTGATTAAAATCCCTGCCAAGGAGATGTTAGGAACTATTGTGCTAACAGTTAGCATGCTACCTCTCATACTACATCCCCCGAACATGACTTTATAAAGCAATAGACAGTGCTGATGTTTCCTGTTTGGCCTTTACTCTGTCTTTTCTCTGTCAGCCATCCGTCCTGTCCATGCACACAGGTGTATTTCTATAGTAAAGAGCTCAGGCCTGCGACAGAAGGCTCAGATCAGAGTGGAGATAGGAGGAGTGGAAAAAGAGAGAGCAAAGGAAATGATGTCGGTTGGAGATGGAGAAACAGTAGGGGCGGGAAGCAATGAGGAGGAGAGGAAGATGGATGTGAGAGGGAGAGAAACGCTGATTGTACATCAGAGCACGTTCCTCCTGTTAGCATCCAGAACGTTCCCTGGGATAGAGCGAGCAGGTTATTAAAGAGAGTGGAAAACAGAAGTAATAAGAGGCAGGCTGTATAATGTTTACTGTACCACGGGAGAGCCACACACAGATGTGCATTATTGACACAACATCCAATATATTGCCATAAGGGACATTTTCTATCTACAGCCAGCCAGGAGGTAGGGGGTCCGGAGGGTAACTGTAACAATTACTACTTACCTGTTAAATGTAATCAGTAACCTAATCTGAGTATCAAAATGTTAAAGTAATGTAACCTGATTGATTACTTTCTGTTACTTTTGGATTCTCAATTTTAAATTCAATGCACATAAATACAGGAGAAAATAATGAATGAAAAAGTTTTTTTTATGTAACTGTAAAGGAAAAAAGTTACAAGATTACATAATCCAGTTACATGTAATCCATTACTCCCCAAGCCTGTGGAGAGGGGGGGGGGGGGGGGTCAGCACCTTTTGGCTTTCCAGCAGTGGAGCGATGATACCTGGGTAATTACATAAAGGGGTTTACACACATCAGTGAGCAGTAACCAGGCAACCAGCCAGCCCGCTGCTGGAGAGGACTTTCTCCTGGTCTAAGGCGGAGCTGTGATAATAAGCCTTGACTCCTAAATATATTTTAAAGGATATATTTTTGACCCGACATTTCTCCCCATTTAGTGGAACTTCTAATTGTATTATTCATGGTCAGTGATATATAAATGTTTATTGTCGTTTGTGTATCCAGTATCCTGATAGCAGTCCTCATTATGAGTAGCTTCTTTGAGATAAACCCTCAGTAATTAGATCCATTGTTTGAATTAACATATTGATTTGTGCTGTTTAACAGAACTGCATTCTATTACAATGAACTCTCAGTTGAAGGCTTCTATTATTCAAATGTTCGGCTTCATATTTGTATTTTGTGCCTCTACTGTGACATGTTTCCATGCTTTAATGTTCAAAAAGCTAGCATATCACATACAATGTGTTGTTGCACTAGCCAATAGAAGCGCAAACCTATTTAACCTCTAATAAACATGTATTTAAGATTGCTTCCACCTCATGTTATAAAGTAATAATGAATCTTTTTAGTTTTTATAATTACAACGTGTCGTGTCTCTCAGTCTGGCATGACTCTGCATTGCCAACAGCTGTACATGCGTGTAAGAACCTTTAGGCTCATTCATTGAAATACATTGGAGTTTGGCAGGTTTAAAATGAATCTTTTGTAACTAAAAAGACTGCTGCGTGTTAAGATGTGTCCTTGTGTACACCAGGCCAGCTGCCAGATGCAACATAACTGAGTTTCTGTTTTTCTGGTTCTAGCACGGGCTGTTGGCCTTCAAGTTCATCCTGTCCTTCATCATCCCAGACGTCCCCAAACACATCCAGATCAAGCTGTCCCGCCTGGAGTTCGAATCCCTGGAGGCCCTCAAGAAAAAGGTAAAAACCTGACAGCAAGTCTCAGTCACTCAACAACAACAGTTAACAGCACACAATACATCAATTACAGATAAAAGAGAAATATGGCACCATTAGATAATTGCAGCCTCCCCATTTTTAGAATGACATAAAGTCCATTCGTATATTTTAACTGCAGAACTGTGTGCCATCTTGCAGTGGATACTTTATTTGGGATGGGAGTTACCAGCACTACATAACATTGTATTCATTGACCACATAATGAAGGGAAACCAGACGTTTTCTATTTAAAGTGAATCTTAGTTTCATCATGACCTCCTTGGTCCTTTGCAGAGTTGGGTGTAACGCGTTACAAAGTAACTGTACGCGTTACTGTAATAATATTACTTTTGTCGGTAACGGAGTAATGTAACACGCTACTTTTATAATTCAGTAATCACACTACAGTTACTAACATTGCCCGACACGCGTTACTTTGTTACTTTTATAAAATCAGTAATCACACTACAGTTAGCCTACTAACATAAAGAATGACTAGATTCTCCCTTTGACAGAGGGACAAGAGGGATTTCCGCCGCAGGTTTATATTTACGTAACATTTGCGCGACTTGCGCGTCCACATGCAGTGCATAAACATGGCTGAGTCAACAGCGATAACTTTCGAGGGGTTCGTCCGAAGAAAGGACAGGAATGTGACGGTGAGGTGCAAACTGTGTCCAGGCCAGAAGCTTTTATCCACTGCTGCAAACACAACGTCAAACCTCAACAAGCACCTGCAAAGACAACATGCTAACGTGAAGCTAATAGCTAAGGAGGACCTCCGAATCCAGAGTGAGGATGTCGAGTAAAGTAACGAGTAACACTGTAGGTGCGCCGCATTTGCGCTTCAAATGAAGCACCCTCCGCAGTCTGCGTGATCTGCCTGTAGGGAGGGGCGGCCCTGCGAGTAAAGTAACGAGTAAAGTAACGAGTAAAGGAACACGTTACTTTATGTAGAGAGTAACGAAGTAAAGTAATCTATTACTTTTTAAAAAAGTAATATGTAATCTATTACTTTTTAAAAAAGTAATATGTAATATATTACTTTTTTTGAGTAACGACCCCATCTCTGGTCCTTTGTAGCCTATAAAAGAGGAAGAGCTTAAAAGAGGTAATCATTTGAGGCCTGTTGTGTAAATTACAATAAAACCTGCATTCGTGCATAGACACATGGCCTGAATTATATTAATTACAAGTAAACCATGACACAACTGTCATTTCTGGTGTCATTGTATCACCCAGCATAACAAATGTGTTTGCGCCCATAGGTGCAGGAGACAGCAGAAAGACATGGTGCCACTAACCAACAACAATTGTATGTAAAGTCAATGGCGCAATATTTTCCTGCTAATTTCCAGCGTATTATTCAGATAGTGAGATGTGCCTAAAAAATTCTGTAGTGCTCAAACCGAGCAGAAAATCTAAAAACTGAGGGGACCGCAGACTTGTGTTATAGGCAGCACACTTTCTGTGTCACACACTTCCTATGTTACACACTTCCTGTGTCACACACTACCTTTCACACACTTCCCCCACATATGTGGTTTTCAATAAAATGTATCGTGATCATTCCATGAGTGTAATAGTGGCGGTGTTCTGGCTGATGTCTCCGTGCAGAATAGCTACTCTTCCGGAGGCTTCTCTAGGCTCTTTTGATCCGAGCCCCTCATGGGTCGCATCAGGAAGCAATACAATGTTCATGCTTATACAATAGTACATTAAGAGTCCAGTGGTGGCTGCAAAAGATCCCATAGACAGGCCCTGAATGCACCTTAGACCAGGTGCTATAGATTGTTTACAAAGGGCTGACAGGGTTCTTAGGACTCGCTAACACCATAGAGCCAGGCATCATCATCATCACAGCTGGCCCCCTCCTCACTGAGTTGATGCACACCTGTGAACACATCAGCATTGTTTTGTTCTTCCACCATTTTGGAGCCAGACTCGAAGGGTCCCACTCGCGGTGAAGGTGTAGCAAGCTGATTGGCTGATGGTGAAGTGCACTTGCTGGAGTGTTTGGTTTAAACCATGTCCTGGATGTAGGAAGGGTCTGATCCAATGACAGCACAGTAGGCCAGTACCATGTCTGCAGCATCCTGAATTAGCTGCAGAGGTCGGATGGGACTTGCAGGTAGACCAGCCAGGAGGGAGTTACAGTAGTGAAGGCGTGAGACGACCACAGCCTGGTACACATAGCAGGACAAAGTTGATACTCTGAATGTCATTTAAAGAACCTATATGGAAAAAGAAAAAAGTCCTTACCTATGTCAGGTCAAGTGTTTTATCAATGTTATTAAAGCAAGTCCTCATATTTGCAAGTCATGTGACTGAGTGTCAAACTGTAGTAAACTCCATTAACCCCTACTTTAAGATCACATATGCATACCATTTTATGCTAATGCTCATAGAACAAATTGCCCTGCCCTAGTGTACTTTGTACCCTGCACATGTTTCCGTCATGTTTTGCTGTTTTTAACCTTTAAGAATATTTTAATTAATTTTAAGGTGTCCTTGAGTGTCGGTAAAGCAGCCTCAAAATAAAATATTTTTTTTAGTATTATTTGTTATTATGATACAGTGATTTACTCAAACACGCATTAGGACAGACACTGTCATAACTCCTCATAGTGGAGATGTTATGCATGTCCATTAAACATGCTCGTCCATAGCTCCATTTAGCATTGGCCACGGGCGTGATTCATGTCCCAGAGCACTTTGTGGAAAAATAATGGTGTGCCTTCTTTAATAGTATTGATATGGCTCCACAGTAAAGCATTAGCTGGCTCGGCACCGCAGCCATTTGTTTTGGGGGATGGGGGGGGGTCTCTGCTGCTGCACACTCTGTAGCCGTGTTACAGCTGTGACTCTTTACACACCGGCTCCCATCCCCAGTTCACATGTTTCTGATAGAGTGAAGCACTGTTGGTCTCTCCTCACTGTTCTGTGCTCTCTTGGTTCTGCAGAGGCAGCTCTATGTAGGGTAAGTAGCTTTGAAGACTTCACTGTTAATCACTCATCTAATATCCTAACGGTTTGCTCGTGGATCTGATTTAACATGATGATTTGGTATATTTCCCATGCTGATAACAGGATTACTGACAGTCAGCATGAAATGATCACATGTTCTGTGGAACTCACTCACCCTCACATCCGTGTCTTCTTGCTCGTAGTGTTGCAGTGAAATGAAGGTAATAACTCTTTAAGGCCAGCCTGGTGAGTGGTGCTCCAGTGTCAGCTGTTTCCCGCCTCACACAGACTGCTCCCAGTGGTTGTGGTTGCAGGTGCTGGGTAAACTGGCATCCCCCCCTAGGTACATTGGGCATTTGCAAAGCTACCAAGTGGTTTCGGGAACAATCTGAAAGATTGTATCATTCACATTGAAACCCCCTTTAGGCCAGCACAACTTCCCTAAACAGATATTGACACACATAAACAATCTGAGCATCCTTTTTGAAGCCTCCATGTTTCTAAATTACGACGGAAAGCTGAGAACACACAAGTCCAAGGAAACACTTCCCAACTGAGGAACACACTGCCTCCGTCACACTGCCTCCGTCACACTGCCTCCGTCACACTGCTCCGTCACACTGCCTCCGTCACACTGGGTCACACGGCCTCAGTCACACGGCCTCCGTCACACAGCCTCCGTCACACTGCTCCCTCACACGGCCTCCGTCACACTGCGTCACACTGCCTCCGTCACGCGGCCTCCGTCACACTGCTCCGTCACACTGCTCCGTCACACTGCCTCCGTCACACTGCCTCCGTCACACTGCTCCGTCACACTGCTCCGTCACACTGCCTCCGTCACACTGGCTCCGTCACACTGCCTCCGTCACACTGCCTCCGTCACACTGCTCCGTCACACTGCCTCCGTCACACTGCCTCCGTCACACTGCTCCGTCACACTGCTCCGTCACACTGCCTCCGTCACACTGCTCCGTCACACGGCCTCCGTCACACGGCCTCCGTCACACTGCTCCGTCACACGGCCTCCGTCACAATGCTCTGTCACACGGCCTCCGTCCACGGCCTCCGTCACACTGCGTCACACTGCCTCCGTCACACGGCCTCCGTCACACAGCCTCCGTCACACTGCTCCGTCACACTGCCTCCGTCACACTGCTCCATCACACTGCTCTGTCACACTGCCTCCGTCACACTGCGTCACACGGCCTCCGTCACACTGCTCTGTCACACTGCCTCCGTCACACTGCTCTGTCACACGGCCTCCGTCCACGGCCTCCGTCCACGACCTCCGTCCACGGCCTCCGTCACACTGCGTCACACTGCCTCCGTTACACTGCTCCGTCACACTGCCTCCGTCCACGGCCTCCGTCACACTCCGTCACACGGCCTCCGTCACACTGCTCCGTCACACTGCTCTGTCACACTGCCTCCGTCACACTGCTCTGTCACACGGCCTCCGTCCACGGCCTCCGTCCACGACCTCCGTCCACGGCCTCCGTCACACTCCGTCACACGGCCTCCGTCACACTGCTCCGTCACACTGCTCTGTCACACTGCCTCCGTCACACTGCTCTGTCACACGGCCTCCGTCCACGGCCTCCGTCCACGGCCTCCGTCACACTGCGTCACACTGCCTCCGTTACACTGCTCCGTCACACTGCCTCCGTCCACGGCCTCCGTCAAACTCCGTCACACGGCCTCCGTCACACTGCTCCGTCACACTGCCTCCGTCCACGGCCTCCGTCACACTGCCTCCGTCCACGGCCTCCGTCACACTGCCTCCGTCCACGGCCTCCGTTACACTGCCTCCGTCACACTGCCTCCGTCACACTGTCTCCACCTAATGGTCAGGTCCCCAGCCCCTGCAGTCTACATGTCCAAGTGTCTTTGGGCAGGACACTGAAGCCCTGCTGTAGGTCTGTGCGGTGCAGAGGTTGAGAGTTTGTTTGGATAAAAGCGCAAGATATATGTAATATTATATTATATAATACAAATGGAGCAGTTTAAAGACAAATTATTATGCTAATGATCAGGTTCATATTTGTATTTTGTGCCTCTACTATGACTACTATGTTTCCATGCTCTAATGTTCAAAAAGCTCTTTATTTTTCTCATACTGCCTGTGCTGCAGCACCTCTTTTCACCCTCTTTCTGAAACCAGAGCCCAGTCTGCTCTGATTGGTTAGCTGGCCGACTCTGTTGTGATCAACCGCTGAAAGATGTACCGCCCCTAAGCCTAACACGTTCAATGTGTTGAAGCGCTAGCCAATAGAAACGGGAGTGTTGCATACTTTGGGATTCTAGCCTTTGCAGACCATTTACATGCACAAAAACCTATGTAACACACTAGAGGAAAGGGAAAGACCCAAAAAGCATAGTAGGACCCCTTTAAAACAAGACAAAGAGAGCGTACTGAGACGCAGTGTGGAGCCGAGCAGGCACTCCTGGGTTGCGGTCGAATAGTCCGTTTTGCTTAGGAACCTTCCTAACGGAGTGAAATGACCCGGAAGTACCTCAGTGGCCGCCATGATAAGTGCCGTTCGAATTCTCTAGATCTATAGATTGTTGCTATAATGCTATAATGCTATATATATTCAACTGCATTTCAAAGAAGTCCAGTAAGAGAAAATGTAATTAAATGCTCTGTTTTCGCTGTCTACCTTTCTCTTTTTTGAGCACGCCATTTGAAATGACTCACTGCTGTTTCTCTCTTCTTGTCTCGTCTCTGTGTTTGAATCTATCGTGCTGACTCACTGACTGCACCGATTTGATTGGCTGATTAGCGTCACCTCCTTAAAACATTAAACAATAACTTTTTAAAACATTTTTATCTTTATGTTTTAAACATTTTTAAAAAACATTTTAAACATTTTCAACATCGTGGATAAATCCTTATATGCTCCCGGCAACACACTGAACGTCAACTTTTCCTCCTTATTACGCAGCATCCACACGGCGGCGTGCGTTGAAGCTTGCCGGTGGGCGTGTCTGAAACTCGACCAACAACCAATCACATGAATCTCCCGCCCCGGACACACAAGCACACGGTTTGATTGGCTAGAGCTTGTACTGGCATATGATTTGATTGGCTGACGCTTCCGTCGAAGCTTCAAAAGTTGAACATTGCTCAACTTTTGAAGCGAGCAAAGCGAAGCGACGGAACCACAATGCAGTTCGGCAAAGCGTGACGTCACCCCATTCAAAGTGAATGGGCAGAAGCGTTGAAGCTTCAACGCACGCCGCCGTGTGGACGGGCACATCCACTCACCCCTACTTTAGTGGGAACAATGAGTCTGCGTCTTTGATGCGCACAGGCGGATGATGCGGGGATGCGATGTAGACAGGAACACACGCAGATCATGCTCTGGCTGCAGCCTTGACCGGTACTTGCTTTTTGGGGGGGTGCTCGTGAACTGTCAACGGGGGGGGGGGGGCCTCGCTGCGTGGAAACGGCCCGCTGAACGGACCTCTGTAGCCTCTCAGCGCAACTTATATGATGCCGTTTAAAAACATAAAAAGTAAAGGGCGGTACCGGCCGTTCTGTGATTCTCCAGAACACACAGATGGCCAGTCCGCCCCTGGGTGGAGGTGAAGGGAATGAGCAGCGTCTTTTTCTCGTTATTTTTTTCTCGCGCTGCGCCTCCCATGAAGCTCTCTGGCACCCCCGCCCCCCCGGGAAGGCGCGCCTCACACTTTGAAAACCACTGCTCTAGATGATAGGAAAGGAGGTTTCAAACTTCCTTTATAACCTCCTTTAGCTTAGGAACCACTGGACCTCCCTTTACGAAGGGAGAGGAGAAAATGCTGCCCCACAATGCCTTGCGGCCGCAGCATTTACCGTCACACAACATTCGGCCGTTCACGGAAACAATCGATTATGACCGAGAAATGATATCATGAAAGTTAGGGTGCTTATTAAGCATTTTAAAACGTATGTGGTAAGTTGCCAAAGTGCTTTGTTTTGAACGTTCATCAGTATTATAATCAAAAAGAGAAATATGAACGTTAGTTTTTACTGAAATGATCAAATAAAGTCAACATTTCACAGTCGTTACTGAGCTGTGTGGGGTTTGTTTGACTTTTAAAAGATGTTTGAATGGTGATATACACAGTGATAGATGTTAAGGACTAACGTTTATAATTAATACATTTGTATTGATTTTAAGATCTTTTCATACAATCATACGTATTGGGATCATTTGTATTAATGTGGACCGGAGGGAGAGGGTGACGAGCATAAGTTTCACTTTCCTTTTTTATTTCAATTCCAACTTTGGTCATGAAGAATATGTTTCTCTGTTGTCCAAGTTCACAAAGCATAAAACAATAGCATCAGAGCACGGTGCAGAGTCTCTAGGTGAGTTTACAGTAGTCCGTCCTTCTTATTATAGATCCATGTTGTAGTCCGCTGTATAGAAAACTGTAGTTTCCAGTTTCCCCACAGCAGCAGACGCACATTTATGACGTCCGCTGGCGAATCATAAACACGTTGGATAGTGAAAGTGCAGTCGGATTCTCTAAAGTACCGCAGTCTCTTCTCCTAAGTCCTTTTGAATTCTCCTATCCACTATCCCTTAACCCCGTGACGTTTCACACAGAGGTCAAGGGATAGACGATAGGGATAGACGATAGGAGCTGATCTTTGGACTATTCGACCGCAACCCTGGTCTCTCTGCCCCTCTTCTGTTTTCACTGATACTAATGAGGACCTGAACCTTCAAAATAAGACTCAGCTTTAACAGACCCAAACAATGCTTTCTGCTGAGCAACGAGACAAGCAGCAGCGAGCTGGTGGGTGACTAACATAGCAGGTGGTCAACTCCTTTAAATCAATTTAAAATGAATTCATTACACCCACACACACTGCACCTTGTCACAGTAAAACAATTGTACATGTACCTTTGCTGTGTTTCAGAAAATGCTTGAAGCCTCGGAGCTCACAAAGGGGATCCAGTGAGGAGAAAAGGAGGTGAAGAGGAGAGGAGGAGAGGAGGCGAGGAGGCGACAGGAGAAGAGGAGGAGCTAATGGAACCTAAGTCTGCCTCCGCTGTACACAGCTTTAACACATCACTCCCTCGCTGGATGGAAACACTATCTGTAATCCCTTTTCCTATTACAGTGCACTAACAGTTTATTTTGGGGTGGTGTACACAATGGTATAAATGGTTTTGAAATCCCAAAGGAATGCTGCAATATTAATTAATACTGGCCTTTGGGATTATGCAAATGTTAGAATTTGTCATCTCACTATGAGTTGAAGGGTGAGGGTGTAAACACATGAAAGCAAAGGTTCAGGGTTAAAGCTCATCGGGAGGCAAAACGTGGCCCAAAAGATTCTAATAGGCGACCAAACTCATCATTTCAATGTTATGTAATTACTACTGGAGTGGGATGTCCCTCACAAAATAAAAACTACAAAATTAAAGACTCATCAATTAAGATAGAACATTCTATTGTCCAAAAATATAATATTTTGTTACTCAGATGCTGGTTGGAGCTTTAAATCTATATATTGACTTTGAAGTTGCTATCTTGGAAAATAAACCATATAAATTCAGATTTTGAAATATAAATGTTTACTTCCCTTAAATCAATGGTTATTAGATTTCAAACTGAGGTGTTATGTAGGGATTAAATCCCACTATTCAGTATTCAGATGCTTGTAAACATAATGCTTCCCAGACTGACAAGGACAGATGTAGCTGTGTTGGGCTCAGCATGTTACCTCAGGTGAAGATGAGCACTCAGTGCCTTGAAATGCAATGCCTATCTCAATGTGTGTTTGTGTGCTCTTGTGTTTACATGTTCTAATGTGTATTTAAGTGTTGATGGGAATAAAGCAGATCAAAGCCTCTACAGAAGGAAATGAAATGTGTGTGTAGTGCTATTCAATTTCAGCGCTAGAGGCCTGAAACCTGTGAAACATACACTGACAACCAGGAAGTCAGCATTGTTTGTGAGGAAATGAGCGGAGTTTATGGAAAATGAATAATGTTTACAGTAGGCGTGGACCATCTGCTGTGGAAGCTTCTAGCAGCACACAGGTGTGGGAGAGAAACTCCCTCTGGAGGAAACACAAGGATTATAGCCTTTGGAGACCATTTACATGCATAGAAACCTATACAACACACTACAGGAAAGGGACAAGCCCCAAAGCATAGGGCCTTTTAATCATTAAGGTTGAGCAGGTATTTTGTTTGTTAGCTTTAGTGTTAAAAGTATATATGCTTATATGTATACTGTAGACACACTACAGGACAGGGAAGACCCCCCAAAAGCATAAAAGGGCTTCTTTAAACTGTGAAACATGGACGTGGTCTCGGCCTTCCGCCGTCTCCCTCTTGTGAGCAATGACCTCGCCAAGCTGCTGCCGGTCAGGGGGCAGAGACGTGGATCGCCGGAGGAGAAGAGGTGGTGAGGGCGACCAGGTGGGTTTCACTGCTTAATGATACATTTCTGATCCTGCATCCAACACTGTGGTCTGGGACGAGTCTGCTGTGTGTGGCGGGGTTACACTGAACACGTTCAGTTTCAATGCTCCACATATCTTAAACTCCTGGAGAACTGCAGGCCAGCTACAATTAACAACCAAGGCTGTTTGCCTCTGCCTTCATTAAGGGTTAGGGTTATAGTATAGTTTTTATTTCCATTGTCTTGGCCTCTTAATGACTTTGTATTTAAATGTCATTTCATGTCATTTCATTATGAGTTCGTCTACATTCTTTTAATGTTTTTTTTTAAAATTGCTTTTTGCTGTAAATAATAGATCACTTAAATCAAGAGCCCAGGCATGAGACAGTATTCCACATTTTATTTTTAGATATCACCATAGCTAAGTGTAACTTCTGACAACAGGTATCAACAGGTATAATACACTGAATATTCCGTCGTAACTCTTTTTTTCTGCTGCTTTTTGGTCCAGTAGCGTCTGTGGCGAGTCTCTCCCGTGTGTCGCTGAACACTGAAACACATGCACGTCATTCACCTGGAAACAGAGCAGTCACACAGACTGACGGTATGAAGAGGACACCCATACAGTATTACTAATTATCATAAGGCTAGATTACTGTACAGCTATGCACCAAAGTGTCCACTCTGAGAAAGAGCACCATATTTACAACTCCATTTACACTGGTTTCCAAAAGGAACAAAAACAAAGATAAAAAGACATTTCAAACAGCGTTCCTTTTTTCTCTTCAGTCAAACATGGCTATGTAGTACGGAAGAAGGTTAGGGTCACATCTTCAATCTGACCAAACTGAATTCTTTTTTTTGACTTCTTAGACTTAAATCAGGATTATGAGAAAATGGTCTGAATTCTGTCAAAATTCAAAAGTCTGAATTTTGAGAATAAATTCTGAAGAAAATATTGAGTTTTCTTCAGAATTCAGAGGAAAACGATTGACTTTTTCTCCAAATTCTGACCTTTTTGTCCTAAGAACTCACTTTAATCTGAAAATGCAGAGAAAAGAAAAGGATGAATTTTAAGAATTAAGTCAGAATTCTGATTCTCAATTCTGAGATTTAGGTTAGAATTTAAGTTAGGATAAAAAAAAGAACTGAAAAAGTCACTTTAATCTTAGAATAAAGAACACTTTTGAATGAGTGTTGGTCAGACCCTAATATAGAGTCCCCTAACCCTCCGCTGTAATGTAGGAATACAAAAACAGAACAATTAAAACTAATAAAAAAAGTTTCTGTACAGATAGCTGCAACACACCGTATAGCTTATTGCCAATGCCCTAAAGAGTCCCCCGTCCCCCTCCCCTTTATGTGATGCTCTCTTTAGCTGACTGTGAGCCCCTCCTGCTGCACAGCATCACCCCTCACATGTCCCAACAGCACATCGCTCCAAAGAAATGTACAGGATTTAAAAATAAACTTTACTTTCAACAGACTGTATATACAGGTGGGCTGCAGGGAGCCAGCAGAGGTCGAACCACACACGTAACGCTCCATCAGCAGAACACTGGGATAGGAATAAAAAAATAAGAACAGCTCATCTCGTCAGATGGAAAGGGCTCTGACAGAATGTCTCTGGGAGAAATACAGCGTTAAAACATCAGAAAACACATCGTCCAAGTGCAACACTGAATCCAAACTGGAGTCAAAATTAAAAGCTTTTCTCTTCCCTTCAATAAAAGACAACTCATGAACTCAGAAACGTATTCCCAGTTCCAAGGGTGGGGGGGCTCTGCTGAGTCCGCTGTACCACAGAGTCAGGGAATACCTTCTGAGAGACAAAAAGAAAAGATACAGTGTTTTGAGAATAAAGTGGCAATTTAAATGTAAGAAATACAAATATCATACGAATTCTTCCTCAGAATTATGAATTTAAATTGAATTATTTAAACTTTTTTTTAAATGACAGTTTAGACTCAAAATATGTTGTTTTGTCAAATTACTACAGTCTTGATATTAAAATGTATTTGATACTTTTCCCTCTAAAATGACTGTTTTGGCCTCTTCAAATGAACCTTTCTTTTGATATTTTTACTCAATGCTCAAACATGGAATACATGTTTTCCCGCATACTCAGCAAAAAAACGTGTTGTTCCTCCCACCTGGGGGGGGGGGGGTTACAAACAGAAAGCTACTGAACACCTGGATGTAGAGCTGCTCTCCGCTCAGATGACCTGGCAGCAGCTGACGGGGGCCGAGCCCCCCCCCCGCTGGATGTTCACAGAGAGGGTCTTCTCACACAGAGGTAGTTGCAGCACCCCGTTCTTCAGAGCGCTCAGGCTGCTGTGAGGGTGCCTGCTGCTGAGGGGGCCGTGCGCCGCTGTCTTGCGGTGGGGGGCGTGGGGGCGGGGCAGGGCGGTGGCGGGGAGGGTGATGGTGTCCAGGCTCCCGGTGGAGCCGATGCACATCCTCCACGCAGACTTCTCCTGGATCTTCACGGTCCCCCCCGGGAGGCTGCGAGGATCAAAGAGGAACTCCCCCCCCCCTCGCCCCCCCCGGCCCCGGAGGCACAGGCTCATCAGCTTCAGGCTCTCCACCAGCTCCGTGCTGAGGGAGGGGTTCGTGCTCCTGCTGTTGTGACAACAGCTGGAGGGACTGTCCTGTCCTTTACTCTCCCCCCCACCTCCCCCACTCCCCCCTCCGCCGCTTCCCCCGCCTCCTCCGTTACCACCCTCTCCTCCATTACCTCCAGGAGGACTCCCCTTGTCTGGGCCGGAGGTCCCCCCTCCCTCCCCAGAAGGTTTACTGGGCCCGGAGCTGCTGCCCCCCCCGTTGCCCCCCGAGCTGCCGGGCGGCCCCTCGCTGCTGTCTCTCCGGTTCCAGCCGTACCCGAAGCCCGAGTCTTTGTCCAGGCGCCGGCGGTGGCTCTCCGAGTCGTCGTCGCTGGTCTCAGAGCTGGAGCACGAGGACCCCCTCCCCTGGCTCTTGCGGCGGTGGTAGCGCTTGTGTGTGGCCCCTGGGGAGGCCCCGGAGCTCAGGTTGGCCGCGTTGCCTGCCATGTTCATCTTCAGACGGCTGAGTTTGGGCGGCAGACCCTCGTCCAGGTCGAAGTCGTCGTCCGACTCCCCCTCTTCGAAGATCTGGTTGAGCACCGGGGCGCTCTTCCTGGAGGTGAGGCGGTTGGTGATGGAGGGGGGCTTATGCCTCAGGACCACCTGGCTGTGGATAGTGGCCGGGTCCTGCTCTTCCTCATCCTCTTCATCCTCCGCCACCCTGAAACACAGGAGACACAAAGGAAGTGAGGACAGTCAGTCTTCCTGTTTCTTTCTGAGTCGGTCTCTGCACCTTCACTGCTCCCATGGCTTTCAAACAGAAGAGCGGTAAATGAGAAACTCGATAAAAGATGTTGGCCCGATTATTCTTTATCAGCACTTTGGATAAGCAGCCAATCATTAGATCGGCACAACAAATGACATCCCAGAAACTGCAGGACGGAGTCTAAAACAAATGTCCTCAAGAGGACTATAAAGTGTATCGTGTCATCCCACACTCTTTCCTTCAGTGATGAAGGGTGTGAGCTCCGCTGAGATTACCTGAAGAGGCAGCCTCTCTGCTTGGCTGCTGCTGAGGTGGATGGTGCGGGGGCCCTGGGGGTCCCAGCAGCACAGGCTCCCTGGAAGAAGACAGCCACATGCATTAGAATCATTAACCCAGGATGTGAGGTATCCCACACACACACACACACACACACACACACACACACACACACACACACACACACACACACACACACACACACACACACACACACACACACACACACACACACACACACACACACACACACACACACACACACACACACACACACACACACACACACACACACACACACACACACACACACACACACACACACACACACACACACACACACACACACACACACACACACACACACACACACACACACACACACCGTTTCGTCGCGTCGGCCCAGGTGCAGCAGGCCTTTGGAGCGGTGCCCGTTGAGGAGGCTCTCTATGCTGCGGGCGGGGGACTGGGGGCCCCCAGCGTGGGAGATGGAGGACGCTGCCAGGCTGTCCTCGATGTCCTGGTGCATGTCCACCCTGCTGGGCCACGACTGCCTGCACAGGATCAAAGGTTCAAAGGCTTTATGGTCATATGCACAGTGTCTACAGGAAGTCCCACGCTTAATACAAATAGTACAAGACTAATGTGCATTAATGCAGGAGAAGTGGAATATAATAAGATGAGCAGAACATTGAATGTAATACTGTACAGAGAAATGAAGTACTGCTTATTGTAATAATAAATAAACACAGTTGGTCAATATATACGTTTTCTCAGATCATCTCTCTACAGGCTCTAGATACATCAGCTCCTCACTCGGCTTCCTTTAATGGAAATGCTGTGAATCTGATTCCAGATCAGTTGTGTCCATGCTGTGCTTTATTCAGTGTTTGTTATTGTATCATAGCGCTGCAGCACAAAGGCCACTGTGTTTTCATTGTTAGCCGACAGTGAGTAATGCAGCAATTAAAAGAGAGCGGCTGGAGGACAGGAAGGAAGGCTATGATTACAGCAGAGAGGAACAACATGCGTTCCCTCACTCATTAGGTAACCATAACACTACATCCCCTTCACTGGGGTCAACACTGACAGCAAGATGACTCACAGGAGACATGTCCAAAAAGGAAATATTAAAGCAGCAGATGTGGAAATCATTTTATGAGTCAAGTTCCAAAAAGTCTTACATTTCTCAGAATGCACTCAATGTCATCTTTCATTTCCAGCCTGAATCATGCCCAGTTCTTTCAAACTCAAGGCCGCAGTTAGAAAGACTTTCAAAGTCTTGCTGACCACGTCCAGAAGGACCTTTGCTCTTGGCTGAGGAACCAACGGTCGCCGGTTCAACTCGCAATACACCAAAAAACAACAACCAAAAAACAAAATACAAATGTGGATCAGGGATTAGAGTCATCTCCATCTTAACCCCCACAGTGGAAGTGCATCTGGTGCTCAAACAGTATATTGGTTTGAATGTAATCAACCGTGAATAACTGCTGCTTCTGTTGTGGCTTTTTCATAATGATAGAATTAGAAATCGCCTTTCCTCCCCCTTGCATGCCAACATGGCCAAACATAAAGCATGCAGCCCCCCCCCCCCCCCTCCTCCCTCTGCTCTACAAGGATCTGACATCCTGACTCCATAATGTTGCACAGCAGAATCTTCAGACTGAAAACTCTTCTTTCAAAACTGTCTTGAAATACCATGAAATACAAGAGCTCTCGATACAAAAAACGTCCTCTCTTTTTGATTGGTTCCAAATGTAGTAATAGTTGCACTACGCTGTGGAGTATTATATTGCTGAGCATGTGTTGAGATGAAGGGCCCAGCAGACCACGCGTCCAGAAGTACAGGTCCATAAACAACATCTCTGTGACCTGCTCACTGAAGCGTTTCAATATGGCTTGTTTTCAGCCGCAGCACTATAGCCCTTTGTATTGAAATAAAAGCAGTGTTTCCGTAGTGTACCTGAAGTGGGCCTTGGTGTTGCTGGGGCTGGAGGAGCGGGTCTGCACCTCCTTCTCCTGCTTCTCCCTCAGGATCCTCTCTGCCAGCAGGTAGTACGTGGCTGTGATGTGGTTGTACTTGTTGGTCTCCAGGGCTCTGAAATAACATATTAACAACGGTTACAAAAGGTGTCTTCACCAAGGACTCGGACATGTTGACTGCAGGGGCAGGAACTGAACCGCTGATCCTCTGATAGGAAGATCGCTGCATTAACCCCCTTCAAAAAGTACAGTTAGATTCATTCGACTTATCATTCAAAAACAGATAAGTCGTCCAAGGTCAGGCCAGTTTTAAACGTCCTGTTCTAACCACAACAAAATTGTGTTTAAAGGGGAATTATTTTCACCGGACATCATGACTGCAAAGATGTAACTATCTTTTTTTGAAGTCCAGCTCAGCACTGTCATAAATCAGCACTGTCCAATGTTAAAGTGCATTGCCAACCAAGGGTACCAATGTTACATCCAAAGACAAACAGCACGACTCACTCCACTATGGCCTCTCGGTCGGCGATGTCCCCCAGCACCATGCGCTGGATGATGCTGTTGTGCTCCTCGTCCGACAGGTTCTTGTGGGACACCAGGGGAGTGTTGAACTTGGTGGCTGGGGAGGGGTCGACCCCCTGCAGCCAGGCGTGGCCCTCGATCTCCTCCAGGGAGGCCCGGTGCTTGGGATCCCTCTGAAGCATGCGGTCTATCAGACTAAAGAAGAGAGAGCAGGAAGAGAGTAAAGAGAGCTCTGGTGTTGCGTCCAAAGTAACCCAGAGTAGATGAGTTACATGGAGAGAAGACTCACTAGGTTAGCACTGTACACCCCTTCTGGTCCACCATGGTTTCATTGTTCCTGCAGTTTGCTTGAACAGACTTTTTGTTGGACCAAATTTGGAGGGTAAAAGGAAAACTACAAGTAAATAATATAAAATCTGAAATGAATTGAAAGATGTATTGGAGCCTATGACATGAGAACTGATTTGGAGAGACTACAAAAAGAACTGGGTGATTGAGAAGAGGAACAAGAAATAAAGGAACATGGTGGGTCGATGGGGTGGGATTGTTTGGAAGACACAGTCCCTAGTCACAAATAGTGACAAATACAGGAGCTAAATCAGTAAGTGTGGCGATGGTGGCTGAGGCAGGGAGGGGTGCAAAACACACAATCTCATCCCTTAAGATGAATTAGTGATGGTACAAACAAACACTGCTCAGAAGTGGAGTTGTAGGGTGAATAATGAATTAATTGAATGTATTGTAATTAAGGATGCACACAGGTTGTATTTCTGAAACACATGCTGATACAATGTTTTGTTTTGTTAATTACTGATGTATTTTATGTCGTACAACAAAACGTGGAAATCTCTTAAGCTTGTTTTTAACCGCAGACTTTTCTTTCCACCATGTCACTACAAACACACTCAAACACCTTTGACTTCAAGACAAGGGAACAGGAAGTAGTTTTAAGACTCATTCCTGCATCACAGCAAATTCCTTGAATGCCTAAACCTGATTCGGATTTGTCTCATGATCTAATCCACACCTAGCATCTGGAAGTGGTTGATTCTTTTTGGATTGCCAAATTGCAATGTTAAGAGAACTGAGTGAATCCCCCATAATCCTTCACTTGAGCAGCAGAACCAGCGCATCATCAGCAGGAGCTGCTTGGAACCGTATGCTGAGTGGAGCCGTGACTGACACGGTAACAACGTGAGCTGTGGACACGGTCCCTCTGCAGTCAGAGCCCAGCAGATGGCCCACAGCTGCTTCAGCTTAGCACTGCAATCTATTCACATCCCTCCTTGGAAATACATTTATTTCCTGTGTCTAAAAATATACAACATGCAGTGAGCGTGGGGAGATAAGAATTGGCCTTTACGGCATGCTGATCACAGTGGATCCAATGCCTTTGCTTAGACCCATGAAATCCACTTGTTATCCCTTAGATGGAAAGTAACAGCGGCTTCTTCTCTGCAAAGAGATTGACTTTCTGCCTATTCCGACTAACTTTAGTATACAGCAAGTCTGGAACTGCCTCATGCAATTGTGCAAAAAGGTTTTCTGGGTGAGCTAATGAAATGTTGTGATACTCAGGGATAGAGAGCGTACTTGCATGCATTCCTAAAAGAGTGGTACAGGAATGAGTCCTAAACTCAGAAATTACCACTTCCTGTGACCTTGTCTTGAAGTCAGCTGTATTTTTGAACGCGTTTGTGGTGACAGAAATAAGGTCTGTGGTAAACACAAGCTTACGAGATGTTCACATTTTATTCTACGGCATAAAATATGTCAGTAAGCACTTCACTGATGAATGTCTGAAGCTCCTATGTGTGTTTCCAACACGTGAGCTTTTTACTTCTGGCAATTGCGTTTATTCTTAAAAAATTACAAATGAGTATTAATATGTGGAGATTACCCTGCTGAACAAGACGTGTTAAGTAACTTAAAAGTGTGTTGGCCACAAAGCTTATTTTCTGCAATATACCTAAATTCAATTAGGAAAACCCATTGCTTTTTGTAGAGGGAGCAATTGCAATGTTACCTTCCGGGTCGGCCTACAGAAAACATCCCGGCTGTGTACAGACCCGGCTCCAAAGCTGTCCTGAGAGGCAGGCCAGTTATTCCAGAGAACTCTAAACTATTGTGTTGTAATCACAGATTTAGTTTCTAACCCGACTGAGATTTATCATGTTTTAAAATGTTGAGGATCCTGCTTAGGTTAGGTGCCTCAACTCTGATCTCTGTAAGGTAGAAGTTCAGATAACTGAATCATTTCTGTAAATATTTTGTATTAAATGACAGAAAGATTTGAAGGATGCTCTACTGTACTCGGCACGGTAATTGACAACTCGTTGGAGTGCTGCAGAGCGAAGTCCTGGGTGCATGTCTCCTCTCCTCTCTCCTTCACTTCTCTCCTCTCCTATTCTCCTCTCTTCTCCTAAAGAACAGCATGCGATGTCAGCTTCAGGTGACTTGCCGTCCTCCAAACTGCTCTTTGCATATGTGGACTACAGACACAGACAGCAGGAGTGAAGTGGGACACTCACAGGGCTTTGGTGCTGCTAATAGGATAGAGCCTGTGCCTGACAGCCAACACTGAGGGAGAAAGCCCACCATCTTATTCTAGTGTGACTAAACAGAGGTGGTGGTGTGTGAAGGCTGTGTATGGATCACTCACTCTTTGCAGGCGCTGGACACGTGGTCTGGAACCGAGTATTTACAGTCCATGATCATGGTGAGAGTCTCGCTGTCGTTGGCTTCCTGGAATGGGGGCTGGCCGCATACCAACATGAACAGGATCACACCGAGACTCCAGATATCTGAGGCAGAGGGAACCAAACACAATCTCAATCACAGCATATACACATATTACAGGACCACAGCATTAACGCATGAAAGCATTTGGTTTCCTGTCAGAATTGAAGAAATAACACTATTTCTGGAACAGTTCTTTGTGTACAATATAAAACATTGGGATCATAATATGGATTATCTCAATTTAATTGCCATGCTAAAAAAAAAAATCATCATCCCAAATTTGGAAATGTTCTGATAAATATTGTAATATTTATCGATATTGCAAAGCAACAGCTGTTACGGTTCTGTTCTCGTATTGAACCGTTGGATTCAGGACATTTGGTTTGGTATGCAACATCATTTCAGTAAATCTGGTGAACACAATTGTAGTTTATCTACTACAAGACCATTTTTCCAGTAATAATAATAATAATATATAATCCTAAATGTTATAATTTACAAAATAAATACATTTGAAATGTTCTGCCATTATTCCGAGGCAAAGTCCTTACGTACTGAGCTACTGCTGCTGGTAGTACTACTCGGGTTGTGTTTGTATTAGTGTGTGCTTCCTTTATGCGTCTGAGTTTGAGTGGAGCCAGAGATGGTGAGGTGTGGAGAGGCAGAAAGCCCCAGGGACGGCAGGCGTACCACCTCACACCTGGCTCACTCACAGCAGCAATGTTACTATAGCAACGCTTCCAGCCTCTTTAGAGAGAGAAACAGTCCACACATAACCACAATAACATACACAACATCCGCTCAAGCATTGTCAGCTGAGAACCAAACTTCCCCATTTAGCAACAAGAGAAGCTTGAATTCTGCACCGGTAATTACAGAATACATCATTCTGCTTGTCAACATAAAATAAAGGGTTTGAAATCACTTTAAAGAGACCCTATGAAATGTTTGAGGGTTTTCCCTTTCCTGTAGTATGTTATATAAAAAGGTGTTTGTGCATGTAAACGGTCTGCAAAGGCTCCAATCCCTGTGTTCCCTCCAGAGGGAGTTTCTCTCCCCCCCCCCCCTGCCTGAAACATCTCCATTGGACTCCTTTGTTTACTTCTGTAACTTAGTGACATCACTAAGGCCCCGGCCCCACGAGGACGAAACGGGTTGTATCTGCATAGTTTCTCTTGCGTATAGCCCTTTCGTTTACACGAGGCCGTAACAAAACGATAGGAACGGACCCCGCAAACGATAACGGGTCCCAAGGTGGATAGATCTGCAAACGGAACGCTCTGGGGGGCCAAACGGCTCCGTGTGTACGCCTCTATACGATCATTTTCCTGATAACTATGAAGCCATAGCCCCACCTCTCCCCACCTCTGCTGCTCACTGCTGTAGCATGGTCAGTAGCTACTGCTACTGACCATGCTACAGACGTTAGTGCAAAATCTACAGCTCCTCTACCACAACCATCAGCAACAAGTGGACATGGAGAATTACATGAACTAACTGTTGCTAAATCCACTGCGGGGCATAAACAGAAGGGCAACCATGGCAACCATGCTCCGGGGTCTTCTTCGCTGCTTTTGGTGTATTTTGTGGCGGCAGCTGCGCCACTTACAGGCCTGGCATATGTACTACAGCGTTTCCAGCGGTTCGAGCGGTCTCGTGTGAACGGACACGTTAAATAAATCGAATGCGTGTGAACGGAATACTTTTTTGAAAACGCATACGGTTCGTAAACGTTCCCGTGGGAGGGCCTAAGTAGCACTTCTATTGGCTAGCATTGTATGTGATAGGCTAAGGGGCGGGACATTTCCTACACATCTCTAAGCGGTTGACCAATCACAACAGAGCCGGCCAGCTAACCAATCAGAGCAGTCTGGGCTCTGGTTTCAGACAGAGGGTGAAAAGAGGTGCTGCAGCACAGGCAGTATGAGAAGAATAAAGAGCTTTTTGAACACTAAAGCTGGAGACATGTCCCAGTAGAGACACTACATACTGATATGAAAATGAGCACATGTGCTTTTTAAATAGCAGTTTCTATTTGTATTCCCATCTTGCCTCAACAAACAAATAGAGGAAACACAATTTCCTCTACTTCCCTTCCACCCTTGCTCATATTTGATTCCTCATATTTCTATAATCCAGGGTTTCACCAAACGGCCCCTTAACATTTTTTATTTACCTAATTGATGTGCACTTTGTGTTTTATTTTAGCCAAGTGTGGGTATGCTGTTATTTACCATCACGCTTATTTCCCCCCTCTCTCCTGTGTTTCACAGAGGATGGGGCTTTGCACAAGGTGGAGCACAGAGTAATGATTCAAATACCCGATGTCTGCTTCCAGCTGTAGACCCAGTAGTTCTCCCTATCAATATACAGTATGCTTTTCTGTGCAGCTAAGTTGGGCTGAACTCATCTCTGGAGATGTCAGGAGATGCAGTGAATTAAACCAGGTAAGAGTAGCAGAGCTATGAGTAAGGAAAGTCTGCTAGCCACTAGGCTAATTTATGCTATTTAAATTGCAGCGGCTCATCAACCCCAGCAGGCAGTCAACCTGAACCACTTGTTTTCATTATTCCTTCTCCACCTCTCCTAAAGTCTGTAAGTATCTCTTAAATGGTGGAGGCTGCCAGGATCTACTTTGATTTTCCTTTCCAAATCCCCTTTCCCTAACACACAAACACACAGCTTTGATCTTCCGAGCATCCTCTCCTCCTCTCTGGATTACAGCACCATGATGCTTTAATTAGCGACTGTGGGATTGTCTTGGCATCATATCCTCTTCTACTCTGTATTCATACAATTTGCTCTGACAAATCACCGAGCAGCTTGGAATGACAGCAGCCAGAGTGGCTGTAACCTGGAGGGCCGTGTGGAAGGAACTGGAACAGATCTCCTCTTTGGAAGGATTCAAACTGTAGCTTTTTTTAGTGCCCCAATGATAAAGGCCCTTGCATCTTCAAATGCTATTTCAGTTCCGGCTTTGTTAAAAAAGCTTTCTAGCGTGTCACATCAGGAGACTCACTTTGCTCAATTGCCATGGAACTGTAGCTTATCAATGTTACCCATATTTTCATCCTGACTTGTATAATGGAGATGCGAGCACTGAATGCCGAAATCCACAATATCCAGCAGGATTTGATCCAGCTTTACACAGCGTAGTAATCAGCAGCGAACCGCTTCAACAGGTGTATTTCGGTTTATTCACGGCATTCATTTTGTTATTCTACAGTATTGTTGTTTTATAGTTATTTGTTCATGTATATAACCCAATTTGTGTTCTTTGAAATTGAAAAGGTTATTGCATTGTGTTTGTTACTTTCGTTGCAGTTGTAAATGTCTCAAGTGTAATTTGGCTTGGCTTCCTATTTTGTATGGACATGCTTTTATTTTGAAGGAGAGTTAGCACTGTTGACAGGAAGTTGTTGTTGCTATGGAAACAACATGAAGGAGATTAACGGAGAAAAAGTCAAATCTACATATAAAGACGGAGAAAGTAAACGATAACGTTTATGGTTAAGTTTAGCACCCCCCGAAGAGGCACAAGCTCTTACGTTGATATTGGAGATTTCAATAAATAAAAAAAAATGTAAAAACGAATATCCGAATAACGAAATTGAAACCCGAATAGTACTCCAACGGACAAATATTCGGATATTTGGTTACAGCCCTACTTTAGACACACTTGTACTCTTTGCACTCTTTACTTGCTGTAACAATGTGCATTTCCCCTCTGTGGGACGAAGAAAGGTACTTTGATTCTCAGGCATTTATTCACCCAAAAATGAACCGTAGACACTGCAGCACTACACACAGCTATGTTACTGCTACTTTCAATATAGATTAGCAGTTTACCCTGTAACATTATTGGAGAAGAGAGTTTAGTTTACTGCCTCCTATCAGAGTTCAACGCACCAGGGCAAGGTTTAGTCTCAAATCCTGATTCTGATGATACCAGAAACGTCACATTTTCAGAGTTTTGGCATTTCTGGCTTCTCCTATCACAATCAATACCACATACCGCACTAATATCTCCTCAAACCATGAAGACCTTTCCCACCACCATGTTATGAATCTGAGGTGCACTCTAAGCTTTCAAGGCTCAAAGAGAGTTCTGGCTGCAAAGCAATGACTGCGATCTATTATTTTGCACTGTACCTTTTAAACTTTTGAAAATCACTTTTGGTAAGCTCAAGAATAGAAAAACAGCCCTGTCGAGGTTAAATCAAAAGGCTGGATCGCACCTCCAGAGTCATATTACAACTTTCAGTTCAAGTCTGAAATCTTTTTGGCACTGTCCCAGCATCAAAGTGATGAGTCCCCATGCAGAGCTCGCTCCTGGGACCCACACAGGCAATGAACAAAGTGATCACACATCACAGCAAACTGCCTGTCCCTGGGTTTGCAACCATGCTCCAATATGCAATCAAGTCATTGTAATATTATATTTCAAATCATTCTTAACATTTTTATATTTTTTTAATCGAATGTTAATAGTAATGTCAAAAAATGCTTGGAATATGCCACCAGGCCCAGGTTTTGTAATTCACTTTTATATAAGTATACAGTCATGGCACCAAAATATTTTAGCAGTGAGCAAAAAAAAAAGGAAAAACCCAATAGTTGCAAGGACACGGCAATATACTAAACAAAATGATTCTTCGTCCAAATATTTCAACTAATTTGCCTGTTAAGCAATGTGGTCACCATCATGAAATCAAGTGCATGTACTCATGTCCAGACACCGAGTGATTTTCACCTTTGCCACTTGTCACCCCACACGTAGTATCTGTCTCCGTCTGTCTGTCTCAGGCTTTGACTTGCTGACAGGTCACCATTTGTCTCTCAGCCAGCGTGCCTCCTTGGCTTTCTTAATCACTCTTTCCCACACACCGTAATGCAGAGGCATATCAGGTAACCTTTGCCTTTTACTGCTTTCTTATGCTTCAAATGAATGCAAGAGATACAAATGCTTAGTATGGACACCCAGACGTTGTTGTTCGACATGATCAATAATTTGTGACTGAAGCACACCGCTACATACAGGAAGTACAGATGTCATAGGGCTGAATGCTCCGGATGTACATGGGATTTATGTGGTTTCAAAACATTTGATCATGATACATATTTTTGGGCAAAAGTTATGGGTTAAAAGACGTGAAACGAATTAGTGACACGTTAAATTTAGATTATCTCCTGCAGTCCAAACTTTTCTAGATTGCCTGCAAAGTTTAAGCCAATAAACAGTGCTCAATCATGCATTGTGTATGTAGATCCAGCTCTAGCATCTAGCTCTAATGCAGTCATTAGTCACCTAGCAAATAAAGCTAGATATTGGCCAATTACTGTCAAACGAGCATTATAGGCCTTTTTTTTTGAAGACGACAGTGACATGAAGTTTCGACTGTCCATACTGGCTGAGAGGGACAGAGAGATGATAAGTGTGATAAGTGAAACCCTGATGGACCTGTTTGTCCATGAACACACCTTCAGTCAGTCAGTCTGACATGCTGAGGTATGCAACACATAGTATGAGCACACTAGGGCTGTCCCGAACACCATTTTTCGGGCTCCAGATATTTGGTAATAATCAGCAGCGAATATTCGGCCCGTGCGGGGGGGGTGCGTAGTAATCAGCAGCGAACCGCTTCAACACCTGTATTTCGGTTCATTCACGGCATTCATTTTGTTATTCTACAGTATTGTTGTTTTATAGTTATTTGTTCATGTGTATAACCCAATTTGTGTTCTTGAAAGTGAAAAGGATATTGCATTGTGTTTGTTACTTTCGTTGCAGTTGTATATGTCTTAAGTGTAATTTGGCTTGGCTTCCTATTTTTTATGGACATGCTTTTATTTTGAAGGAGAGTTAGCGCTGTTGACAGGAAGTTGTTGTTGCTATGGAAACAACGTGACGGAGATTAACGGAGAAAAAGTCATATCTACATATAAAGACGGAGAAAGTAAACGATAAAGTTTATGGTTAAGTGTTAGCACCCCCCGAAGAGGCACAAGCTCTTACGTTGATATTGGAGTTTTCAATAAATTCAATTTGGCAGCTGCAGTGCAGAGCCAAAAAAAAGAAGAATATCCGAATAATGAAATTGAAACCCGAATAGTACTCCAACGAACGAATATTCGGGTACAGCCCTAGTGCTTTGTACATTAGGCAAGCTTGAAACAACTTTGAAGCACTGAAACAGGTTTTCCCAGATCAAGTAATAACATTATGGAGTTTAGTTCTAATTGTTCGCACAGGGAATTTGTTTTTAGAACTCACCAGGATGTAGTGTAGTGAACAAACACATGTACACAAGGAGTGATAACGTAAACTAGAAGCTTATGCACAACATTTTGCATGTGGAGGAGAATGGACCAGATAATAAGGCCCACTGGAGGAAAACAGATGAGTGGGCTCTAATCAAAGCAACACAGAGCTGTGTAGTGGCTGCATCCTGCCTCGCTACCATCCTGTCTCGCTACCATCCTCTCCTGGCCCAGTCCACACAATAAGAGGGATTAACTGTTCTTCCCAATTACTGGCAGCAGGTGACAAAAAGCAGGGCTGCAATTAAGAGAAGGACGAGTTTCTGATGCTCTCTAGTGCAGACGCCAAGGGCTGCCAAACATCTCTGCAGGACGCACAGGAAAGATGTTCGTATGAGTCGTCAACAGATATATGTAAACAGGAAGTCAAGGACTTTCCATCAGCTAAAGAGTGCCTAAAGCATAACATGTCGAACAAGATACAAGATACAACCTGCTGTCTGCACTAAAAGTTCCTAATTGATAACTTTCAGTGATCAAACTACTAATGGTCACAGACTGCATTGAAGGTTATCCTGTCACCACTGTGACTTATATAATGCAGACAGACCTGTTATACGGTTATCTGTTTTAAGCCTGGCAGACAAAAAGGGCCTTGGCTGCAAATATGCAAACATGAGGCATCACATTTACCTCACAGCACCTAATGGCTCTGGCCACAACATCACAAAGCTCACAAGAGCATGTGCAAAACCTCACTAAATTGCTCCGTAATGCACACACAACACATTACCAGAGAGCGCTCTCAACACAACGACTGCTGCACAGCACAACCAAAAGTAGCACCGCTGCAATTACAAGCAGCGCCAAAGCACATCACATTCAGGAGCTCCCTGGCAGAGAGCAAAGTGTTTGGCCCACTAAAGTCTTGCTCAGCTAGAGCTGCCTCTTAATTTAATCTAACGTTTGTCAATTTAAAAAGTCTTAGTCGAGCAATGTTGATTAGTCTATCAATCTGAGCTTTGTCGCGTCAGCTAGAAAACCCCTCAAACTTATAATGGAGCTGTTCCAGGTCATTACGTTTATTAGGTCGGGCAGGAAATCCAAAGTGTGGGATCATTATGGTTGTGTAAAGAAAACCCCAAGAAGGTGACATGCAAAACTCTGCAGGCAAAAAAGGGCCTTTCATATGTCAACCTGAAACATCACTTCTGATCTGAAGCATGGAAGTAGTCTCTCCTCAAAGAAAGAAAGAAAAGCAGCAGTAGGTATCAATGATGACTGGTGAAGAAGAGAAGGCAGAAGAAGGGAGCAGTGAAATGAAGATGGACTGGGAGGCCCAGACAATGGTGGATGGGAGGCCACTGGCATGATAGAAATAAATGAGAATGCTCCTAAACTCACCAGCATTTAAAAAATAAACCTTTTTCAAATGATTGTTTAGTTATTTTTGTTGTATGTTACACATTCATTAGTTGTGTGTGATGATGTAATTTATGCTATACTGTGTTGAGAAATAAATGAGTCTTTGCTGCTTGTTCTGGCACAAATGAAGATTCAGTCCCTGCGCTTCTAATAATGATTTTCCTCAGCCCTGAAACTAAAAAAAAATAGTCATAATATATCAAAAATGGCCATGCCTACTCGACAGATCACTAGAACAGACAACTACTGGTGAAAAAGCTTTGGTCAAAAGCAGCCCTATGCTCAGCTCCATAGAAGTATAGTGAGCTGCAGACAGAGACCATCAATAACACCGTGTGCAGGGTGGTAGATGCCTCTTAGCACAACCCGTGCAGATGGTGGTCCACTACAAATACATAGAATGGAAAGCCTTATCACACAGCTACATACAACTTATCATTTTTTACAATATAGACCCTGAGATTTTTCATTATAAAATCGCTATGTTATATCACATATAACACAACTGAAATAAGAAATATATCTATATTGCAAATATTTCAATAAAAGGCTAGTTTGTGTGATAAAGGGTTTGGGGGATTGCACAACACAGTTTTTCCTTGTGTGTGAACACTTACCGTTTCCATTAAATATCCTAATTTTATGAATGTAAGTTTGTAATTCACCATAGTGTTGACACGATACCAAAACTATGAAAGCATTGAGTAAAGTAATGGAATAATAGATGAGTCTTCTCTTGTATTTACAGCCAGATAATAAGAGAAAAACCTGCTTTTCCCCCAAATGGGAACCAGTTATTTAAATACTTTAACTATACATAAAAAAAATATAATATCAATGAAAAATCTATTGGTTCATGTCACAGCTCATGCTACAGGTCAATACAATAAGAAACTTCTGGAAGAGAACATGCAGCAGCAACAAAACCCATCATCCACCATTACATGACATGTTAGACACTTTTATCCAAAGCGAATTACATGCTCAATACTGTGGACAATCCCCACAGGAGCCATTTGGGGTGAAGTGTCTTGCCCAGGGACACAACGACATGCTGACTGCAGTGGGGTTTGAACCTGTGCCCCCCTGATCCCAACACCAACGCCCTAGTCCACTGCACCACACGCCTCCTAATTCACCCCCTCTTCATGTTTCCTGACATTCCCTCCATCATTTAGCTCTAGGGTGAGGTAAAGCTGATGGCGTTTTTTCTATGCGCATAAACAATCATATCACTACTACTCAGACACATATTCTTGCAGCATTAACACCACATGAACAACCACACGGGCCCGAAAAAACAAGCTTAACTCAGGACACACCTCACAATCCCATTCAAGACCTGGACCTTGGTCTCATGTTATGCCATCAGTTAAGCTACCAATATGATAGATATCATATCAGTATGGAAGGACACACAATCTGTTTGTCTGCACTCTGTCAAACCCCAGAGAAAATCAATGAGCCAGTTAATTTAGAGCAATGGGACACCCATAAAACATCAGTGCTAAAAGAGCTGACCTGGTAGTACATGGCCACTGGCCGCCTGCAAAATGACCAGCGTCAATGGCTGTTAGCATCATAAAGCTTTCCACAGCTTGATTTTTAAAACAAGTCCAACTCATATGCTGTTGCACAGGGGTCTGGCATATGATGGATTGCTGTTTGACGTGTAGGCAATGAAAACAGAACAAGTGGTCAGGCCCTGGAAGCAAACTAGCAGACAAAAATGTGTCAAACAGGTGCTAACCTCCATTCCACTGTGCTGAAGCTGGCTTTAATATGACTTTGATAATGCCAAAAGCCTGCTTTTTAACACAGTGACATGATGTTAGTGCCGTGTGTAACAATTCTGCTCCATCGGACTTTAAATAAACTCTGAATCATTAAAGATAAAAAAGGGCTCTGGTTTCAGACAGAGGGTGAAAAGAGGTGCTGCAGCACAGGAAGTAAGAGAAAAATAAAGAGCTTTTTGAACATTAAAGTTGCACAATACAAATATGAACCTGAAAATAAGCATAATATGGCCCCTTCAATAATCCAATCTGGTAGTACTGCATCCTATCTATTATTATTTTCTAAATAACACTCTCACTTCACTTTTGCATCATTCATCAGCCTACATGTTTTGCATACCTACGGCTGGAGCATCATACTCATCACCCAGCAGTATTTCCGGGGCGGAGTATGCCAGAGATCCACAACTGGTCGTCAGCTTCTTCCCCGGTTGAAACTTGTTGCTGAATCCAAAGTCGGTGAGCTTGACAAGCCCTTGTTTCTCAAAGAACACCACATTCTCTGGCTTAAGATCCCTGTGCACCACGTGCAGCCGATGGCAGTAGGAGATAGCATGGACAATCTGGGCAAAATATTTCTTAGCAAGCTCTTCATTCAGACCCTCCTCATGTTTCATGATGTAGTCAAACATATCCCCACCATCCCCTAGCTCCAAGATGAGGTAAAGCTTAGTCTGAGTATCTATAACTTCATACAGGCGCACAATGTTGGGGTGCTGGACCAGCTTCATGCAGCGGACCTCCTGGAAGAGGTGGCCTGTAGCAACGGTGTCTAGCTTAGTCTTGTCGATCACCTTCACCGCCACTTTCTCCCCAGTGAAGACGTGGCGTGCCAGCTTGACCACGGCAAAGTGGCCACGGCCCAGCGTCTTGTCCAGGTCATATAGCCCAGCAATCTTGCCATCGTAGCCCCTCTTGAAGCCTGCCATAGCTGGAGAGGGCGATGGGGAGAGGAGAGTCCCCCCTGTAGGCCGGGTCAGGTTGGCTGAGTTGTTTGGGTCCAGCTTAGTTCAGTTCATCGAAGGTGGAGGGAAAAACCCATGGCTCCAGCTGCCTTAATGAAAAGAAATGACAACAGTTTCAATAAACAATGACTACATACATATAGGCAAAGCTGGCAGTTAAACTGAAAAGGAGTCCAACCGGAAATGTCCAGCACACTGAAAGATTTCAATTATAATATGAATGCAGCAGACCCTCCCTTACACTGAGCAGAATAATGTTATTGTGATCATATGCATCTGTCATGTTTTCACAGAATGGCTGCCACACTAACGTTAGCTCATTTATCCTGCCTGCTGTATCGTGCTGCTACAATGAACCACGTTAAACTTGTCTTAACTACATAAATAGGCTTCCAGCTGTCCAATGCACAGGAAGCTACTTGTTTCGAGCGGAGTTTCATAGACTACCGTTGGCAGAAGTCAGCTGCATGACGGGCCCCGACCGGCGGTAGCACACGTTAGCCTGACGTTACATGGGCTAGCTCGTTGTCCATTGATTGATTAACGTTAGCTCACTGTGACTAACGTTAACTGCTTTCGCTCTTTAACGTTAGAAGGTTGCCTTTATTCATTACAAAGCCACACTAATGTATACAAAAACATGTTTAGCTAGCTGTGAAACAAGGCGCTGGCCACACAGGTACACAGGTATCACACAGCTATCCGGATTACCTAGCATGTAGCAAGCTAAAGTTACTCGCTCAGCTCACCTCTCCAGCTTTGCTTCGGTAAACATAAAGCCCCTGGTCCGGTCTCTACCGGGTATCCTGGGTCCTTTGGGAGCTCTCTACAGAAGCTTGTCGCAAATGATGAAAGAATACGAGGGGTTGACCGTGGCACTCAGAAGGTGCCTATGCCCAGGGTTCATGTGTAAAAGGAGGCATTCATAGCTGGCAGCGGCAGCCTGATCCGTGTATCCTTCCAGCCGACTGGGGCTGTGGTGATGCCTTCACGGGCTGAAAACAGTGTCGACATTTTTACAACCGTCAAACCGTGGACCAATACAAATGATTTCCACTCTTGAAGATATGGGCATCACATATGTTTAATAGATGAATTAAATCATAATAAACCTTTACAATGTTGCCATTCAATCTACCATAAATTGGGATTTTTCAGAAAAAACTAAAGCGATAGAAAATATGTGTCTTGTTATTGTTAATGAAAAGCGTTTTCTGGCGGGACAAATTGTAGACATTTAGAGTCAGGTCCTTACAAGGAACACTGGAACGCAACACGAGAACATCGCCAACCGCATTCTGCTCTGACGTCAAACAAAAACGGTTGCTGAAAACATCATTCCATATTTACTCAACAACACATTATTTACGGTAGAATTTGTATCTAATAAAAAAAGTAATTTTTTGTTGCATTAATGAAAGTCAGTTTTGCATTATTGTGTTTTGAGATAAGCAAGACGTGTAATACATCACCCAAATACCCTATTATTGAATAGCAGGCGATGTGAAAACCCTCCTTAAGTATTTTGGTTTTATTCCGTAATTTCTAGGCCTACATACCATACATCTGTGTGCAAGTGATAATTGAGGGACAGTGTAGCCAGCTTGGTCTTCCAAAAAAAAAAGCGTCTAGTGACATCTAGTGAGAGGAATAAGACATGTTTTCTCAATGTATTTCTCACAAAAGCTGTTTTTCCTTAATCACTTTTTGCATGACATGATTAGTATCTAATATTTTTCAATATATTTTTCTTTGAACTTGGCCCTCAATGTATTGTAAACGGTAGATCATAGATGGATTTATTACAGTCATACAACAGCTACAAAGTCTGGATTTCATTCACATTTTAGTCACATAATTTGATTAATTGATTGATCTCTGCATTTAAGAGTATTTAAATAAACGTCTTCAAAACACACAACCCGCTTTAGCTGATGAAAGAAACACGTTTTCTTAGGCTACATACAACTGTAGTGTGGTATTGCTACGTTTCTTTTTCATGATAAATATGCACAACATGCATTATCACTGCTCCCTCGGAGTGTCATCGCGAGACCTGACCGCGGGATTTTCTCGGCGGTATCCAGGCATTTGCTGCCTCTCTCTGTGACAGCTAGCTTCAGTAGGCTAGCTTCAATAGCCTCAGTAGCTTCAGTAGGCTAGCTCAGAAGCTTCAGGAGCCTGTAAACACCAGCACAGAGCACCGAGTGAGGGGACACGCTGCTGTCTCCTGACACTCTATCTTGTGTGTCTCTGCAGCATAGCCCGAGGTAAGGACCTGTGTAACCTGTGTGTGTGTATGTGTGTGCTTATGTGTGTGTGTGTGTGTCTGGTTTTAGCCGGGGCTCTGCCTTTCCAGCTGTGAAGCTTCCAGAGCACGTTCAGTTATAGTTTAGCATATGCTAACACATGAATTATGTAATACATTTATATTTGCTTTGACTTCTGCTGTTAATATCAACACCTATGAATATAATATAAAAATGTAATTAATAAATGAATGGTTAAGTGAATGAATGAGTCTATACATCTCAGATCAGAAGAATCTGTGTTCAGTCAGCCTATATATTTTAGATGGGTTTCTATCTATCGACCTTTATTGTATAGAGGGGAATATCTTACAATGTTAATATAATATTTTTTGAGAAAAGATAATATTCTTCAGTGTGATTTTCTGACCATCAATTTGATAATACCACTTCCTATGTGTTCTGTGATCTTGGCTGTAAACAATGCATCTGAGTCCTTAGTGTATATACCATCAGTAACATGTAATGTTTAGCGCACATCTGAAAGTCTTTCAGTGTGTGCTGTGAAAATGAAAATAACACAACGCTGCCTGTGTGGTATTTATGGTCCATCAACTCCAAGACCAGAAGCTATTTCATGTGTTCAGAAGGCTCTCTGAATAATACAAGAAGAGTTATGGAAAACACAATGCAATATTCTAAAAGTACAATATATTCAGCAAATATTGCCCCTTCATTCAAATGTAGTCGTTGACCCCAACATTTAAAAGCGTGTTTAACATGCATAAGCTGATTTGCATCTGTATCTGGCTGTTTCTGATACGCAGGATTCAGCATATTGATTAGCTGCACCGGCTCAGTTTACAAAGTATTTGCTGTAATCTCATCACAGACATCACATTTCTTTAGTACATTCTTTTTAGTTTCCCCTTCCCTTTCCTCTGTGTGAGAGGAGACGTTCTTCAGGGTCTTGGTTTGCAGACTCGTAGCCCTCCCCATTATTCTGTCTCTTTTAACTGCATTTCTGCTCTGATTGAAAGCCATTCTTTGTATACTTTTCACAAAACTGACAGGCTGCTCTGTGCAGGAAAATATGAGTTTGCAGGCTACCTTTAAATCTAGTTTAGGGTCTAGCCAAAAGCTGTTGTTTCTCAATTTTCAAAACTCATGTAAGCTGTTGAATGATCTGATATGAATTATATATATTATTTAGAGTGATTTTTGAAAGTAATGACGGTTTCAAGCTTTTGGTCTAAGGATTCAAGTTTCTTCTTTCTATTCAGATGTACCTGTACATTTGACAGTTACTATGTTCTGGTAATTCATAGTGGTTATCAATGAACCTCCTCATACCTCACTGAACTGACAAGTGTGTCAAATGAATTATAACATGTGTCAGTGGCCAAGTTTCACTTTTATTTTTGTTCATTAAAGAACATTTTAGTGAAGATTTTCTTTTTCATCTTCCGTTTCTAATTTAAGCTCATAATAACCTTGTTTTAGGCCTATTTACCTGCTCAGAGATTCTGAAGCAGCTCGTCTTGTCAGGATGTTAAGCTAACGTTAGCTCAAGCAGCTACAGTGTAATTGTGTAATCATACTAATATCTATCCATAGTGTTCAGGATTTGTGTGACTTTAATGACAGTATCTGTCCCCTGTCCCTTGTTTTAGGGACGTGGGACCACGCAGACATCAATGTTATAGATACTTTGTGTTTAGTAGGGGAAGTCAATTAAATATTTACAAGATGGAAATTAGGGATCTCAAACACAATTTCATCTATAAGATAAACACTGGCCCAGAAAATATTTTCTATATTATAGGAGCTTTGTGAAAAAACGTTTATCACACATTTTGGCAACATTTGTATTAACTAATTGTATTTTAAATGCTGCTTAATTCAATTTGCCCACTCCAGTCGGACGGTTAGGACTATGTGGAGTAATAACATTATTTGATCAAGCACCACTCTGTAAGGAGGGTCACTTATTCATTCTTCATTGTCAACAACAGCTGCTATCACAAGCGACTGATACATTCAGTTCCGAGTGGAGAGCCAATGAGCAAGCTCAGACAGCATATGTCAGTAAATGTGTACATGAAATAGGATTTAGCGATTGCACATTTCTCAGCCAGTACCGATGCCTTGGGCGATTTAATGGTGCTCTGACGGCTGAACTGAATTGGTTAAAGTCAAGGAAGATCCCCTCTGTTGGTGTTCTAATCCTTCAAAATTACAGATGGCCTTCAGATTGTGTCCATCATTATTTGATGATGACAAAGGATGGAACTGTTACACTGGAGACATCTAGACACGAGTACTTAAGAGCACATACTCAGGAATAGAATATGGATATGAGACCATTACCCAGTGTTGGCATTGCTCTGAAAGTCAACATAGTGAACATGTGTTTATGCTGTATTTGGAACTGCTCTGACCATTTCTCTTCTTGGGCTGTGTCTTGGCTCGCTACTTCACGTTGCTGATGAAATACAAAGCTCCGTGTCTGCAAGGTCACTTTAAATAACTACAGAGAGCGGTGTCAGTGAGTGCTCTGTGAAGTGTTTCTGAACAGCTCACATGTCCACGGCTCAGTTGTAGACGGTTATATTTGCTGTCTTGCAGCTGCTTTGACAATAGATGATACAGATTCTCAAGAATACCTGCTTATAAAGATGAATGTGCTCTGGTCAGCCCGAAACTGAGCAGCATCGTCATTTTGAACTTTTCGAAGTCGATGCTCGCATTGTTCTGTTTCCAGTTGCCCTTGGTGTGGGCATCTCTTGACAGCTCTTTATGTATTTTAATTGTTAAGCTGTATTTTGTGTCTTTTCAGTTGACATTGTCCTTTGTTCTCTGCAGCAGCTGAGTAGTGCTGCATCAGTGTTTCCCACAGAATTTGATTCTCCCGGCAAGAAAAGCCAAAGGCCCCTTAAACTATTCGGGTGGCCCATGCATCCACCCCCCCCTCAAATAAGAAAATACATGCGAGTTCATGGCTACTGTAGACAACGTTCTTGTTGCTCTGTGTTGCGTTGATAATGAGTGAGACACACCGAAGTTGAGGATCTGTGGGGTTTATTCTCCCAAAAATATAATTTACAATTTACAATTTAGGCATTTAGCAGACGCCTTATTCCAAAGTGACTTACAATGACGGTCGACCAACAGGGACATTCTCCCTGTAAGTGCCTTACTCAAGGGGCACACTAGTAGTGGTGTTCCAGGCGGGATTTGAACTCGCAACCTTCCGATCATCAGCCCACCTCACAAAAATTATTATTATTTGTTGTTTTTTTATGAGATCCATTTGTGGCGGACGATATTTAATTGTGGCGGCCCGCCACAAATAAATCAATGTATGGGAAACACTGTGCATTTAATGTGTGCATGCCCATGTGCATTCACTGAGGCACCTGAGTGTCTTCACAGAGAGTGATCCTGTTGCTTGTGACATATTGTACTTGTTGGGATGTTAAAAATAGTCCAGGGATTCTGCTCTGCTCCTGCAGAACAAAAGCAGCATGCAAAACCAACACAGCAGAGGAAAGAGAAATTGAGAGAACTTGACAACTAAGCAACATCAGATATCAGAAAGTGGTTCATTGCCAAGTAGGTTTACACATACAGAAATTTGCTTCGGTGCATGGTGAATCCATAATCCCAGTATGACATGTTTTATTCTTGTTATGGTTGTGTGTATTCTCATGTGTTCTCTGTGTTTCCCTCTTATTCTGTTGCTGCTATAACACGTGTATTTCCCTACCAGGATCAATAACAGCCTGTCTTATCTTATGATGTAAAAAGAAAAGAATGCTAAAATAAATGATTAAAGAGCCTAGTATGTTTTTGGGGTTTTTCCCTTTCCTGTAGTGTATTCAATACGTTTTTGTGCATGTAAATGGTCTGCAAAGGCAAACATCGAAAAGTTCCCTCCAGAGGTAGTTTCTCTCCCACACATTCTAAAAAGTGTACACAATAAAGGTGAGTAACAGGAAAAAGTCAGAGCCCTAAGAGTTGGAAAGTGACCCCAGAGAGATGGAAAGCAGTTGATTGGCATGTCTGTGGGCATAGTATAAAGTAAGTAATAAATGAATACTTTGCTGTAAGTTAACAGCTAGCCATCAGATGGGTTTATAGCATGCTAGTTTCCCTGGGTTTGCAGGCAGCTGCTCTCCGTTAACTCTTGGCCTGATTTAGTGTCCCTCAATGACTCACTTGTTCTCTCAGTATGCAGATGAGTAGAGTTGTGTAGAAATACTCTGGTTCTTCTCTCTGTGCCTCCTCGCAACTTGTCATGACATTTTCAGGAAGGGTGACAGGGTAAGGTTAGGAAAATGTCTAATTTATCTGCCAAAGCTAACAACCTCTATTCCATAAGTCGTGGGCGGAAATCTGCTCTCATAAATCACTATGGGGTATTGCTTACATAAAGAGCACTGCAGCATCATAGGCTTGCTATTGTTTATTATTTAAATATTTTGTTTCTCCTGCACTGATAATCACGTGATTATTTTCATTAATCATGAATTTTTGTTGACTTGAATGTTAATCCTAACTTTACGTTCTTTCTTATTTTTCCTCCCTAGCTTTCTCCTCACCTATACTATCGTTTCCCCCCAATGGTCAACCCCGCTCCACCGTCTTCTGCCTTCTTTTCTTCCTTTCCTAAGTTGTCGTCTGTTGGCGGATGTCTCGTCACTTCCCTCTGAGGTCGGGGGCCAGTTGGAGTGGTGAGGTGGGTGTGCAGCAGCAGTGATGCGGGCTTCAGTGGCAGGCTGCAAGATGAGCATTGGTGCACTCCTTAACGGGTTGCTGGTCTCTGTAGTCGCAGCTCTTCTTTGGAAGTATTCCAAGCTGAGTGAGCACGCCGCCCTGCTTGAGGAAGAGCTGCACATGACCCAGCAGTCCCAGGAGGTCTCGCAGGCCCACATCGACTACCATGTTGCCCTTCAGGCTCTTCAGGAACACGGCACCCGCATGGTCTGCACCGGAAAGATGCACACCGACCGCATCTGCCGCTTTGACTACCTCTGCTACTGCTCTGAGGCGGAGGAGTTTGTGTTCTTCCACTCCAATTCCTCTGTCATGTTGCCAAACCTGGGCTCCAGGCGCTTCCAGCCGGCCCTTCTGGACTTGTCCTCAGTGGAGGATCACAACACCCAGTACTTCAACTTCTTAGAGCTCCCAGCTGCTGCTTTAAAGTTTATGCCTAAACCGGTGTTTGTACCGGATGTGACACTTATTTTAAACAGATTCAATCCAGATAACCTAATGCATGTGTTTCACGATGACCTGATCCCTGCCTTCTACACTATGATGCAGTACTCAGACTTAGATGATGAGGCGCGTTTGGTTTTTATGGAGGGCTGGGGTGAAGGCCCGCACTTTGACCTCTACCGACTTCTAAGCAGCAAGCAGCCACTGCTCAAAGAACAGCTCAAGAACTTTGGCAAGCTCATGTGTTTCACTAAATCCTACGTGGGCTTGTCCAAGATGACCACCTGGTACCAGTACGGGTTTGTTCAGCCGCAGGGGCCCAAAGCCAACATGTTGGTGTCAGGAAATGAGATCCGGCAGTTCGCGAGGGTTCTGATGGACAAAATGAACATCACAAGGGTAGAGGAAATGGAAAAGGATGGAGGGAATTCTGAAGATGAGAAAGGGAAAAAGGATGAATACATTGTACTGTTTAGTCGTTCAACAACACGGCTGATACTGAATGAGGCGGAGCTGATCATGGCGCTGGCCCAGGAGTTCCAGATGAGAGTGGTCACAGTATCCCTAGAGGAACAGTCCTTCCCCAGTACCGTCCAGGTGATCAGTGGGGCTTCCATGTTAATCAGTATGCATGGAGCTCAGCTAATCACCTCACTCTTCCTCCCTAGAGGAGCTGTTGTGGTGGAGTTGTTCCCTTTTGCTGTTAACCCTGAACAGTACACCCCGTATAAAACCCTTGCCACCCTTCCAGGCATGGATCTTCACTATATCTCTTGGAGGAACACCAAGGAGGAGAACACCATCACCCACCCAGATAAACCTTGGGATCAAGGGGGCATTACTCACTTGGAGAAGGAGGAGCAAGAGCGAATCCTGGCGAGCAAAGATGTGCCCAGGCACCTGTGCTGTCGCAACCCGGAGTGGCTCTTCCGGATCTACCAGGACACTTTGGTGGACATCCCTTCCTTCTTGGAAGTCCTTAAAGAGGGAATGAAGACAAAGCCCAGTGTGAGAAGATCCAAACCGGCCAGCACAGTTCATCCGGGCCGGGTCAGAGAACCCCAGTGTCAGACCTCGGTACAAACCACTAATGAGGCTAAACTCATAGTCTCCTGGCAGATCCCGTGGAATCTGAAATACCTGAAAGTGAGAGAGTTGAAGTACGAGGTGTGGATCCAGGAGCAGGGAGAGAACACCTACATGCCTTACATCCTTCCGCAGCAGAACTACACGTTTTCAGAGAACATCAAGCCCTTCACCACCTACCTGGTGTGGGTCAGGTGTATCTTCAACAAGAACCTCCTGGGCCCCTTTGCAGATGTTCTTATGTGTAGGACCTAGTACAAACACCTTGCCGATGTGTTGCTGTTTAGTTTATAGGTTGAGTCATGCTTGTGCCACACAGTCAAATTTGAACATTGTCAAGTGGGGGTTGGCAAAAGTGAAATGGCATATCCTAGACCAGGCTGCTGAACAGTAATGTTTCCCTGGCCAGCACAGGCAACAAGGGTCACAACTCCATGGCAACAGCCGTTCATAAAAGTATATTTTCTGTACCAGTGAAAGAAAGAAAAACCATGTCAATACTAAACATAACAGAAGTCAAATGAGCAGATTTATTTATGTGCAAATATAAAACATGTTTTTTTGTATTAGTCAAAACACTGGTTCTTTACCTTTTTACAGTATGCAATAGAGCTTTTCTCTGGAGAGCGAGGAAGGTTTTAGAATAGCAAGATTTTTTTATGTTTTCTGACTTGTCCAATGTCTACTGTGTGTGTGTGATGCCTGTGTGGCTTAGTGTACCTGCCAGTTGTTTGATTGCTTACACCATTATTTGCAGAACCTAGCCGAAACCAAAGCAACATTCAACATCGTTCAGGCCATATGACATGTTGTAGATTGCTCATACTTGCTAAGATACATACAGTTTTCAACCTGGTATCTAAAGAAATTGTGAAGGATTGTGTTTTTTTTTTTTTAAATCAAAAGTTAATAATGTTTTGACCCTGTGTAATTGTAAGGAGCATTTTGTGAGGAAAGCTCCTGTTCTTTAACTACACTATATTTTTAAATGTTACAATTGCACACAAGTTTTGGTCTTTCCAAAGTATTATGCCACAAATATTGAAGTCAGTTCTACTGAACAAATGATGTGCAAAAAGTGGCTTTCTTTAAAGAAACCCTATCATGCTTTTTGGATTTTTCTGTGTTTCTGTAGGTTTTTGTGCATGTCAATGGTCTGCAAAGGCTAACATCCCACTGTTCCCTTCAGAGGGAGTTTCTCTCCCACACACACTGCCTGAAACGCCTCCATTGGACTCCTTTGTTTAGTTCTGTAACATAGTGACAACACTATGTAACACTCGCGATTCTATTGGCTAGCGCTCCAGTACATTGTGCTAAGGGGCAGGACATCTCTAAATGGTTGACTAATCGCAACAGAGCCGGCCAGCTAACCAATCAGAGCAGACTGGGCTCTGGTTTCAGACAGAGGGTGAAAAGAGGTGCTGCAGCACAGGCAGTATGAGAAAATAAAGAGCTTTTTGAACATTAAAGCATGGAGACATGTCACAGTAGAGGCACACATTACTAATATGGACCTGGCAATGAGCATAATAGGGCCCCTTTACTAATTGGCATTAATTACAACAGTGTTATATTTTCTTTTGAGAGAAAATCCATATCCAGGCTATAAATACAGATTTTTTATTAAAACAGTTAAGGTATGTTGCTGCGTGGGGTTTTACTGACTTTTTCATTTGAATTACAATACTAAATGTCGTTTGCTTTCCTCAAAGGTTTCCTAGCTGTTATGGAAAGTGTTGAGATCAAAGCAGCAGACATCCAAAGGTGGCTTTTGTAGTTGTTATTTCATTCTTCTCATGAAGTGTTGGTAGCTAGACTGCAAAAAGGTGTTGAATTGGACGTGTTAGTATGTGTTAGCTGTAGCAAGAGACGGTTTATGGAATGCCACAAGTTCAACGAAACACTGCCACCAGCTTTGTGTGTAATGTGCCATTGTTAGGGCTATGTCATGTACTTATTTTGGACTTCTAAACAGTACATTATTATATTTGTCATGTTTGATTGCTGGCTGAAGATCATTTCCTTTACCTAAATCTGCATTTTCAGATTTTGATTAATTTATATATTTTTCTGAGTTTTCAGCTGCAGATGCACGTTTACAATTATTTTTGAGCCATTGTTGTGTGTGCAGGATGTGATGTTTTGATATATGTATGTGTTTGTACTGTTAGTTAGATTAGCGTTAGCCCCTGTGCCCCCTCAGTGGACACAGCATCTGTATGTGCTAAATGAAATGAGAGTACACCTTTCTGTTTTCTACATTAGCAGATAGCTAGAGTTTCTTTTTCAGTAACTGTGATTGAATAAAGAATCTTATTTGTTACAGTATCTGTTTTGTTTAACCAGTTTCTAACAAAAAACAATTGTATAAATCCTTAACCCTAGATCATTGATAAATAAGAGGCCGAAATGCGCATGATCAAAAAAACTGTTCTTGTATAAGTCAAATAGTCAAAAGTATTCCAGCCTTACACCGAATGACTAACAAAGATTTGCCTGTCCCAGACACGTTTCCAATGTCGAAACAACATCGTGAGAATTTTGAACAATGCATGAGTTCCCAATGAGTATGTGTCAGTATACACAAAATGAAAGTGTAGTGAGGACCATACAGAAAAAAACAGAAATGATGGTCAGAAGACTAACACATTTTTTTTTTATATAAATGATTGTGTGACGACCAATAAAAGTACCAAGTAATGAGGCCAGAGGTCACGTAGAACATGAGTGATAAATATATGCAATAACAAAAGACGATGTGACAATGCTATGGTAGGCCAAAGACTAATTAACAATTGCAGGAACACCAATGACAAGGTCTGCTATTACTAGAAAAGGTTGAATAATGACAGAAGATTAGACTGGATCAAAAATAGTCAATAATGATTATATTGACAACCATTATGCAGAACACCACGACTCATTTTATGCAATATTTCTATTTCTCTTTATCTTATTTGCAAGAAAAACACCAATATTGGCACAAATGTGTAGTCCATGGATGTTTAAAGAGAACTGGATACAGTGTCCGAGGCAGGGCTCTGTTCATTCCGATGAAAGTTGCTCACTGGTGCATGAAGCCAAAATGGCCTGACTCTCAAGAACAAAAATACCCAGATCTTTCCAGGATCTTCAGCTAAGTCAAATTAATGGAAAAGGAAAAAAACTCTAGATTCAGCTTTGAGCGCATTTTGCAACTTTTAGGGCCTGTTGATTGAAACTTTAAATTAAATAAGTGTTAGTACTGTGAATTTGATGGACCTCAAAAAACATTATAAGCTGATTGACAGACGTCTCTCCCAATGTAAGTTGATAGGAAATAGTCTTTCTAAGCCCAATGACGTCACGGACTGACACGGAAGTTCTAGCAACACCATTTGACCACTACAGAAATTTGATTCAACGACTGGAGCTCTTCCTGGGGGTTTGGTGTAGGCAGATGATGACCAATGTCCCAGTTGTTGACAGGATGTAGATGCAAGGCCTTGATTGACAGCAAAAGAGCGGCACCTGTGCTAGAGGATGCCCAGAATATGCCAGGGTGACTTGAACTGCCAGTCATCCTACCGCGATTCCCGGAAGTTAACTGAAGAAGGAGAGGCTGCGAATGAGCAGCGAGGCCCAGGTGAAGCTGAATTCAACATTGGGTAATGTGGTGCCACATTCAAAATGGATGGGATGTCCACTCTCCGAGAAGATCTTATTTGCAAGAAAAACACCAATATTAGCACAAATGTGTAGGCCATAAATAGAACTGGATACAGTGTCGGAGGCGGGGCTCTTAAGAACAAAAATGGCCGGCAGTCTGGGAAATAATAGTAATTGTGAGATCATTCCGGGCATCAGTCTAATGTTTTTCAAGAGGGGCTGGAAAGCGCCTGATGTTTGCCTCTGAAAGAAACAGAAACAAACCAAAAACAAAAATATATTAGAATAGACAAACCTGCAGTTTTTCTCCTTCCTCCCACACCTCCCTCTTCTTCATCAGTACAAGTGAAGCCTAAACCTTTTTTAGTAGCAATGACCTACAGTATGTGTATACGTTTTAGGTGGGTTACTTCAATGAGCTTTGTATTCAGCGTCACCCCTTCAGAAGAGAGCTTGGTCTGTCTCGTGGGTTTCTGGATGTTCACAGAAACACCGTGCTGCTGTGAGGAAGGCTGTGAGGTTAATCTGTGTGTGTTTGAAGTCAGGGACTGCCTCATTGACTCTCTGCCTCCTCGTCTCATCAATCCCCTCGCCTCTCTCTGTCTCTGTTGCTTACACACACATCAGTGCTTTGAACAGACTCGAGTCTCCCTGTAGTTTTTCTTTGCCCCTCTTTGATCCATGTTAAAAGGTTAAGTTGGCTGTGGGGGATCGGGGTGTGTAAAGTTCATGTTAGAGCTTCTGCCTCACACAGATAAAACCCTCATGATGAAACACCAATATGACTCACATTACAGGTGATCACTTCACACAGGTGAGTGCCTTATACTACAGAAACAAGGTCATAATAAGAACCATTTTCAAATGTAATTATTACTTTTATTACTTATATTTGTGGACAGAAAGATGAACACCAAACAATAAAATGCAACCTATCAGTAGGGACAGGGGTTAAAGTTCCCCTATTATAGGCCTTTTCAGGTCTATTAAAGTAATTCCCTATACTGCTTCAATATGTTTACATCTTTTTTTTAAATACCTTTATTATTAATTATATTAGCATACAGTATAGCACATTACAACAGACATACTGATTTGCAACCAGGGTTGGGAGAAGTGACTTTAAAAATGTGTGCTACAATAGTTACTTGTAATAACATGTATTCAGTAACCTAATCTGAGCATCAAAATATAAAAGTTATGTAACCTGATTACTTCCTGTTACTTTTGGATGACCTCAATATCAAATGCAATGCAAATAAATACAAGAAAAAATATATATCGATAAGATAACAGAACAATGTGACCTTATTAAAGGTAGGTAAGAATGGAGAACCAGCTCAAGTGCGCTAGAATTTGAAAGTACGCAGCCGAAAAAAATCTGCCCCTTCCTTCAGACTTCCTTACAGAGCCCCTCCTCCAACACACACGAACGCGCACATGACCAATGAGGGCACGAGATAAGTTTGTGCACGAGATGGAAGGCTGACAGGCAGGTAGGCCATCCAGTTATTTTAGCCGGGCCGGCTAAAATGATTGGTCGTGCTTTTTACAGTACTACGGCTTCCACAGACGACATTTTTTTATGTATTTATTGTCAAAGCATTTAATGTATTAATTGCTATCGGGATGTTAAGAGCATTCCATGGAATATAACAAAAAGTGTTTCTGAAGTGAATTACCTACCCCACCTTTTAGTAACCATTATATAAAACTTAACCGGAAGCAGCGTGCCGCTCAGAGCTACCACCTAATGTCACATAGAAAAATGATTAATATACATTTTTAAATCTGATGGATATAATTGTTTTAATATTTGAAGCCGGGTACAGGCAGATGGAGACAGTTTGTCCTTATTTCCCCAGCAACCATTTGCACAGCTCTATAGAAGTGACAGAAAACACAGATGCCCCTGCTCATCACTGCTGTGAGAGGGACCTAGTGGTGGCACTGGTGGCACACTGCTCATCACTGTTATAGGAAAGCTTTGTACTACCTTCCTGCCAATTCATCTGCTCCCCTCTGTTTTTTTCCTCTTTTTTCGTTCTCATGGTTTCCCCTCACGTCATTTAGCCACTAGTGTATTTATTTTCTTGATTTCTTTCTTTTTCCCATACATCCATTAAACAATATCAAAAATGATCAATTAATTATATAAAATAATTACTTTATTTGCAAAAATACTGCACCTTCAAAACATACATATTAATGATACACCTGTTGGTATTTAACTTAATCGCCTTCCAATATGTCGTACATAACCCGACAAATCACAATTTAGACCCCGCCTACTTCAAAACCTCACATAAGGATTACTGAGGAGGTGTGTTCCCCCTTTAAAAAAAGATGGCTTCCAGGACTAAAACAAAGATTATGGTGCATACTGGTACATTCATGCAGCTTCTGCCTCTGCATGAATGTGTGTGAAATGTTAAATGCTGACTTGTGACTTGTAGACTAGAAAAGTGCTGTATAGATGCAGTCCGTTTAGGGGAGCCGGCGCAGAGCATAAATAAGATATGAGTTGGTGTACCATTACACACACACACACACACACACACACACACACACACACACACACACACACACACACACACACACACACACACACACACACACACACACACACACACACACACACACACACACACACACACACACACACCATTGACATTACCATTGCCACACTCTCCCATCAGAAGGAACTCAGGGCAAAGATTCCTTAGGGACAATGTTCACATTTGTCTTGATGTAGGGGGGCACAAGAATCCAAGTCACACCGTTCAGAAGTATGTGAATGAATTGAGCTGGGTGGGGTTATCTATAAACACACTCTGGTATGGGTATATGTATTTTATTCAACCGCAAACTGATTTATAAGGAGGTATACTCATTTAGTGTGAAAAGATGTAAAACTATGCATATGTTGCACCCCCGATCACGCATGTAGAGGCACAAAAAAGTAATATGAACCTGAAAATTAGCACAATAAGGCCCCTTTAAACCCTTGCTAAAAATAAGGAAATAACAAATACTAAAACAAGATTGGTACAAGTAATGAGTACAAATGTTTAAGACAACTAGCAGTATCAATATTTAAATAAATACAGGCTTTACAACAGTTTACTAATCCAGCTGTCAGAGTGAATACTATCTCAAACCTCATGATGTGCATGTTTGAAATCACCCTGAGAGGAAATAAAAAGCGATTAAGTGGCGTGTTCCCCCCTACATCACACAACACACCACAGAGGAGCTGTCATATTCTAAATTACACTTTAGTGCTCCAAAGGTAGAGCTCAGGATGGATGAAAAGGCAATAAGAGAGGAGGAGAGCTACATAAATCAACGTGTAAAATATAAAAGATAACAGCTCAACATAGCTGTACAGGCTGCAAAGATGCTGCTCTCACCTTTATTTATAGCTTGATGTCGCCTGCTGTGAAAGCAAAATATAATCACTACAGCTGGAAGTAGGAGGCATGATGGAAGCATAATGAGGCAGAGTCAACTTCTTCCTTTACACTTAGTTTGTAGTGATCATAACATACTGTGAACATACGGTGTAAAAGAACCAATACATTTTCCGATTTTAACCCATTCAATTACTAAAGTCAAAGTTGCACTTCATATTCACAATCAGATGGAACCTGGGGATTGTTCCTAAAATGAATTGAGAGTTATCAAAATAAGGAATGTGTCCTATAACCCTGAAATGTTATCACCTTGTCTCAAAGTCAACTGATTTTTAAACGTGTTGTGGTTAGGAGCCTGAAATAAAGTCTGTAGTTAACACAAGCTTAAAGGGCCCATGTCATGCTTTTCCGGTTATTACCCGTCCCCTTGTGTGTTATGTAGCTTTTTATGCATGTAAACGGTCTGCAGAGTCACAAACCCTCAAAGTACACCCTGTAGCGAGTAAAACTACCACAGAAAAGACCTGTCTATGCTGCCCCAGAACGCCTCGTTAGAGATTTCTCTTTTTCCATTTTTCTCTTCCTGGTCTAAGTGACGTAACGACGACCAATTGGTCAATCCGTGGAGCTCCTCACACACACACACTCACTCAGCGGCGAAACTGTGACGCGCTGGGGGGGGGGGTGCTAGTGGAGCCTCGCAGCGGCGAAACTGTGGCGCGCTTATACTGTAGGTGTGCCGCGTTTGGGGGTGCGGGTGCTAGTGGAGCCTCGCAGATGGGGGTGCTGCAGCCCCCTCAGCACCCCCCCTTCCCGCGTCCATGGTGCTCAGGCTGAGTTCAGGCTCATGTCTCGCTGTCTCGCAGAACCCACGCAGCAACCAGGAAACGACACCAGTAATAAAGCTCACACTGTCCGGTCCTCGATCCTCAAAGGGCGGAGCACGAGCACGGCACCCAGACCCCACGCAGCATTCTCATCTGTTTGTCATTACTGGTGTCATTTTCTGGTGTTCCGCTGTAACGGTGGTGGACTCATCAGAACAGAGTGGGCGAGCTGACCAATCAGAGCACAGTGGGCTCATAGGAAGGGGGGGGGCAGGAGCTCCAACAAGTTTAGGACAGAGAGTGAATACACATACTATACAGAGATGCTGTATGAGAAACCAATGTCATTTTGGAACATTGAACAATGTAAATCTATTTTAGTATACCTCAACAATGGAATTATGATCAGTAGAAATGGCCATGACATGGGACCTTTAAGATGTTTTCACGTTATATTCTACGACATAAAATACGTCAGTAGATAGATACTCAACTCGTGAATGTCGTTAACGTAATCAAACACAAGTCTGCCTGTAGCTTAGATGGTGGTGATGTGAGCCATGCACCCAAACATGTACGTTTTATAAATGTGTATTAACCATAGAGCTTATTTCTGCAATATATATCAAAATTACTGGAAAAATCTATTTTTTTTCTTGAGGGACCCCTTGCAATGCTAACTTCTGCCTCGTTAGGCCTTGTTAGGCCAGGCTCACTTTATGCTGTGTTTCCATTACAGTTTAGGAACTGGGGTAGTATCTATAGTAACGCAGTGTAGGCGGAGCCGTGACGTCATCTTCAATGCGAAACACAAATCCAACATCAGCCGTTAGCCCTCAGAGCTCACAGCTCCTCATAGCTGTTCAGAAACTAGACAAAAGTTAAACAAGTACAAACCACAGACTGTCTGTGTCATGGCGAATGCAGTCGCTGGTTTATTTATGTCTGTATAGACCGTTGTTGTGAGTGTGGACGGTCGGAGCATATACTGCGTTAGCTTAGCCAAGCTCCATTCAGAAAACACACATTTTAAAAGGTTTTTCGCCTGCCGTCTGTCTGCAGACTTGTCGAAGCATTAATTCATGGTTTTTACTAACCGGTATCAGTATGTTGTTACTTCGGCATCATTTTGAAACGTGTATTACAATTAAATCACGGTCAAATATGTTCATTTTGTTGTAGTTGCCAGCGATTCTCTCACTAGTTTAGCATACTCAGCCCGGTTGTTGGCCCGGAAAGAACCTCGATTTTGGAGAGCCAGAAAACTGTGAAAAAGTACCCGCTAGCCGGAACTACGCCTAGTGGAAACGCAACCAAAAACAGGCCGTGCACGACACGGCACGCTTAAACTGCGCTCCGCGCTGTAGTGGAAATGCGCCATTAGACATCCCTCATATCCCTCTATTCCAGCCCTGTTTAGAGAAACGCGGATTTTGGGTCCTTAGCTTGAAAAAAAAAAAAAGAGGAGGCGGAGCTAATGCCTGATCAGAATTCTACCGGCGATAAAGGGGACCTATCATGCAAAATGCACTTTTTGATGTCTTTTATACATAAATATGTGTCCCCGGTGTGTCAGGGAACTCACGCAGCATCAGAAAATAAAACCCTCTCTCTTTTCCTCCGTACCCAAATCTCTAAAAACGGGGCTACGGAGCTGATCCAGATTTGCGTCCGATATGACGCAATATCGGAAATGTGGACCCACGGCACTATCAGAAAGTTGCTATCAGAAACAATGCCCGACTGTTTTGGACGTAATATGGTCGGTGTTTACATTAGCTAACCTGTACTGGAGAGCATGTGTGTGAAGAAGCTGGATATAAAAAGGAACTTTGTGGTATAACCGGCAAGAGAGAAAGCCTTTGAGCTCCATACTGTTTCAGAAATAATCCTTGAAAATCCATGATATGGCGTTTCATCACGGCAGTATTTAGTTTAGACAGTAGCTGCCGGGTCCTGCATGAGCTCAGCCCCCTCCTTCTTTTTTTTAATCAATTTTTTTATGAGGCATGGCTAGAATGGGTGATCTGTTTGGTATTTGAGCAAAACACTTCATAGACATGTTTTTTATATAATGGTATATATCTGAGACCTATGCTATTGCCTAAAAATAGCATGATAGGTCCACTTTAAATTCTGCTGTGATAAAACGCCATCCTGTTCTAAACCACATCAAGGATTATTTCTGAAACAGTATGGAGCTCAAATTATTTTTCTCTTGCGGTTTTACCACAAGGTGAGTTCCTTTTTTTATTTCCTGCTTTTTAAACACATTTGCTCTCCAGTACGGGTTAGCTCTGAGTGTTAGCGATGCTTGCTAATGTACAAAAATACCATATTACGTCCAAAACACGTCTTGGACGTTTCTGATAGCAACTCTCTGTGGGTCCACCATCCGAAATTAGGTAATATCGGCAGCAAATCTGTATCCGCTCGTTGTACCCCCGTTTTTAAAAGATGTGGGTACGGATGAAAAGAGAAAGGGTTTTATTTTCTGATGCTGCGTGAGTTCCCCGACACACCGGGGACACATATTTATGTAGGCCCGAGAAAAAAAAGTGCCTTTTTTTTTGTGATTTCCTACCTATTTAGGGTTAAAAAAACATTTTGCAATTTAGACTTTTTTAATTTAATTTTTAAATGTAACAGTATGTCCACTGTAGATGACGTCATTTTTGTTTGAAAAGACAGCCAAAATGAACAGATAGACTATGTAACGTATTATGGTTATAGAGTGATTGTTATGATTTGAGTTTTATGTGTTAAGTTTTGGGGTTTATTTTGCTGTTCTGTCCTCCCTGTCTCTTGTCTGGTCCTTCTCCCTGTGTTTTCCTCCCTGTCTCTTGTCAGGTCCTTCTCCCTGTGTTTTCCTCCCTGTCGTTAGTTTCCCTGGTGTGTCTGATTGTCTGATTGTGTTCACCTGTTGCCCTTGTGTTTCTCCTCCCCTGCCCGGCTGTTTCTCGTCTCGTGATAACCCCTCTCTGTATTTAGTCTTGTATTTCCCTGTGTTCCCCTGTCGGTTCATTGTTTGTCTTGGACTGTGTCACGGGGTAGTGTTCTGTTTTTTTGCCAGCTTTTGCCTTGAAATAAAGGATTTTTTCTTTGAAATCTGCATTTGGGTCCTGCCTGCTTCACTCAACCGTAACAGAATGAACCGACCATAATGGACTCAGCAGTTTATTTTTCGTTGGCTCTCCAGGCGGAATGTCTCGGGTACTCTCTAGAGTACATTTTTTATACCTGGGTGGAAGCCTCATCTAGACTGGGTAAGGAGGCTGCATTGAAGGAGGCACGCCAGGAGGTTGCTCGCAAGCCCTGGCTCAGGAGCTTGCTGCTTGAGTGGCTACAAACTTTCACAAGCAGCCCTGAAAGCTTGTCACAAGCCTCTAACCCTTTCCTGGGGTCTGGCCTGGCCTTGGGAGGTCCGCGGATCCTCCAGAAGTTTACTGGAAGATGCAAGGACAGGATTCCAGTACCAGCCCCAGCAGCCATGGTTCCGGCCCCAGTTCCGGCCCCAGCAGCCATGGTTCCGGCCCCAGTTCCGTGCCCAGCAGCCATGGTTCCGACTCCAGTGCCGGCCCCAGCAGCCATGGTTCCGGCCCCAGTTTCGGCCCCAGCAGCCATGGTTCCGGCTCCAGAACCGGTCCACACAGCCATGATCCAGGCCTCTGTTCTGGCCCCAGCAGCCATGGTTCCGGCCCCAGTTCTGGCCCCAGCAGCCATGGTTCCGGCCCCAGTTCTGGCCCCAGCAGCCATGGTTCCGGCCCCAGTTCTGGCCCCAGCAGCCATGGTTCCGGCCCCAGCAGCCATGGTTCTGGCTCCAGTTTCGGCTCCAGTACTGGTGAAACGGCCGACGCCAGCTCCCCGTGTCCTGTCGGCGTACCGGCCGACTCCAGCACCTCGTCTCCTGTTGGCTCTCCGGCCGACGCCAGTCCCCCGTGTACTGTCGGCGTACCGACCGACTCAAGTCCCAACTCAAGTCCCAACTCAAGTCCCTACTCAGGTCCCAACTCAAGTCCCTACTCAGGTCCCTACTCAAGTCCCTTCTCTAGTCCCTCCTCTAGTCCCCACTCAAGTCCCTTCTCGAGTCTCCTCTCGAGTTCCCTCTAAAGTTCCTTCTCAAGTCCCCTCTCGAGTCTCATCTCGAGTTCCCTCCCGAGTCTCCTCTCAAGTCTCCTCTCGAGTTCCCTCTCAAGTCTCCTCTCAAGCCCTCTCTCAAGTCCCTTCTCAAGTCCCCTTTCGAGTCCCATCTCAAGTCCCTTCTCGAGTCCCCTTTCAAGTCACCTCTCGAGTCCCTTCTCAAGTCCCTTCACAAGTCCCCTCTCGAGTCCCCTCTCAAGTTCCGTCTCAAGTTCTCTCTCGAGTCCCCTTTCGAGTTCCCTCTCAAGTTCCCTCTCGAGTCCCTTCTCGAGTTCCCTCTCAAGTTCCTTCTCCAGGCCCCTCTCGAGTCTCCTCTCGAGTTCCCTCTCAAGTCACCTTTCAAGTCTCCTCTCGAGTTCCCTCTCGAGTTCCCTCTCGAGTTCCGTCTCAAGTCACCTCTCGAGTCCCCTCTCAAGTCCCTACCCAATGTCCTGGTCCGTTGGAGGTTCCGCTGGGGGTCCTGCCAACTCCATGTCCTGTCCCGTTGGGGGCCCCGCTGACTACTCTTCTACCGGGGGTCCTGCCAACCCTATGTGTGCTGTGCTGTGCCGTTGGGGGTCCAGCCGACACCTGTTTCGTCGGAGGTCCTGCCAACTCAATGTCCTGTTCTGTTGGGGGTCCCGCTGACTACTGTTCTGCCGGGGGTCCTGCCAACTCCATGTCCTGTCCCGTTGGGGGTCCCGCCGACTACTCTTCTGCCGGGGGTCCTGCCAACCCTATGTCCTGTGCCGTTGGAGGTCACGCCGACTACTCTTCTGCCGGGGGTCCTGCCAACCCTATCTCCTATGCCGTTGGAGGTCCCGCCGACTACTCTTCTGCCAACCCTATCTCCTGTGCCGTTGGAGGTCCCGCCGACTACTGTTCTGCCGGGGGTCCTGCCAACTCCATGTCCTGTGGCGTCGGGGGTTCCGCTGAGGGTCCTGCCGACTCCACGTCCAGTATCGTTGGGGGTCCTGCCAACTCCTTGTCCTGTGTCGTTGGGGGTTCCGCTGAGGGTCCTGCCAACTCCATGTCCTGTGTGGTTGGGGGTTCCGCTGAGGGTCCTGCCAACTCCATGTCCTGTTTCGTTGGGGGTTCCACCGGATTTCCTGCCAACAGCTGATCCTGTCCTGTTTGAGGTTCCGCCAGCACCTGTTCCACTGGGGGTCCTGCCAACTCTGTGTCCTGTCCTGTTGGAGGTCCCGCCGACACCTGTTCCACCGGGGGTCCTGCCAACTCTGTGTCCTGTTCCGTTGGGGGTCCAGTCGACACCAGCCCTTGCTCCATCCGGGGTCCCATTGACACCAGCCCATGTCATGTCCAGGATCCTGTCTACGCCTGTCCCGTCGGCTCCGGTTCCTGTCCGGCCGACACTCGGTCCTGCCCGGCCTCCTGAGCTGTCCCGGCAGCGCCTTCCTGCCCGTCCTCCGGAGCTGTCCCGTCACCACCTTCTTGTTCGCCCTCGAGCCCGGCCCCCTGACTCCCCCAGCCGCGGCCTTCGCCCTCGGGCCCGGCCCCCTGACTCCCCCAGCCACGGCCTTCGCCCTCGGGCCCGGCCTCCTGACTCTTCCAGCCGCGGCCTTCGCCCTCGGGCCCGGCCCCCTGACTCTTCCAGCCGCTGCCTTCCCCCTCATGCCCGGCCCCCTGAGTTCGCCCGCTGTGGCCTTCGCCCCTTTTTGAACTCTGCCTTGCCCCCGGGCCGTCCGCCCGAGCCCCCCTTCTCGGCCTCTGCCTTGCCCCCGGGCCGTCTGCCCGAGCCCCCCTTCTCGGCCTCTGCCTTGCCCCCGGGCCGTCCGCCCGAGTCCCCCTTCTCGGCCTCTGCCTTGCCCCCGGGCCGTCCGCCCGAGACTCTTTCCTGGTCCTCTGCCTTGCCCCCGGGCCGTCCGCCTGAGACCACCTCCTGTTCCTCTGCCTTGCCCCCGGGTCGTCCGCCCGAGACCCCTTCCTGGTCCTCTGCCGTGCCTCCGGGCTGTCAGCCCAAACCCGTCCTCCGGACCCCCTCCACCCACCCTTTTTGGAAATGTTGGACTTTCAGTAGGGACGTCTGGAATCCGTCCCTTGAGGGGGGGGTTATGATTTGAGGTTTATGTGTTAAGTTTTGGGGTTTGTTTTGATTGTTCTGTTCTCCCTGTCTCTTGTCTGGTCCTTCTCCCTGTGTTTTCCTCCCTGTCTCTTGTCTGGTCCTTCTCCCTTTGTTTTCCTCCCTGTCTCTTGTCTGGTCCTTCTCCCTGTGTTTTCCTCCCTGTCTCTTGTCTGGTCCTTCTCCCTGTGTTTTCCTCCCTGTCTCTTGTCTGGTCCTTCTCCCTGTGTTTTCCTCCCTGTCTCTTGTCTGGTCCTTCTCCCTGTGTTTTCCTCCCTGTCGTTAGTTTCCCTGGTGTGTCTGATTGTCTGATTGTGTTCACCTGTTGCCCTTGTGTTTCTCCTCCCCTGCCCGGCTGTTTCTCGTCTCGTGATTACCCCTTCCTGTATTTAGTCTTGTGTTCCCCTGTCGGTTCATTGTTTGTCTTGGACTGTGTCACGGGGTAGTGTTCTGTTTTTTGCCAGCTTTTGCCTTGAAATAAGGATTTTTTTCTTTGAAATCTGCATTTGGGTCCTGCCTGCTTCACTCAACTGTAACAGTGATATTAATACAAGAATACATTCACCTTTATTTAAAACATAAATAAGTAATTGATCTGAACATTGCTGTTTATTTGGTCTCTAAAAAACTAGTTTGGTTTTTGGTGAATCTTTCCAGATCTTCAAAGACTTTGAGTCAATGTACTGGGAAAAGTACCTCATTGACTCCAGTCTGCACGGGCTGTAGGGTCATCTTGACTAGTTTTATGGATGTGGTCTCCACTTGACCATGCTCATAGAAACAAAGCTTGCATTCCTGAGGCCATTCTCATTTTTCATGGCTCCACTTAAAATAAAAACAACAATAAGACATACGTGCTACTCTTGGCCCACAGAGGGACATGTCTTTCCAGCTTGTCCCTATCTGTCTCTATGTCTGTATCTGTGCGCTGATGGAGCCTCCTGCATCTTTCCCCCCCTTCTTCTTGACCCTCTTCTATCCCAGGTGTGAAATCCTCATCTCTCTCATCATCTGAGAGCTCCAAATCTGAATCTCCCTTAACTATCTGGTACAGAAAATGTCTGCTTCAGTTCCGTCTCCTGCAACAATATTGAGTCATTAAGTCCATGAAGACGGTCCTGACGTCCACTAGAATGGACATTTATAAAAGAGCTGTTATTTCAAAACTTGAATTATTGAATTGCTTTCAGAACTAATTATATAGTTCCTCACATGTTAATAAACAAGAACATATTTGATTTTCATGTTAAAAATTACAATTATTCAACAATATTTGACTTCTCCTGCTTCCATGACATTTTGTTTTTGGTATGCCAGCCATTTTGGATGAAAAGAAAGAGGAACTTCCCAGCATGCAATTTTAACCAATGACATATCACTGGAAAGACCAGGATGTCCTCTGTACAGTACATCAGAGATTGATAGAGTAGCTCAAAAGACTAAAAGGAGATGCATGTTAACAAAATGTCCACTACAGTGGACATTTTCAATGGGCTGGGTCCCAGGAGGATAAAAGACATCAAAAAGTGCATTTTCCATGATAGGTCCCCTTTAACAATCGTAAATACTTAATAGGTTTGTTTTTGACAAAGGAGTTTTCTTTTCTCTAACGCTTGGCCAATGCTCTGATTGAAATGTCCTGAGTCTTACATCATGTCTGAGGATCAAGGGTTATGTGACTTTTATGTGAAGGTTTTCTTTTTTGAGGTTCAGCTTTATGTGTCATGTTAGCCGATCCATCTGTCTTTGTTATTTAGTATTGTCTCGTCTTTTTCACAAACTTTTTTTCCCATTTTGTTGCATTCTTCTCTGAAGTACTTTTAGTGGTTTACCACATATACAAAGGGCATTTAATGTGAGACATATGGGGTGGAATAAAGACAGGAGCTCACATTTGAACCATCAATCCATGCAGTTTAACTGGAATTTTAATTCAGAGCGGGTAAAGCTTCAAGTGACATCTTTTTAGAAGACTCAAATACCCCAAAAATATTAAGCTTTAGAAATGTGTCATTCAGACGGTAAACATCAGCTTTATTAAACTCCTTTATCTTTTGCTTACTGCTGTGCTATTCAGCAATTTGCATGGACAGGTACTTACAATTAAAATATATATTTACATACTTCAGTCCAAAAAGCTTCCTGAATCCAGTCCAGAGACTATTGGCTGGCAGATATTTGTAATCCCTCTAATAAAAGCAGAAACACTTATCTCACAAAAACAGACAAATCAATCACTCCTGCAGCAGGACGGTTGCTTTGTCATTTCACTCAAACTTTTTTTTTTAAACTCCTCCAATGGAACAAAGAGATGTGTTCAGCTTAATAAACGTTATCAGTTATTATAAGACCCCCTTTGACTCTACTGTAATAATGACTGCGGATGATTGCAAGCTGTAGTGATAATTGTTTTCCTTGATAATGACGTAGCTTATAGAAAATATGAATCTGATAAACATCTATTCATGACTTAACTGTTAATGTGAGCAGCCAGATATTTTTTTCATAACCCAATATTACCAGCATAAGAAATAGAAAAACATCAACTCTACCCGAAATATGTCTTCTGTCTGTGCTTTAACCGGTCAAAAACTCTGTGTCAACTGAGATTTCTTTGCAAATATTCAAAGAATGAATGTAATTTTAAACATATTTGCATAAAACAGTAATTATCATAAGGGTCAAGATGACATTAGCCTGACCAAAAAAAAAAAGCCCAAAGCTAACTGGTAACAGATTACAGTTTACAGGTAACAGCTAACTGGTAACGTTAAACGGCTAACAGCTAACCCATAAGGGCAAACAGCTAACTCTTACATTGTGTCTTGGTGTCCCTGCTAGCTTTGCTGTCAATACATGTACAGTACACTGACTATCGTAGCTTTTTAGCAAATACTTAAATACCTCTGAAGGTCACATTTGACTGTTAACCGGATGACTCGTGATTTAAGTAGACTTTGATAGATTGGTCCATTGGTCATTGCGTTACATTGAGTGTCTGCTGAGCTCTTTGATTGGCTGAACCATTAAAATTTGTTAGGCTTCTGTTACTCAAAACCTATTTTGCTGCAGTATGATCTTTATTTGATTAAAATGTCATCTTTAAAATCAGCTTATCAACCAGCATGGTGTGTTTCAGTTGTTGGCTCAGCCGGTCACAGGTCTCTGTTGACGTGTAGCTTCTTGTCTCTGATGTGCTGGAGAAGGATCTTCCCTCTCTGCTCCACAGTGTGGATGAGAGTCCTGAGGCCGCTGGCACCACCCTGGCTGTCCCAGAACTCCCTGTCTGTGTACAGGGAGCGCAGCAGAAGACTCTCCAGACAGCCTGACTGCAACACCGACACTGCATTCTCTGGAAACCTGACAACAAACACAGCATTATGTTTGATGAGTTATAGATTCGATACAGCTGCACATGTCAAATCCTCGAGTCTAGAGGCTGTAAAATGGTATTGGAACACATTTTTAGAAATTCCAGATATATCTTAAAACTAGCATTGGTTTGGTCACACACATTTCGGTGAATTTCATTGCCTCTCCAGGAACCGTGCCTGGATGACTGCCGCTTCAACTGTGTTTTTAGGAAGACCAGTGTCCAGTATAATATAATTAAAGTCAATTAATATTCACTGAATCTTGGACGTCACAAGTGGGCTGAACGAATACCAAAGCGCTATGAACCCAATTTGAACAGATTTTTCTGAGATTTAGATGTAATAAACAGATTTAGAGGATAACAAAATAACTACATCATGATGGGGATATGCGAAAGGTCTAAATTCATGCTTTGTCAGGAACCAACGTAAGGACGTCAGTGATGACAGGAGCCATCCCAACTCAAGCAGCGTCACACTCATTTTGTCGCTCAAGTTGAAAAACATCAACTCTCGCTGATACACAAATACTGTAAGTTACATAATTCGCATAATTCAAGTCTTTGCATGGACTTTAAATCTAATCACGGCGCAATCGTGAAACATTTCCTTACATCAGTGTTTCCCTGTGCCTGCGGTGAGCCCAGAAGAGTTTCTGACGTCTGTGTGGTGTAGCGTATTGAGCCTGCATGGTTGAATGAAGCAATAAATATCTCAAATATGCCCCCCCCCTCTATTTTAAACATGATAGCCTATCATTTGTACTCACTCATCAATGCCCTCGACCAGCCTGAAGTTCAGGTTGTTGGCGGACTGCTGCGGTCTGCCTGCGTTGTCTATGAACACCAGTCTGGAGGGATCAGCCCTCCTCACCTGAACGCACACACACACACACACACACACACACACACACACACACACACACACCACACACACACACACACACACACACACACACACACACACACAACACCACACACACACACACACACACACACACACACACACCACACACACACACCACACACACACACACACACACACACACACACACACACACACACACACACACACACACACACACACACACACACACACAACACTGAATAACATACAATAAAAATATGAATGTTGGCTGAATTCCATTTAGCTGCTTCAGTGTCAGGGTCAGAGCAAGGTCTGTTCTGTTCTGTAGGCTAATACTTTAAGTGTGAATCTATACACCTACTGCCTGAATCTGCTTTATGGTTTTCACTTTCTTTGCTTCATTTGTTCTGTTTTTAATTCAGCAGGTGAACCTATATGTTCATAGAATAGTGTGTGTGAGCTTAAAGGTAGGGTAGGTAATTCTCTTCAGAAACACTTTTTGTTATATTCCATGGAATGCTCTTAGCATCCCGATAGCAATGAATACATTAAATGCTTTGACAATAAATATATACAAATGTTTCATCTGTGGAAGCCGTGGCGCTGTAAAAACCCGGCCCGGCTAAAATAACTGGATGGCCTGCCTGCCTTCAGCCTTCCATCTCGTGCACAAACTTATCTCGTGCCCTCATTGGTCATGTGTGCGTTCGTGTGTGTTGGAGGAGGGGCTCTGTAAGGAAGTCTGAAGGAAGGGGCAGATTTTATTCGGCTGCGTACTTTCAAATTCTAGCACTCGAGCTGGTTTCTCCATTCTTACCTACCCTACCTTTAACTGTGTGTATTAAACTAAAACGGAGCATTTTCTGTCAGCTCTGATTTTATTTCTGATTCTTTAAACTGTAGTTTGTGTCCATGTGTTTCATCGTTGGTGTATGTTTGGTCGTGCAGTGAAACTGTTCCTCTCTCAGGTGTGGAACTTCTCAACCTGCTGCCACATTTCCATCCCACACTGGAATACTAAATACTCATTCTGACTTTGGTCTAGCCTTTTGGAAACTGAGCCAATATTGACTTACACCTGCATGCCTCATGCAGGACTTCTGCCTGAAATGAAAAAACACTGAGCAGAAAACTAATTTGATCCTAAATATCTTGGTTTCTTCTTTTCTATGGTCACATTGTTCTGTTGTCTTAGATAACACACATCTTATTTATATTTATTTTCTCTTGTATTTATTTGCATTGCATTTGATATTGAGGTATACTAAAATAAATGGAAAGTAATCAGTTGACATTAATTTTATATTGTGACTTTTATAGTATGATTAAGTTACTGATTACATTTGTACAGGTAATTTGTAATTGGAACATAATACATTTGAATTGTAACCCTCCCTGTTAATGACACCAGTTCTCTCTCTCTTAATGTGTTCTTGCATGTGGAGTTGAAATATGATCAGTATTGTGTGTAAGACATGCCAGGATGTGAACCAGCAGCAGTTCCTTGGTGTTGCCACACTTGGTGTACAGCAGGTTCTCCACACAGAGGTCTGTTGGGTCGGGTTTAAAGCCACAGCAGTACCTGTCCAGCCGGTCATTTACCTGCAGCAACACACAGAGCACAGGGGTTAGCCGGGAGAGACTGAGGAACTGCTCGGGTTGCATTGCACTGTTTGTCTCTGGAAGGAGTCAGCGAGGCGCTGGGATTGTTTTCAGCTTGTTAGTGTGTCAGGGACAGATTGTGTCACCGTAATCTGTGCAAGATGCAGTCACAAGACTAAACAAATATCTAGAAGCTAGGCTCGGAAAAACTAAATTATCTTAATGTTGTTTGTTTTGTGCACCACTTTATATGGTGGTTGGGCATTATCTTCAAGATAGATAGATAAATAGATAGATAGATAGATAGATATATATATACTTTATTAATCCCAAATTGGGACATCTAAGGTGACTTTGACTGGTTAAACCATGATCACACTTTAAACTGATTTCAAACTATAAACTGAGACCATTTCAAACATGTTGACTGCTCTGAGCGTCCATCGATTTTCCCTCAGAAGAATCTGCCTGTTAGCAGTCTGCAGGAGTGTACATTTCAACTTCCACTCCAATTGTCACCTTATCCAGAGTGTGCCTATCCTCCCTAGGGTGTCTTCCCCTGCTCTGGTGTTTGTGAATGATTCCTTCACGCTGCTCCTCTGCCTTTGGTGTTCGGTTTCCTGCTGTCACAGCCCAGGGAGGTGTTAACAGAGCAGATAGGAACAAGTGTTTAGAGGCACTCATCGACTCAGCAGATCAATAGAAAGTTATTAGAGCTTGGCCCTGTAACAGGGAGTGACCTCTGGCAGCGAGGGGAAGAGAGCTGCCTCATGGGTTATCATATTCAACCCTACACCCACTGTAGAGGGGGTTTGGATACACATTCTGTCTTAGTGTGCAGGCAAAACTAAATAGGACAAAATGACCAGGTGGTAAAATCAGTGTGACTGCAGTTCAATACAAAGGTGCAAACACAACTGGCTGTTCAGAGGACAGTATTAGTTTATTATCATATAAGACAAAGGAAAGCAGCAAATCAATTCATTCATTAAATAATAATTTGGCTTGACCTGAATGATCTGATTACAACAGACTCTCTTTTATTTTTTCATTATAAAATAAGTTTTGTTTTAATACGTGTAAGATTTGTGTCAGTGTTAAAGAGGTTGGAAGCTGATTAATTACACTTTCATGTTTCAGCATCTGGTCCCTAACAACAGGTTCAGAGCTCATCGTTTTGACACTTTCCCATTATATACTTGATATATGATTTATAAATTAAATATGATTGAGTATTTACTCTTAAGTACTTCAGTCAGCCATGAATGCTTTGATCTTTGAGCAATAGAGTGCCACAGTGACGCGTCCTAAAACAGGTCTGTGGTTGACACAAATTGAAGAGACAGATCACGTTTTGTTCAGCCGGATAATATCCACATTATAAAACTAGGGTAGACATGTGGATATTATCCGGCTGAACAAAACGTGATCTGTCTCTTCAATTTGTGTCAACCACAGACCTTATTTCGAGCTATTTCCCAAAATCCTATGGAGAAATTGCATTGGTTTTTGTCGAAGGAACCTGAAGTGGTAAAATGCTAATTACTTCCGGGTTTTAGGACGCGTCACTGTGGCACTCTATACGTTAAAAGGAAAAGTGGCTGAAAAAGACATACTGTAGTGCCCAATTTTTAGGGAAATTCAACCGCAACCCTGGTTTTGTTCTATAAATACTTCCCTCTGTTTTTGGGTTGGCGCTGATAGGGACTTCATCATTAGCTGCACAGCTGTTGACAGGGGCTTAAACACAGTGTCATGATATACAGTCTCAAAGTTTTGTGAACGTTTTTGCAATTTTGTAAAGTTACAGGTTTTTTAAGACACGACTGGCTGAGCTCAAGAAAGGGATCATGGTGTCTGAACTGTTTAAGGGGGCCGATGCAAATGCACTGTTTTTGACATAAGATAAGAATATTGTTTGACATGAAATGAATAACCTTAGCTATGCATAGAAAATACAAATACCAATAAAATATCATCAATCAATAAATCAATATCAACATCAATGGATTTCCATTACATATCTCACTTGATTTGGTAGCATAAACCTGAAATACCTGATGTGTTAGGCATATGACTCAGTAATTGTGTTTTGTTTAACCTGTTTTAACATTTCAGTGTTTTAAAAAAAAATATTGTACTGAGAGCTGATATTCTGAATTAGTTTTATATTAAAGTTGATAAGTTTAGAAATAGTAAGCAATGTGTTGAGGACAACAGCAGGTTTACATTTATTTTCCTTGACAGAGAAACTGCTATGAAGTGCACTTAAACTTCAAGAATCTTGAGTGCACAGATTATTTGGGGTATATCGTCTTTAAAAAGTTTTACCTGTGATCTTACAAGGTTTTTAAGCTTTAACTCCAGTTAGGGTTGTTTTTGTGGTTTCATTTTGAAATCCCGTTAGTGTTGTTGTGGCAGCCATTATCAATGTTAATCACCATTCAACCTGCTAAAGGCCCATTGGTTTGTGTTGAGAGCAATTTGCAGGCTGGCAGGAGTGGCTATCACAGCTGTAGCCAACTTGGTGATCAAGCCTGTGTCCTTATAAACCAGCCTTTTCCTGAAGCACCAGCCATGCCAAAGCAAGACAAAGGAGTTTCGTAGACAGCAATCTATCACATAACCATTTGAACTAGAACAAAAAAATATGACCCATTATGCAGACATCCAGTTGAACTCTTCTGCTCCACTTCAATGTGCTAGGTGACGCCAGCATTAGCTGCTTACAGAAACCTAACTCCTTCAGCTTACTTTGAATTGACTGATTTGCTGGACTAAACTTCAGTCAAACATGCGTTTCTGTATAATCCAATTAAATTACAATACATTTACTTACCCAGTTCCAGTATGTCTCCCCTCCTCCATAGCTCTTGGTGATCTACTGTATGTAGACTCTGTCCTCTTTTCTCACTACCCCAAATCCCTTTAATTTGAACATGCCACTGTTCTGTGTAGTACTGCTGTCAATGTACGAGTCATGTTGTGTGTGTGGTCTTCTGTGCACACATGTGGGTAGGTACTGAGCGTGAGCGTGGTACAGAGCTTACCTGTAATAAGAAGTCGAAGAGAGCCAGTCTCCCCCACTCTGGTTGGTCTACTCCCACACAGGGCGCTGTCTTCAGGTTTGCTTCACTCCCAGAGTGGGCCTGCAGCAGCTTCTGGTACCTGGCCCAGCTGAGAGGTACTGAGTTCTGGTCATTGTCTTTATCAGCCAGGTGTTTAATGTCTGGATCCCACCACACAACAGGTCTGGGTGTGCCGCTGATATATCGGTACGGTAAAATGTCACTGTGGAAAGTCCTCAGCACAGCAGGGAGACTCCTGTTGAGTCCCAGCACCCGGTCCAGGTGGAAGGAGAACACTTCAAACCAGTCGTCGGTGCGTTTGACCAGGGAGCAGAGCCCCTGCTGGCAGCGCTCACTGTGGGTCTCTGCATGGCTTTGGGAAGGTGGATCACTCTTCTGTGAGGGAGAAATACACTTTTACAACTCTTTACATTTAGTTTTTATTTATAAAACACCTTTTTGTTTTAGACACCTAGCCCAATACCTGGTGCCTCAGGTAAAAGCTAAGAATATTTTCGTTGGAATATCCTCACTCTGTAGATACAATTTGTATATGTAAGTAAAACAATCAAAAAACCTTTTAGCCAGCAGTTAAAGAGAAATATTGCCTGATATTATGTGGATAATACTGAAGTGTGCGTTATATTGACAATGATAGCTGATGATTCCAGGCATTGGAAGCTCCTCGCCCTCAACTGTAATACTCTGTCACGGTCCAACCCATGTCTCTGACTCCTAATGTTTTCCATAGACCCAATTCCAAACCGGAATTATATACCCGGGTCTAGTCTAGAAAACTGTAAAAGTGTTGATTTAATTGTTAAGTTTTGTATGTTTACAGGAACTGGTACAAAAACCAGGCAGCTTCCAAACATCAGATTTTCAGATTCTTCAATCAGATGTGAGTGTGACTACAGTCACAGTTCACTCCGTCACAAAGTGGAATTGGGCCTTAGTTTCCCCTTTTCCCTGTGTGTGCCGTGGGTTTGGCTTTCCTTGCAGGCAGCAGGCTGATTGCGGGCCCCTTTCAGACATGCTCAGCTGTCCATCATCATCCTATCAACACAGCATATCTACTACAGTCCTCCAGCAACTGGAGTTTCCTTGCCAGAGTATTTTCCTGTGTTTTGATGCTAATATTTCTCTTTGTGCCACCAGTGGATTATCAGCTCACCTGCCAACGGACCCTCCCGACAGCCTGCTTGCTTCTCCCTTTGCCACACATTAGGCTTCAAGCCTCACCTGCCTGCCTCCCCTTCCATACCTCCACTATCCTGCCATATCTAGCCCTTCCCTCATCTCTTGACTGAGTACAACCTCTGTAAATCTGTAAAACTTCATTCCCTCTCGAGTCTGTGTTCTGCGACTGGGTCCAGTTTATATAGTAACCTTAACACAGCTGCGGTGAAAACTGCACAGCGCATCACTAGGACATAGCTGCCAAAAAGAGCTACATATATAAAAACATATCATCTACAAACAGTTAATTCCAAACAGTGTATCTGTGTACCTGCTGGGGTGCAGGAGGATCCAGTGCCACTTGGAGCACCTGTCCATGTGCTGGCACCCTGGCCTTACTGACCACCTGGCCCCCTGCCAGGAGCTCCATCTTCTGGATGTCCTCCTTGCTGAGCCAGGGCTGGAGCTCTGGGCTGACCCTGATCCTCCTCAGGTCACTGCCTGGGAAGTCCTGCTCTCTGAAGCTCCGACACCAGGCGCCCTCCTTTTTCTTCATGGCTGTCTTTTGGTTGGACAAAGCCGAGCCAGGATTCTTTTCCTTCTCTTCCGAGGGATTGTGTTGTTTTTTCAGATCCCTAGAGGACTTTTTCACAGCCTGCCAATCCTTAGCGACTTTGCCAGATTTCCCAGAGTGATTTGTTGCTGGTCTGTTGTTTTCCTTGTGATGTTGACCTAGCTTTGCACTTTGTATTGGTGTGTCTGCTTTCCTGTGCCATCTGACTGCCTGTCTGTGTGCAGCCTGACTGCCATTTACCCGTGCAGAGTGCTTCACCACAGCACTGTGGTCGCTTGGCTTAATTCTATGTTTTGGCCCTGTGTTGTTAACTGTAAACCTAGAGAGATTGGCGCCTGCCAATTCTTTTCGTTTTGAAGCAATGCCATTGTTTTTATGTTTATTTCTGACAAAGTCTGGGTGACCTCTGTCTTTTATGTTGTTTTTGTCCTCAGGAGCAACAGGTTTAGCTGGCACTGAATGTTTAAATGAGTGTTTTGGAGAGGGTTTCCAGGTCCTGCTCTGGATGTGAGTGAGTTGCTGCTGGTTAGAAGAAACAGGGGGTGAATTCATGTCTCTGGGCCTGGGTCTCAGCTCCCCGGTGGAGCTCAGGGCTCGGGACGACCTCCAGTCCATGTCAGAGCGCGGCAAAGGACGGGGCAGGGTCATAGCCATCACAAAGATCGCGAGGAAGAGGAGGAAGAGGGGAAAGAGGAAGAGCAGCCCCTTTTGACCACAGCAAAGTTTTGACCACATGCGCCAGGCCTGTGAGAAAAAAATAGACAAAAAGAACCATGATTATAACGGGGTGGTAGCATACATCTCAAAGATAGCTTTTGCACTAAACAGAATGTAGCGGGAGGGGTTAACCAAAGGCTGCACTGAGAGCAAATGAGTCACACTGAACATGGGAAGGGAGCAAAACACACTGTGCTGAGGAGTGAAATCACAACAGACATGTGTAACCTTTGAGAATTTGCTGACAGAGGGAGCATAGCTTAAACATCTACACAATTCTGAATATACAAGTATCAGAATATAAAGCTTGTTGAGGCCTGCTCTGTGTTTCTTGTAATTTCCAGCGGAATAGGACTCATCCAGGTGAGACTAATATAATTGTGCTGTTCATATATGCAATGCACAACACGAAGAAAAAGCCTGCCTCTGACTGCTCCCCCTCCCTTCCCCTATTTCTGTGGATGCAGAGTGAAGGAATGTTTCACAACATTGAGATGTCTTCAACATCTCAGTGCTGTTAACAAATTTCCCTACACCTGTGAAAGTATTCCATTATTATTTCCAACAGCTGGAATGCCCTGAACCTGTCTCCCACGCTTTTTTTTATAGGAGCAGGATCCCAATGTGAGACTCAAATATATATCTTACCATTGTTAACATCGTTTTACTATGTCATGGTGAGGTGGTCCACCAGGTGGAGGTGAACTCTGGCAGCTAAAGTACCTTGTAGGGAGTTAACGAAGTAATGTTACTGAGTCTTTGCTGCATCACACTAAAGGAATGGGATTATTGCTGAGAGGCTGCTAACCTCTGAATGCTGTATGTCTTTCACAGCAAATCTGAAGATTGCCTACCTCTGTCTCACTCCAGCAGCATGAGGGAGGTGGTAACACTCACATTGCTTATATTTCTTTACCTTTTCAAAAACAAAAACCTTATATCTACAACAATAATTTGATGAACAAATTAGTGATGGACAGAAAATGATAAGTAAACTACTTTGATCGTTATTTAATTGCTTATTGATTTACTTGTCTCCCAGTGGTCTGCAGTCCCTCCTGCCAGGGTCGGCTCTAGAACAAATCGAATGGGGGGGCAATCATTTACCACGGGGGGGGGCACACACTGCCGTCAACAACCAACACACAAACACCAACGCAACTTCAATTTAAAAAAACATGCTGTAAAGTCTATTGTCGTTCACACACATTGCAGGGGTGTAGTGCTATTTTCAACCCGGTATCACGGCAAGACGTGAACATGTGACGATTTACCATGCTGGGAGACGTGAAGATGTCACGATTTCGTCCCTTCAAACGTGACAGTTATGGCGCGTTTCCACTACAGCGCGGAGCCCGGTTTAAGAGGGCTGTGACGTCAGCGGCCCGACTTTGGTTGCGTTTCCACTTGGCCTAGTACCGGCCGGCGGGTCCTAATTCACAGTTTTTCTGGCCTCATAAAATCGTGGTTCTAGGGCCAGGAACAACCAGGCTGAGTTGTGACGTCAACACTCTCGACTGCTGATTGGTCAGAGAGAATCGTCACAATCGGCGCGCGAGATAATCCCTAGCGTCGCATATATATATAGCAAAGCTTGCAGCATTTTTATAAACAGCATTTTTGTCAACAGAGGAGCTAAAATGGCAAAGAAAAGCACGCGGTGGTTGGTCGAGGAAGTGACGACGTTCCTACATTACATTGCAGATAAGATCCAGCGGGAGCTCGACGGGACAACTCGCAATATTAAAGTATTTCAGGAGGTCTCTACACAGATGTCCACAAGCGGCTACTCGAGGACTGTCGTGCAGTGTAGGGAAAAACTCAAAAAGATGAAGAGTGAATATCGCTTGGTCAAAGATAATAACAACACGAGTGGTGCCAGTAGGAAAAACTGGAAGTGGTTTGAGCTAATGGACACCATTTACGGCCATAGACCGGCTAGCGTTGGGAGGGATGGAGGCCTGGACTCTGCAACGGCGTTACTGGAGTCTCTGCATGGTACGTTTTTTCTAACGCTCTGTTATTTGCTTGAAAGCGTTGTGTCCCTATCTGTTCTAAAGCTCACTTCTAACAAATAAGTCGTCACGGCAGTTTTAAGCAGCGTGACTCCGCCCACCAAAAAGCCGATCGCTCCGCCTACACTGCGTTACTATAGTTACTGCCCCAGTTCCTAAACTGTAATGGAAACGCACCATCAAGTGAGCTGGTCCTAACAAGGCCTAACGAGGCCGAGCGAGGCCGAGCGAGGCCGAGCGAGGCCGGGCTCCGCGCTGTAGTGGAAACGCGCCATATTGTTAACATGGCCCAACCAGTGGAGAAATACCCGGAAATGCCAAGCAAATGCTCTACCACGACGGTCGGTTGTTATTGTCAATATTAATATAATAATGATTTATTTTTTAATAGTCACACTCGAATTCGCCAATTTTCTTGTTGCCCCAGCTGGTCGACACCTCTTTTAGCAGAAACAAAGGTTACATTAATGTATTAAATCGATGTTAATCCATGTGTGTGGATGTGGAATTAACGGACGTGACGTTGTGCGATTGCGTTGCCAGGCAACAGCTTCGGTTCATGTTAATTTACAAACTCTTCAACTAGAACCCTAGTTATATTTAAAAACATTTTAGAAGGCCTCACGAAATACTTTAATGTAAATTAAAATTTAAATGTGAAGGAATGTGTGTATAACAAAATCCATCCGTCATAAACATAAACCTTGAACCCTTGAACCTTGAACAATACCGGAAACAGACGTAGGCAAGATCCTCAGCTCGATGATTGGATGGTTTGGCCGCAATGCACGCTGGGATATGGTGTTTATGTGATGTGAAATCCAAAAACATTTTTTTAAAATAAAAATAATACTTTATTCCGAGTGTGCTTGCTTTTCTCTTTGAAAGTCATCACATAACGGCATTGTAATACACGGTTCGGCTGCATTAAATATTACATATCTGCCGTAGTTCTCTATTTATAGAGCCCTGATGAGAAGACTTCTAGACAAACAGGAAGAACTGCCGCCAAAACTGAAAACGTGACGTGGATCATAAATATATCAGCAATTAAACACCATCTTACATTTCTTTTCACACAATACGTCTCCTTGCAGTATCAACACTAATTCGGCTGACTTTTATATTTGATCCAATTGGTAGATAGGCTGTATTTACACCATAACGGTGCACAGCTGATAGAAAGTGACACCTAGTGGTTAAAGCACGTTATTGAATTTTATTATTTTTATTATTAGATATTAATAGGAGGACGTGCAAAACAGACAAACTAATAAGGCTTTATTTAAACATTAAAGAATACTTTAGGTTAAGGTCTTCTTTTGAATAAGAAAAAAGCTTTGTGGGTATAGAAGAAGAATATGGAGGGATAAAACCCTCTTTAATGGTCACACATGCAGAGCACACAGCACACACAGTGAAATTTGTATCTACAGATAAATATTAAGCCTGACAAAGTACTTAACGTCTAATATATTGCTTTCCTGCAATGTTAACTATGTTTAAGTGTAATAGATTGTTTTCGTAACATTGACTGTGTAATAGATTGTTTTCGTAACATTGACATTATTTTTACCGTTACCTCTGACCTTTGTTAATGTAGTTTAATTGTAGGATGTTTGGAAAGGATGAGAAGGTATTCTGTCTGCGCTTGTTTGTGTTCGTTTTGGAGACGTGTGATCTGTTAAACTGTGATCGACTAGATGGCCTTGATATGGGAGACGGAGATCGATTGCTCTTGTCTCCGCCCACATATCTGGGGGGTTTCGCGGCACTTTCCTCACTCGAGTAAAGTACCGGAGAATGAAACCTAACTTTGACTCTTGTCAAAATTCTTCCCTTTTATCAGGTATGTAGATAGTACAAAAACATAGCAAATTGGGCCAAACTATAACATAACATGTGTAAGGAGTGTTTTAAAGCGGTTGTGTGAAATATTGAGTGTGTTATTATTACGTTTATCAGCTTGGGCTGATGTGTGTAGTAACGTCTACATGGTTTCATAAACAGGGTTCCCGCGGGGTCTTAAAAAGTCTTAAATTCGATAATCTCAATTTAAGGCCTTAAAAAGGTATTAAATATGACCAAAAAAATAAGAAAGGTCTTAAAAGGTCTTGAAAATGATCGGATTTGAAAGGTACTTCTGTGTTGCGATCGCGTCTAAATGTGTATTGGGGGAAATGTCCGGGCTGCAAAGTAACCAGTACGGTAAGAGCCTTTCAGTTCCCCCCAACAATTTGTATTGAAATAAATCAACATGGAACCAGTAATCACTAACTTTGTTTCCCCCGGCCCCTTATTGGAGAACACCCAGCTAGTAACCACCTAGCAACCACCAAGGTTCAGCCACCTGCTGTCAGAAACTCCGTTATCTTCGATACAAATAATGGGGAAGTGTAAGTTCAACCGTATTTGGTTAGAAAACAATGAATTTAGTGCTTGGTTGAAACCAGTGGAGGGGAACGTCTTTGAAGCCCGCTGCACCTCTTGCCAAAAAACGTTAAAACTCGGAACATTGGGGGTAAAGGCTTTACAATCTCACGGTCAGTCAGAGAAACATAAGACTCAAATACAAAGTAAATTACAAACGCCTTCCATGTCTTCTGTTTTCACAAACGCTCCGGGAGCATCAGTTGTGTCCAATGTTGCGTTAGCTAGTGCAGCAGCTCCCGAAACAATATCGGGGGACCTCCGGGCGATGTTTGGAGCTACGTCAACCCTAAAAGCGGAGGTGCTGTGGACGCTAAATACCGTAGCGAAACACCAGTGATACAACAGCAACGATGGCATAGGAGAGCTTTTTAAAATCATGTTCCCGGATTCGGATATTGCGAAAACGTTCGCATGCGGTGATGACAAAACGGCATACATCACCAAATTTGGTTTGGCACCGCACATCAAGAGAGACCTCGTCTCTAAAATAAACAACGGTCCGTTCGTTCTGATGTTCGATGAAAGTTTGAACCAAACGACCAAAAACAAGCAGCTGGACCTGCACGTACGTTTCTGGGAGGAGGAGCAAGTTCATTCGCGGTACCTGGGTTCCCAGTTTATGGGACATGCAACAGCGAAGGACTTGCTGGAACAGGTCAAAGTAAGTAATAATTTGACAATTAAATGTTTATATAAATGTAGTAAGTATTAGACTCACATTCGTAGATATTTTTATTATTAGCAATGCTGGGTGATCTGTTATGTTGCAAACAGTTGCATATTAGGACAGATACAGGAAAACATTCCTGCCCACTACAATAACTCTATAACAACTCTATGCAATAACTCTCTATAACAAATCACCTCTGGCTGGCAGAGAAGTCTGCTCCATAGTTTCTCTTGGAATAAAACTACATTTTACATTTATATTTTCAATTTAATATTTAATATTCCTGCCAATGCCATGTCTTTTATGCTGCTGCAACACAAACATTTCCCAAATTGGGATTTTTTTTTTAAGATAAAGTACTATCTTATATTATATTGAACAGCAACAATGTAAGTTAGCCTACTATTTACATTGCTTATCAACACAATACTAGATACAATAGCATAAATAACAATAAACTCGCACAACTTAATTGAACTTAACTCAAACAAGTGTAAAGGTTCAAGTTTATTTGTATAGCCTAACATACATCATTTTTATTTCTTAGGAGTGTGTAGACCAACTTGAACTGAGGAGCCTGGTGTCCATCTCAATGGATGGGCCCAATGTAAATTGGAAGTTCTGCGAACTTCTCCAGCGAGAGCATGCGGAACTGTATGGTGGTGCTCAGCTTGTTGTCGTGGGGAGCTGTGGACTCCACACAATGCACAATGCTTTCAAATGTGGCTTCACCATGTGGCAGCTGGAAAAGCTGCTGAGGGCAATGCACACATTGTTCCACAATGTGCCAGCAAGGAGGGAAGATTACAGTACTGTAACAAAATCTACAGTCTTCCCTTTGTCGTTCTGTGGCCACCGCTGGGTTGAAAATCTGCCTGTGGTGGAGAGGGCTCTTGCGGTCTGGCCATCACTGCTCCAGTACATGGATGCAGTGAGAACCAAGAAACTCCCAAACCCTGGAACAGCATCCCTCGACACCATCGCAGCAGCCCTGAAGGATCCGCTCATCTTGGCCAAACTGCAGTACTACATGGCTCTTGCCAGGACCTTCAATCCCTTTTTGAAGAAGTACCAAACAGACGAGCCAGTGATGCCATTCCTCGGCAAAGACTTGGCTGAGTTGATCAAGGTAATGATTTATACGTTTCTTAAATGAGCTATGTAGATGTCCTTTGTAGAATGAGAAGAGGGATTCTTTTTTGCAGCGGTGGTAAAAATATTACAGCGGCGCACCGCTGTTGTAACACTAGTCACTGTATGATAAATGTGGATTCAGGGGACTTGCATTTATGTTTTTGTTTATCTGTTGACAGAGTCTACTAAGACGCTTTATTAAGAGAGAGCTCCTTCAGGACATCACAACACTGCAGCTGACCAGACTAGATGTTGCAGACAAGAACAACTGGCTCCATCCACAGGACATTGACATCGGCTTAGGTGCTGAGTCAATCCTCAAGGTAGTGTGATAATGAGAAGATCATTTTACAAATTATGGTCAGGATGCAAGCAGCAAGTGTAATTTAGTTCTATGTACTATTTACAGCTTATTATTGGCTTATTATCACCCCCCTCTCCAGAGCACCAAAGGTGTAGAGCTCACAGCCCTTGAGTTTAGGAGGGACTGCATGCAGGGATTGTCAAATATCGTCAGAAAAGTGCAGGAGAAGAGCCCTCTCAAATATCCAACAGTTAGGCAGATGGCATGTCTGGACCCCTCTGTCATGTACAGAGACCCAGACAGATGCAAGAGACAGATCAAATCTTGTTCAGAGGTTTCTGCAGGACAAACAGCTGACAGGAGGTGTTTCTGCTGGTAGGAAAAGTTCTGGAATAGGTTTTGACAAATTGTACACTATTGTAACCGGATGCAGTTTCAGTTTTGTTCACCATTATAACCGGAATAGGTCTGATTGTTGATATAATGTAATGATTTATCAATATATTATTCTCCACTTTTCTCTTTCATCTGCTTTGTTATAGGTGATGTCATTCTTCAACAGTTTGAGGCCTTCCTGTCCCTTGAGAGCAGAAGTGAGGAGTTTCTCTCCTTCCAGCCCATGCAAAAGAGGCTGGACATCTTCTTGCGGGATTTCCTTGGCAAGACCTATCCTGAGCTCTCGGCTTTTTGCCAAAAGCTGCTCATCTTGTCCCATGGTCGAGCCTCTGTGGAGAGAGGCTTTTCTGTGAACAAGGAAGTGGAGACCTGCAATATGCAGCAGGACACTTTTGTTGCGCAGAGGCTTGTGTGTGACTATGTCACTCTACACGGAGGTGTTACCAAGGTCCCCCTCACCAGGCCGCTCCTGAATTCTGTGTCATCAGCCAGGTCCAGGTACCGTATCCACCTCGATCAAGAGAGAAGGAAGAAGGAGTCGGAAGCACAGGGTCGGAAGAGAAAGGCTGAAGAGGACCACCTGGAGGAACTCAAACGGAGAAAGAAAAGCATCCTAGAGGTGTCTGAAGGTCTGGCCAGAGATGCAGACAGGTTTGCAGAAGAGGCTGAGGGCAAGGCTGGCAGCAAGATGGCCATGCTCATCTCCAAGTCAAATCTTCTGAGGAGGGGCTTCAAGGAGAAGTTGGCTGAGCTTGAGATCATCGAAAAAGAGATTTTAGCCAAGGGAGCAGAGCTCAGAAAATAGCTCATGACACTGACACACACACACACACACACACACACACACACACACACACACACACACACACACAGAGACACATACACAGAGACACACACACACACATACACAGAGACATACACAGACACAGAGACACACTTTCACGGTTAGGGTGTTCTTTTTTGTTCTGTTTTTTGTCTAACAGTTCTGTGTACTGTTATGTTCAGTTATCGTTCTTATGTTGAACATGAATAAATTTACTTTGTAAGTAATTATGGGACGTATTTCTTCTTTCATTGCAATCTTCCTTCATACTTTCTTGCCGTGAAATAGGTCTTAAATTCTATTCAAAGTGGTCTTAAAAAGTCTTAAATTTGAGTTGGCAAAACCTGCAGGAACCCTGATAAACAAACACTGCGTAGCACGCGCTTGCCGCCATCTTGTGTATTGTGTGTGCACACAGTTATATGTAATATGTTGTCTTTATATTTTAGTTCAATAATCCTGTGAGGGTTCTGCTATGTTGTCACTTATATTATCTTATCAATGATATTGTGGTAATTAAGGAATCTCATGATTGAAATACAGTGTTAATAGCCAAGTTGTATGTGCTATTGAAAGGTGTTGCATTTGTTGACTGACTCGAGTAAAGTACCGGAGAATGAAACCTAACTTTGACTCTTGTCAACATTCTTCCCTTTTATCAGGGGCGTAACATAAGCACTTATTTTAACTGATATTATACATATTAATTATACTCTTATAAGATGTATGTAGATAGTATAATGCATGTGCAGAATAAGACAGTTTAATGGTGGAGGTATGCACACATATTGATAGATGTCTTGTAATGCACTGTTGAGGAACCTGCGATCCAAGTTTTTCATTCATTGCATAACTACACCGTAGTTGTGTATATGATATGTCAATAAACCTTAGAAAATCTTGAAATCTTGAAAGGGATGTGCAAAATAGTCATTATATACAGTCTTTAATTAACTATTAGTAGAGAATAACGAGTAATGAATATACTTTATAGGGATCCTATTAATATCTAATAATAAAATTCAATAACGTGCTTTAACCACTAGGTGTCACTTTTATCAGCTGTGCACCGTTATGGTGTAAATACAGCCTATCTACCAATTGGATCAAATATAAAAGTCAGCCGAATTAGTGGACAAATGTATGGTGGACCTAACCTCCTCTAGGAGGATTTTTTTTTAAATATTGAAGTTAAAAGCATCAATCTGGTGCACTTTGAAAGCAAAATGAAGAGATCTATGGATACATCTCTCAACACCCATATGAAACAGAACTGTAAACAGATGTACTTTTTCTTTATGGATATTTTACTAATCACTCCCCTTTTAAACTTTATTCTTGTGTTACTGTCCTATAGTATTTCATACCTGTTTTTCATTTATTCTCTTATTTTTTAATAACTATAATGATCATATAAAGGTGTTCCTCGCAAATACTTGTTTACATAAATGGTGACCAAAACGTTTGAGACCCACTGAGATAACTTACACTAAAGTTAACTATCTAAACACTGAGAGAGTCCTTTAGCTCACTGAGCTGACGTTATAAGATCCTCTCAGTCTGACAGGAGAGGACTCTCCTCCACCTTGGTGTAGAAACATCTCTTTATATCCATTAGCATAGCTAGCTAACCAGATGCTAACAACAACATTCCACGTTACCGCTTGCGCACTCACACAAAATGTGCTCGTGCCACAAACACACAGAGCCGAGCTTGAATGAAACACAGAGACCCAGAAGTACTTGTACTGTACTGTATATCATACTATTTTTGATGGCTTTACTGTATAATCAGTATAAGAGATGAACAGATCGCCACTGGGCTTTCATCTAAACACACAGCCATGTAATGATAACAAAACAAAGGTCGGGGGTCATTGGTCAAGCAACATACCAATCAGAGAGCAGCAGTGAGCACACCTCAGGCTGTGTTTTATATTTGTATTCTTTATTTCTGATTTATTTGACACAAAAAACTTTTAGTGGAAACGTTTTCACTTATATGATTAAAAAAAAAAGAAAACGGCAAAGTGGCAAGGCTTGCCCGCCCTGCGTTGGGGGGGCACAGTGACTCATTTGAGGGGGCATTGCCCGCGAATGACCCCCCATGACGCCGACCCTGCCTCCTGCGTTAAACGTTTTTCAAACCCAGTTCAGATTTAGCCACGGCCACTTCGGAATGGCGAAAGCGTTGATGTACATCTATGCGACTGAGTATGGATGTTTGATGTCCCCTTCTCAACAACTCTCAACTAATCTCACGTCTATTCTGGCACTACATTTGATCAATTTACTGTTTATCAGACTACAAACAGTTAGATAACTACCCTGTCCTGTGGTCCCTGTCCCTCACTTCCTGCCGTGTAAGGCTGTTACACACCGAGCCGATTATCGGCGTCGATAGATGTCGGGTTTTTCGGCCGTGCCGACACCTTCCGCCGCCGATTCGACATGTCGAATCGGGAGGCCGTCGGCCAAAGAAATCAGTCTGATTGTCTGTTCAGCTTAGCGAATCAGCGCATGAAAAGCGAAACGGAAGTGAGGGACCCGAACACACTATTAAGAAGGCAAATCTGAGATTTCATTTAACTCCAGCTCTCGACACAGGTTTGGGAAAGCCCCATGAGCTTCTCGTTGTAGAGTGAAAATGGAACGCACACGCTATTTGTTGTTTGTTTATATCACGCAGTCTGTTCTTCTTCTCTCGGTTATCACGCAGTCTGTCTTCCGGCTGTTGCCTCTTTTGAATGACGAATACACACTACCGCCGCCTGCTGGTAAGGAGAGTTATTGCCATTCACGCATGCGCAGTTCGTACGTGCAACATGGCCGTCGGCTGAAGTCTTTGCGGTGTGTTCCAGTGCGAAACATGGCAAGCGATGTGAGCCGACGTCCCGTCGGGACGTGTTCTTTGGTGTTCTTTAGTGTCTGGCTTAAAGCCTCTTACACACCAAACTCACAACTTCGCTGGGGGGTGAGTGGACTGCAGCTCCAGAGACGCACCTTCGTTAGCCGCTTTAGCAAATCCTGCTGCAAGACCTTACAGCAGTTTTGGGCAAGCTGAATATTTGTGTGTTGGAAAGTTACCAATTACATATAATCAAGTACTGTACTTATGTTGTTGTTATTATTATATAAATAATAATACATAATTATATATATTATGTTGTTTTTTATACTTGTTTCCTAATTTATTCTTCTTAAATCCATGTTAAATTAATATTAAACGATTAGAAACATTACCTCAGCTCTGTATAACTCTGTATAAATGCTATCAGCTTTGTGAGGCAATGCTAACATGCTGATGTTTTTTATACCCTGGGCAAAGTTATAAAGGTTGCAGTGCTTTATGTTCCTCATCTCTGTGTGTGGAGTGAAGCCAAGACATATGATCACATTTCTGAAAGTAATTACTCTCCATATGTCGGCAATGGGCGTGCTCATGTGGTTGGATATGTTCCCAATTGCACATTCCATAGTTCTCCTAAGAGAAAGGTGGAGCATGATCTAGATTAGAAGATTTGCGTGGCCAAAAATAACCAGGGCTGACATTTTAAAATAATTTGCTGACACACAAGAGACACACTTAATATGGGTGTTATTCAAATTACATTTATAAAAAAGATAAAATGACACTGTGGGTAAACACGAAGACTATCATAGCTTGCAGAACCACCACTTATTCCTTGAAACGTATTACGTTTACATTCCAACCCCTGATATCGCACATTTAGGTAGGAATCTACCTCTATCTTAGTGAGACTATTAACCTTTCATGTCTGACTTCTCTGCAGTAGGCGTTCACTGTGGCTGTTATGTAGTTTTGTTCATAGCCAAATACATCTTTAAAGTCTGTTTCCCATATCTCCAAACTCAAAACATTCATTTGTCCTGTGCTGGCATATACCATGTTAGAGCCATCCCTGTGTTTAACTCTGAATGAATCGAAGACTTAGGAATCCTTGTTTCCAAACTCCAGTGACAAATTTACCAAACCTGAGTTGAGTTTGTTCCCTAACAGCTCATCCCGTATAAATGGCGAAACACCGGAAACGGTAAACCACGTGGATGGCACTGACAGCGGTGTGACGGCAATATTCCCATTGAATAAGGGGATGAAACCCTCTTTAACCCTCTGAGACCCACATAGGACATTTCTGTTTTTGTATATTTTTGTGTTTTGCCTTATAAATTGTCATTTCTTTACAGTATAATCAAGTTTTACACATGCCAGAAATCAGCACAACCTCAGCTAATGATATATGTCTCTCATTAGAGACTTATATACAATATAATATGGGATATTTGCCCATAAAACATTTTTTTCTTTTAAAACGGAGCTTGAATTTTTTACTTATTTCATTAAAAAGAACTGCTAGCCATAACATTGAAAAAAACATTCAACACAGACAATTGCACACGTTTATTATCATTGTATCAGAACTGATTAGAAGATTCTAACTTCTTCTGTTCATTAGTTATGCCCATTCTTTTGGGCAGTTTTTTTGCAAGGAATTGTAAAAAATGTTGTCAAGACTACACATGATATATGTGACCCCCTCTCTATCCAAATCCACTTCCAAGAGCAAAGCTGTGTCAACAATTTCTGCGCACCCAACGCCCCGATCGGCCACTCCACCCCTGGCAGCACAGGACCCAGCCTCAGGCACCACAGCCACCAGTATGCACCAGTCGTGGCCACACCAGCAGCCGGCGCCCCTGCCTGCGGTTTATGCAGACATCTGAAACATTTGTGTCCCACATCTCAAAACATTTAATCTGTCCTGCACTTGCATATACCGTAAGAGCCATCCCGTGTTCAACTTCGAAAGACACGCCTGTATGAGTAAGTGGGTCTATAGTATAAACATGAACACCTGCTGCCTCAAAGACTGAACATACTTCAGGTTGGGATCCCAAACTCACAGTTTTTGAACCCTCTGGCAAATGTACCAAATCGTTGGAGCTCATTTGCTAACAGTTCATTGGGTATGAACAGCAAAACACCAGAGATGGTAAACTGTGTGGATGGCAATGACAGCGGGGAAACTTGGATATTTAAGTCCCTGATAAACACACCGCCTCGATCAGCTGATGACCATGCAGCTCATCTTTCATTAACACCACCACTTTGTTCAATCTCGAGGCAAACAACACACTGTCAAGTCCTACCGGTTCACTGACAGCCAGTGGCGGCTCCAGGGTATGGCTGGGGTAGGCTACAGCCATACCAAGAAATGGCTTAGCCCCACCTTAGCCCCACCTTGAAAAATGATGTTAAAGTAAGCAAAAAGAAGTCCGCCAACTCGCGCCGAGTAAATTGCACAGACAGCAGTTAGTAAGATTGATTTCAGTAGCCACTTGTCTGGAAATACCGAAGACTAGAAACGGTTTTGAAAACTTTTGTCACGTAGTGATCGTCTTCTCAATAAAACATCTTTGCTAATGTCTTCTGGCCAATCAGAATCACGATAACGGCGTGGTGTTGTTGCAGGAAGTCCCGACGGAGAACACTTTTGCGGTATTACATCTCTATATACATCGATACAACATTACGTGTTGATAGAAATCAACACGTAATGAAATAAGACCCCACGGTTTGATGATTGATAGGTGTGTGGGCTGTCTTTCATTTTGACACACAGAACAATGGGGGCTATCCACCCTTATCCACAAGGTAAAATAATTCACACAGCCTCTTCCCTCTTCTCTCTGTGAGGAGCAGCAGGTTCAGCTTTCAGAACAAAGTAACAAAAAACAAAAACGGCATTCATTTTTTTAAATATGTCGTGTAGTAATAGATTTATTTTTTTTCTTCTAAAGAGAGTACCACAATGTGTATTTATGTTAGTATTTCAAAAAATCTCCTGCAGGGGTTGGTTTTCAGCATGTCAACTCTTTCACCTGTGGGGAAATTGCAGGATTGGCTCCAGGTCGCTCTTTTTCTTACTACTAAGACAAATGTGCCTTTTTATTTCATACAGTTCCATTTGGATTGAGACAGGGAAATAATCTAAACCTCACGCATGGCGTTTCACTGTCAAGGGGCGCGATATAGCGTGTATGTAATTACATTGCAAATACTGACTTGCGCCCCACCACTGTATGGGTTAGCCCTACCATAGATTACCCAACAAAAATACTCTGGAGCCGCCACTGCTGACAGCCAGCAGAACCTCCTCCACAGAGACACTGTTATCCTGCTGGACTACGGGAAAAGAGAGAAGAATAAAACAGGAGAGCAGAGAAAAAAAGGGGAGGGAGGATAAGAGAAAAGAAAAAGAAGAAAGAGGAGAGGAGAAAAGTAAAGAAAAGAAAAAGAAAAAAGGAGAAAAAGAGAAGAATGGGCAGAGCGTTCTCATGGTTGCCATGTGGCGGTGGAAAGCAGGAGTCTGTCTGCTCTGCGTCTGGAACTCATTTGAAATGTGAGACTATAGGGACTGCTCCAAAGACAGATGATAGTCAGCAGATAGGAAATCACTGTTTTGACTTGCCACCAAGCTATTTTCAGGCCTCTTTGCAAAAACTGTGCAGATTGCAAATGTCAAGCAACAGAGGGATTTGTTCTATAAATATTAACATTGGATTACCATTTGCATAGGATCACAGAGCTTGTGCATTTTCTTTCCTTTTTATTTACTGAAATGAAAGGAAACAAGTAGTGATGACTGTCTACAACTACTTTTAAATTACATATTTTGCATAAACAGCCTCATAATAAAATGGTTAATATCACATGGCTATTCTGCAGAACTCTTGCTTAATATTTTGCTTATCGTGATTTGAACGAATACGTGTTAATTGCAGGTGGGCACATTAACCTTGTTAAAGCCTAAAGGTAATTGAATCATAGTAAAGGATTTTTAAACTTCTTCAACCGAATATAGACATTTGTATAATCCTGTACAGCAAAACTGTATCACATATATTTGTATACTCTTTTTTGACGGGTAGTTCTCAGAAAGTAAAACAAAGGAAAAAACGTGTTGCTTTCTTTTTTGGGAACTTAATTTGTCACCGTTTTTATTGTCATCATGCCTCTTGCACACAAAATTATACCTTAATTTGTAAAATGCATAAGTCTGGTATGATCTTTTCAAATGAGCTAAACACATACAGATGTGTTGTCCCTGGTTATATTATATAGGCTTCAATAACACTGAGGAAAAACATGCACGTTTCACTGCTTTACTGCTTAGTAGGGTACGGGTTAGCAGAGCCATATCTGAGCTCTGCTAACTCAGCACTTCGCTCAGTGTCTCGGCTTGTTTCATGCTGCACGGCTGAAGGGGAAACGTTAGTCAGAAACAGGCTTACCATGGTTCCTAAGCCCGGCCGAGGGCATTCCACTTCAGCCTCTTCAGGTAGGTTTAACGCCAACACATCCCGTAGAGCGGAGCCCGGGGACCCCCGACAGTCACTGGTCCAGAAGTTGTAGCTGTGCGTAAGTCACTCAACTACTTTATTTTGGAAAATATTTCCACAGGTGACTATGCAAAAAGGTCCTCAGCTGCACAGGTAACATCAGCGTACTGTCATTATCTTTGCTGCAGATTTAAGTTTGATGAGCAGGCTGTTGCGAGCCCAGCCCCCCTCCCGCGGGAACCCGCTCCTCCACGCGACCGTCTGGGAAAGTGATTTCAAAATAAAAGCCACTGTGTTTACGGAGGGACGTAGTGAAATATGAGAAGTCTTCCCCCTCCACATCATAGCGTCCTCACAGCTGCAAGAAAACTTAAAGGGGACCTATCATGCAAAATGCACTTTGTGATGTCTTTTAAACATACATATGTGTCCCCGGTGTTCCAGGGAACTCACAAAGTGTCAGAAAACACAACCCTCTCTCTTTTCCTCCATACCCAAATCTCTAAAAACGGGGCTGCAACGGATTTGATACGGGTGGATTTTTTATTTGCACCTTTTTGACGTAATGTAGGTGCACTCCGCCTGATTGGTCAACTCTCCACCAATCAGGGGAATGAGGGCCATGTTGACTCTCCACTCGTAATCACAGCAAGCATGATAACATGACGCTCGTGCCGGGGCCGTGTCACGCCCCCCTCTTCCGCATGGGGGCGTGGTCAGCTGAATCAGACCTTGCAAAGACAGAGCTGGAGTGAGGCAAAATGAGGCATGGCTAAAATGCATGATCTGTTTCGTATTTTGAAAATTAAAACGTATTAATATACCTTATATATATATATATATACCTTATATATTATTTAAATATAGCATGATAGGTCCCCTTTAAGGAAGACCTGACAAAGGAAAGACTCTCTCGAAACGTTGAGGGACAGACAGACAACAGACAGACAGACAGACAGACAGACAGACAGACAGACAGACAAATAGATGGACAGATAAAAAGATATATGGCTGGAAAGACGAATGGACAGTGGTGGACTGTAACTAAGTACATTTACTGTACTTATGTACCATTTTGAGGTAGCCTACTTTTACTTCACTTGAGTATTTTCATATTATGGTACTTTATTGTTTTACTTTACTAATTTTGGAGGCATGTTTTTACTTCACTCCACTACATTTATTTACAAATGTATTTACTAGCTACTTTGCAGGTATGGATTTATAATACAGAATATAAATCAACTAATAAATCATAATGTATTAACAAAGGTTTAAAAGCTACCCAGCAGTATATCTATCAGTGGCAGCTGGTGCATTTTTCTCCAGGGGGGGCTCTACCAAAATGTAAGCAAACGTATACACAAACTCAAAACATATGTCATATTACAACGCAGGGCTAGCTCAAAGGCACACAGCACTTGATACAGTCTATTATTTTAGTGCCTGTTTTGGTCAAACTCCTTATTATGCTAACTGATCCCTATCCTGTAGCTCTCATTGGACAGCAGTGTTTACTTTCCTAAACATGGCTAGTCGCATAGCATCATCCAGGTGGACTCTAGTTTGTTCAGGTGGACTCTACTTTTAGTTTTTTCTGATATGTGCTTTAAGTCACTCACATCTGTCTGGATCCATGCTGGGTCTGGTCCATAGCCGTGGGAACATGTTTCAAATGGGGGGTGCTGTGGGGATGACACCAGGGCTGGTTCTGACCAATTTGCTGCCCTAGGCAAGATTTTAACTGGCAATGAAAAACCTCTACAAAAGACCAATACACTACAAAAAGAGAAACGTATTGACATGGTGGACAGCTTACATAAAAAGGCTTCAAATGTATTTAGTATTGCATGAACATGTTTTAATTGGGGGGTGGACTTCACATCCTCTAGGGGTGTCCGGGGGTATGCCCCCCCGGGAAGATTTTTTTAACATTTTAAAGTAAAATGCTTCAATCTGGTGCACTTTGAGCGCCCAATTACTAGACTGATCTAGGGGTACAACTCTAAACACCCATATGAAAAAGATCGGTTTGCATTTTATTAATCAAATAAGTATGTGAACATTTCCAATAACCTACCATAGACAATAACAAATAAATATAGGCTAACTTATTTTATTTTTGTGGTTCATTTATATCTTATTTGACCTAGTTAACATTTATTTATTTATGCATATTTTTAAATCTCTCCAGTTTTAAACTATAGTTCGGGCACCTAGTAAGGATGCCACCTGGGCGCCTCCCTAGGGGGGTTTTCCAGGCACGTCCAGCTGGGAAGAGACCGAGGGGTAGACCTAGGACCAGGTGGAGGGATTATATCTCTTCGCTGGCCTGGGAGCGCCTTGGGATCCCCCAGTCAGAGCTGGTTGATGTGGCCAGGGAAAGGAACGTTTGGGGCTCTCTGCTGGAACTGCTACCTCCGCGACCCGACCACGGATAAGCGGGAGAAGATGGATGGATGGATGGATGTCCTATAGTATACATTGGAATGATTTCAAACCTGTTTTTATTTATCCTAATAATTATAAAGGTGTGCCTTGGAAATATTTGTTTACATAAATTGTGATCAAACCGTTTGAGACCCACTGAGATAACTTAAACCCTCAGAGTCCTTTACCTCACTGAGCCTCTCAGTCTGACAGGACAGAACTCTCCCTCTACATTATTGTAGAAACGGCTTCTTATATCCGTTAGCGCAGCAGAAGCTAACAACAATCCCCGCCGGTACCGGTGCACCCCCCCCTCTCTCTCTCTCTCTCTCTCTCTCTCTCTCTCTCGCTTTGGCTGTGAGCTGCGGGCGCCTGATAAGCCAACATCCCCCACTTTCATCACTTACAGCGCCCATCGTACAGGGCAAATGGAAAATGTAACCGGGGTGAAAAGGGTGTTATCTTTACTTAATTATGAATGTTGTTACATCAAGGCTGAAAATTCGTTTTTTTTGTATTATATTTGTATTATATTTGTATTTAATCTTGTGGAAGTGCAGGTGCTGCAGCACCCTCAGCACCCCTACTTCCCACGGCCCTGGTCTGATCCATAGACTGGTCTGATCCTGACGTTTGAAAAGAGAGGCAGGGGAAGCAAAATATATCACTGGTGTTGCTACATGTAGTTAGCCCTTCTTGCTAAACCAGCTCCTTGAAAAAGAGCACGTATACTGCCTTCCTCTGTCCTTAACTCCTGCCTATGTCAGGCTGATCAGGTCCGAGCTCTTTTACTTTCAGCTTTCCCTCCAGTGTCCTCCTCTTAAAGGGTGTTTCTTTAAGTGATGAAACATCATTTTCCTTCTCCATATTCGCTATCTAGTTTTGTTTACACTCCGTCTCCGTCTAACTCTCTCTCATTCAAACGTCAATCACTCACTCTGGCGTTCCGGCTGCCCCCTAGTTGTTGGCGGTGACAACAGCTGCTTTGGGTGCAGTTTGGTGCGCCCCGAGCTGCTCCTATCACTTGCCTTGAAGAGGGGCGGACTGCGCATGCACCACTTATAACGAGAGTCAATGTAGTGGTGCAGGGATGACAGCTTTATTTATATAGCACTTTAAACCTCCAGACCAAAGTGCTGTACAGGCAAATAAACTAAACAAAACATACAAAAAGTAACACAGCTCAGCTCACACACCATAAAACAAGTACAAGTAAAAACAATAGACAATTTAAAAGCAATAAAAGCAACGCTCTAAAAGATGTTAATACGCTAAGGAGAAGAGGTGGGTTTTAAGAAGCGATTTAAAAGCAGGCAGTGTGGTGGCCTGTCTGATGTGCAGGGGCAGATCGTTCCACAGTGTGGGAGCTGCTACAGAGAAGCAACGGCCCCCTCTGAGCTTTGACTTGGTTCTGGGCACATTCAGGAGCAGTTGATCAGCTGACCTGAGAGGGCGGTTGGGCGTGTAAGGGCGTAGCAGCTCAGAAAGATATGGTGGGGTCATGCCATTTAGGGATTTAAAAGTAAACAAAAGGATTTTGAAATGCATCCTAAAATGTATTGGCAGCCAGTGGAGCGAAGCCAAAATGGGGGAAATGTGGTCATATGTCCGTGTGCCAGTTAAAAGCCTTGCTGCGGCATTTTGCACCCGCTGCAGACGAGCGAGGGAGGACCCACTGACCCCCATGTAGAGAGAGTTACAGTAATCCAGCCGAGTGGTGACAAAGGCGTGGATTACTGTCTCAAACTGCTGTCTGGAGAGAAAAGGTTTTACTTTGGCTAGCTGCCTCAGGTGATAAAAGCCTGTTTTTACCACAGATTTAATCTGACTCTCAAGTTTTAGTTCACGGCCCATTTTAATGCCAAGGTTCGTAATGGTGGGCTTGGTGTACTGAGCCAGGGAACCCAGGTCTACAGAAGTGGTGCCAGTGGTGCTACCAAAAACCATACTTCTGTTTTTCCTTCATTTAGTTTTAGGAAGTTGCACCCCATCCAGGCCTTTATGTCCTCTAGACACTTTAGCAGTGGGCTAATTGAGTAACCCTCCTTCTTTGTTAGTGGGACATAAATCTGGCTATCATCAGCATAGCAGTGGAATGCGATGCCGTGCTTTCTAAATATGGACGCAAGAGGGAGCAGATAGAGGGAGAATAGCAGGGGGCCTAATACTGAGCCCTGTGGGACCCCATACAGGAGTGGAGCAGAGGATGACTCGGAGTCACCAAGGCTGACAGAGAAAGTTCTGTCCTTCAGATATGACCTGAACCATTCCAGGGCTTTCCCCTCAATGCCCACCCACTTCTCCAAGCGAGAGATCAGGATGTCATGGTCGACTGTATCGAAAGCAGCAGTTAAATCAATAAGTAGAAGCACAACGCAGTCCCCAGAGTCAGTAGATAAAAGGATGTAATTAAAAACTCTTAAAAGCGCTGTTTCAGTGCTGTGCATAGTTTTAAAACCGGATTGGAAAACCTCCAGTATATTGTTCTTTCCAGAAAAAACATAATTTCACTGTAGACAATCTTCTCCAGGATTTTGACATAAAAGGCATTTTGCAAGAGCGCAGGTACTTGCTTTCTAGCAGAACAGGGGCAAACAAACTTAGCGGGAGTGTTTACGTGTTCGCCGTAATGACGTACCACGGCCTCGACAACTTCTGTAGTCCTATTCAGCCACTTGTTAACAACCATCGTTTTTCAGACACGTAAACTCTTCAAAAATCACCAGTGGGGTCACTGCTGATGTATTTAATGTCGTAGAACAAAACCTGATCCGTCTCTTAAATGTGTGTCAACCACAGACCTTATTTCAAGCTATTTTCCAAAATCCTATTGAAAAATCCCATTGACTCTGAGACGAGGGAACCGGTAGTGGTAAAATGCTAACTCACTTCCGGGTTTTAGGACTCGTCACTGCACCACTCACACTATTGGCAAAGATTTCTGCGCCCTAAGCAGGAAACACATGACTTATCAGTAACTTTAGACATCGTAAAACAAGTTGTATCTATATTTGATCGTAGATTATACATTTAACTGACACCAACTATATAATATGTACCTTGATCATTAAAAAAAAAATGTTTTCATTAAAAAATTCAAATATTTTTTAATGACAATCTAGAATGTGGGAAGGCCGCCACATATGTTATTTAAATAATCCCCACCCTTACCAAGTGCATACATGACATTAATGAATTAATAATAATTACAATACAAAAAAGTAATATTTGTAATTCCAATATGGACCATACTGGTAAATGAGTACTTTTTTTACTTGAAGTATATTTTTTACTATTAGGCCTACTTTGAGTACTATTTTGAATGCAAGAATTGAACTTGTAAAACTACTATGTTTTTTTTTACAATGTAGTATTGCTACTTTTAGTTAAGTTAACATCTGAGTACTTCTCCCACCTCTGCCAATGGATGGATAGTAGTCTGTTACCCGAGGGAATCAGTCCACGACTGCAGAACAAACCGCAAGGTGGAAGAGCAGCTCTGGACCCTGACCCCCAGCTGATGAACTGATCTGTCCTCCTGGGGGGCTTCCAGGGGCCTTTCTCATTTCTCGAATTCCCCTCCTCGACTCCTATCCTCGTGTCTTAGTCCCGCCCACAGGAGATGCGAGCGGAGGAATCGAGGAGGGGAAGCAGCAGGCGGTTAGAGAAATGAGAAATCCTCTCCTCTGAGCGCTCATTTTAAAGAGACGTCCGTTAATGATGACAGGGGCACAGCAGTACTCTGTCTGATGGACAGAACTGAGTTCATGATGAATTATATACTTTTAATTCATTTTTATTTTTAAAAAGTTTTATTTGCAAGTATTAAAAGTAAGCATAGGACACCAAACCAACTGAGACCTGTCTGTCCGCCGCATCTACGCACACACACACACACACACACACACACACACACACACACACACACACACACACACACACACACACACACACACACACACATGCATTTAGAGTAATTAGGGTTGCGGTCGAATAGTCCATTTAGCTTAGGAACCTTCCTAACGGAGTGAAATGACCCGGTGTCAGTACCATATCGGCTCGGGTACCATATCGGCTCGGGGTCACATCCGTCGGGTCATATCCGTCGCTTACCAATGACGTCACACATTGGCTGTAGTACGGCAACTCAAGAGGGCCACCATACACGGTCAAATTCCGAACATTTAAACATAGCCTACACTTCATTCTTTACTTTGTCCGTTATTATATGTAGAAGATATTACTTTTTTCTCCGTCATGTTGTTTCCATAGGAACAACTTCAAACAGGAAGTTTAAGACATTTAAGACACTGCAACGAAAGTAACAAAAACAATGTAAAATTATTTTCCGTTTTCACAGAACACAAATTGGGTTATTTACATAATTATGTTTACACTGTCGATTGTTATTTTTTCATTCAAACATTACAACGTAATTAAATCCCGAACATTTAAATATGAATATGGTGAAATACATTCTTAGAATAAGCGAGAAATTGATTTAACTCCTGTTTGACAATAACTGTGAATTTCTTTCCTTTTATTTAAAATTAGAAATCAAATTTGATCATACACCAGGGCGGGTCATACTCAGGTGCTAACATGAATCTGAAGGAAATCCTAACATGGGGGTGTCTAAATGATGTGTTTTTTATGGGGAATTCAAATATGAGCTTATTTTTAGGATAACTCTAACCTACATTGTTTTGTATTTCTAAATTGGCAATTTGTCTACATGATGTGTTTTTTTATGGGGAATTCAAATATGAGCTTATTTTTAGGATAACTCTAACCTACATCGTTTTGTATTTCTAAATTGGCAATTTTTCTAAGTCCACAGCCAAGAAAATGTTATTTGCATGTCATTTTATTTACGAGTATGGAATTATGGAATTCTAACACTGGAGCTTGTTATTATTTAACTTGATCATTCTGCTTCAGTTTGTGGGCTACAGCCAGTTTATGTTAGCAGCACGTTAACAGCTTCATCCTCTGAACGTGTGTACTGTCTGTTCAAAAAACTGCAGGAACCCAGAACACAGACAAAAAACATAACCCCCTTCACATCTCAACTATTAACAGGTCCCCGATATGACCAGTGATGATATCTGTATTAAGCGCCTTGCAGATCGCTTCTCTGATTGTTTTATTGCACAATAACATCATGTATATTAACTTTCTCTTCTATGCATTTCAGTTCTTCATTAACATTCTTTAATTAACACTTCTTTCCTGACACAGTTCCACTAACATACATTCACTGTCAGTTACCCTTTTCTGTGATAAACACATATTTCACTTGAATTTCACATTCAGTAGACATTTATTGTACCTTAAAAACATTTTTCCACAGTATTAAATACTACTCTTCTAAAAACTTGAAAGTAGCATAGTAGCCCTTTAAACTGTCATGTCGAGCATTAACTGCAAGTCACTGAAATGCATAAACTGGAGAATAATTATGTTACAAGTATTACAGAAAACATATCCAAGTGTAACAAACATCCAGTATTAACCTTACTGTTTTTTACTAACAGTAACCAACTAATAATTTTCATAAAGTGCATATTTATTCCAAACTCACAATATATATATATATATATATATATATGTAATAAAACGTAATGCACAATGGTACACAGTATCCAAACTCTTTAGGCACTGGTCAGAGGCATTCATGTAAAGCAGATCACCAGAATCCAATACTGGTAAAAACGTTGCAGAGATCAAATGTTTCCTTGTCTGAAAGGAGAAACCTAATTTTAAAACAACATTTTCAGTGTGTGACTTGAAAGATAAGTTCTGATCAATAATAAAACCTAGATATGTGTATGTAGTGACCCTTTCAATGTCAATGTCAGTCCCTTGAACAGTACAAATGTTGGGGAGAAAAGAAGTTAAGTTTTTGCCATTTGAGAATATCATGAGTTTGGAGTTGTCTGCATTTAATACTAACTTGAGTTGAGATAAATGGGATGGAATAACATCAAAGGCAGACTGGAGGAAATCAAGACTTTGCTCTATAGAAGAGGATGAACAATAAATAACAGTATCATCTGCATAAAAATGGAAAGCAGCATTTGATAAATGATTAGTCCTAATATGGAACCTTGGCGCACACCCTTTCAAATCAAATCAATCAAATCAAGTTTTATTTATATAGCACATTTATAAACGATTTTTGGTCGAGCCAAAGTGCTGTACAAATAATAAAAATACCCTACAGTAAAGACATTTTACAGCTAATACAACAGCACAGTTTGTTCAGAATATCAGTATGAGAAGAATACGACCCCTTCTGTCCTTAGACCCTCACATCGTACAAGGAAAAACTTCCAGAGAAAACCCACAGTTTAAAGGGAAAAATGGGAGAAACCTCAGGGAGAGCAACAGAGGAGGGATCCCTCTCCCAGGACGGACAGACGTGCAATAGATGCCGTGTGTAAATCGAAGAGATAATACATTTTACAGCATAGGTAGACCAAATGTTTGGAAATGCATGTGTCTATAATAAGAAGACGAATCAACGAAGATGTCAACAATCCTGTGGGAGCCTTCAGGGAAGCAGCATGACGAGACCCAGGCAGGACCGCAGAGACAGGTTCAGCCACAACCCGAGGTCCACGACTTAATCCAGAACTCAGGATAGAGGATCCAGGATGTGGTACCACAGCAAGAGGATCAGCCTCGACTCCAGATCCTGGCGTCGATATAGACACAAAAGAAGAAAAATTTGGCTGGGTTAATCGGAACATGAGAATACACAGACACAGACAGACAGAAGGAAGAACAAGCACTCCCTTAGGATAGGTTGAGGGAAAAGGGTAGCAAGTAAGAAAGGGTTACTTATTTTTACTATTTATTATTACTTAAGGGTTGTTTATGCATACCTTGATTTTGATTTTGATTTTGTACCCGGGGGCTGTCGCACCCGGGGGCTGTCGCACGTCCGAGTCCAGCTTCAGTTAGCGTTGATGAAAAGAAAAAGGAGAAACAAGCTGTGGAGTCCTTGCAATTTACTGAAAATGTTGGAATTGCAATATGATAAACCATTAGAGGTATGATCACTTTTGCACCAAAAAACACCATTAGATAAATAGATAGATATATACTTTATTGATCCCTAAAAGTAAAGGGAAACATATTATATGAGATATAAACAATATAAAAGATTAAGGATAATTTAAATGTTTAAATGTTCTAAAAAACTACAAAATACTTCAGTTAGGCCTAGTAAGTAGCAGGAATATGTGCTTACACTACAGGAGCAAAATCATGATGATGTCACATGTACAGGGGGTTTATACCTCATAATAAAAACGTATGTTCGTGACTTAACCATGGTCTTATTCTAACTGTTACTTACATTTGATCAGGTATTTCTTTGAAGCCTTCCGAATTGCCGCCTTCCTTGCATCAGGATGTTTAGCGGCGATGGTGAGATCATGGTAACCACCACTGAGCACATAGTGCTTTATCTCTGTATAATAACTATCCATTTCTGTCAAAGTTAAGAACAAAAGAAAATATTGTACTTTACCTATGGCGCAAAAATGTCGTATATATACACATTTAATACATACTTATTTTTAATAATCTATTATATTGCGTTATTTCAAGATGGAAAAATTATCTTTTTGATAATATATAATATATAAAAGTATATCGTATTGATATATAATATATAATTTTTTGATAATGTATAACATAATCAAATATCAAAATCAAAACGAAATAAGTAAGTATTAGGGCTACTGTATACTGGCACTTGTAAGCATTAACTTTAATTAATTTAAACAGAACAAAAGAACATATTTTACTTTACATGTGGCGGGAAAATATCTTATATTCTTCTTACCGTCTCCTTCTCTCTCTCTACCTACTCTCATTCGTCTTTGATCAGACCTGCGGTATACCCTAGTCAGCGCCCCTAGTTACACCAATCAGCGTGCGAACGCGTGAACGCGTGATCGCGTGACGTCATTGGTAAGCGACGGATATGACCCGACGGATGTGACCCCGAGCCGATATGGTATCCCGAGCCGATATGGTACTGACACCCGGAAGTACCTCAGTGGCAGCCATGATAAGGAGGTTTCAAACTTCCTTTATAACCTCCTTTAGCTTAGGAACCACTGGACCTCCCTTTACGAAAGGAGAGGAGAAAATGCTGCCCCACAAGGCCTTGCGGCCGCAGCATTTGCCATCACACAACATTCGGCCGTTCAAGGAAACAACCGATTATGACCGAGAAATGATATCATGAAAGTTACGGTGCTTATTAAGCATTTTAAAACGTATGTGGTAACTGTTTTGAACGTTCATCAGTTCACATTTATGACGTCCGCTGGCGCATCATAAACACGTCGGATAGTGAAATTGCAGTCAGATTCTCTAAAGTACCGCAGTCTCTTCTCCTAAGTCCTTTTGAATTCTCCTATCCACTATCCCTTAACCCCGTGACGTTTCACACAGAGGTCAAGGGATAGACGATAGGAGCTGATTTTGGACTATTCGACTGCAACCTAGATGTCCTTCAACATGGCGCGCTGAAATCCATTTCCGGGTCACTACCGGAGGACCGAGGATTCGAGGAGGGGAAATTAGAGAAATAAGAAAGGCCCCAGGTGTTGTCTTTAGGATTGACCTCTGCCACAGCTGTACCCTATACAGCTCTGATTCTGAAAAAGGTTTAGGATGCCCTCTAGAGTTCAACAAGGCTATTTGTCTTTTTCTGTTCACTGACTGTGTTCACAATTGGGTGTTTTGGCATAAGCCTATAGCAGACGCAAAGGATAATGGGCATTTTAACTGACTCAGATCTTCAATATCTATCAAAAATGTAGGTATCAGAAACTATAAACAAGCTGAGAAAAATATTCTTCATCAGAAATCAGATGGAGGATTTATGGATGAAGTAGCGTTTAGCTTTTGAGCAATGCTTTTGATGTGCACTACAGTAATCAGGAAAATAAAATGAATAGTTTAAATATATGAAATGACAAAACAAATGATAAGATAGTACATAAAAATCCCCTGCTGACTGATATGTCAAAGTCCCTGTAGGTGGAGATGTTGGTGCGAATTTGAAATCAAAGGCATTACAACTTTGGTCATTTTAGGACTGATCCAATCCAAGCCTAGGAAGAAAATGCAACTCTAATAAATCTACCTACACCCTGTAATTTTGACTTAAAAAACATTGCAGAACAACTCTTTTGCATCTTATGGGAAGTCTTGGGAACAGCTTTCTCTGTGTAAAGAAAAACAACTTTGTTTGTCTCAAAACCTATTATTAAACTATGACTTTTTTGGCATGATAAAACAGGAATTTAACAACATTTGACTAGGCATTGGCTCCACTTCCAAGTTCCTGACGCAAACACCACTGAAAACGATTTCAAGCTATGCAAGTGCAAAGACACAAGAATAAGGAAAAAGAGGAAAAGATGTAGAGTGTGTGCACATTCCTTTCCGCCGACACACTCATTCCTTATGTTCGACACTGTACAATCAGCTGCTTCATCTGCCTCTGCTGACCCTTGACCCCTCCCGCCTCAACCACACGACCCCTACACCTCTCCCTGTATGACATTTCAGCTGAATAAAAGATCCATTTGATAGGATGCTCTGAGTGTGTAGAAGACATGAGCTGGGTTTTTGTGCAGCGGAGATCATGTCTAATTAAGCATTCATGTGCATGCACTTTACTAGCACACACAGTATGTGAGCTCACTTGTTCTACATCATTCCATTCTTTTATTCTGCACAGGCTTTACGGAAAAAAGAGGGAGAATCTTTCCAAATCATGGAGAGGCAGATAGAGAAGATATTTCCCTGGCACACAGTGAGAGCTTTGTTCCCTGGCAGCATTCCTCTGGCTTTACACTGCTGTACATCATCAGCCCTTTGGAAACATACAGGCAAACTGCATTCATTTATATTGCGCCGCACATTGAGCATCTGGGCATATTCACTGATGTAATCTGTCTCATCTAATCGTCTAGCTGTCTTTTTATTTCAAAGATTATGCTGTGTGTAAGGAGACACATTCTTTGACCCGTGAGAATTACATCGATTTCTTCTTGCAAGCATTGCTGCGGTTACAGAGGGTTTTGTTGCAGTATCCCAAGCTGGTCAGGGCCAGTTTCATTCAAATCTGCATGAACACCTACCAAAAAACCTACAGGACTATTAGTCACAGTGGTATGGGTGGAATACAATCAAATCAAAATAAATATTCTTATTTTTAAAACAAGATTCAAATAACGATAAAACAAAAATGAAATAAGAATAAAACAAGAATCATACAAAAAAATAAAACAAGGGTAAAATAAGAATAATACAAGAATAAATGTATAAAATAAGAATAAATACATATCAATTAAAAGCCAAATTAAAAAGGTCAAGTCCTTAAAAAACCTAAAGTAAGACTTCAAAAGATTAAAAGTCAATATTTCCTTGTTCACATCTGTAGGATTCTTTTTACAGAGTTTCTTTAACACATCTATCTTCTTTGTTTACCAGTTTTGAAACCTTGTAAATGGATGATTAAAAACTGCTGCACATATGTTGGTCATATGTTTAAATGTTGAAACTTGTGAATCGAACATTTGCTTTTGCACCCAGAATGAACAGACAGTACAAAGCATGTCTGTCAATCCCACCTGACCCGGTAAATATGATATGAGACTGGAGAAGACATAAAGAAGGCTGCAGGATGGCCCCTTTAGGACCAAAGCAGGGTCAAAACAGTGAATATTGGACTTAATGCTATTGGAATTCAGCAGATGATCAAAAACACGATTTCAAATACATGTTAATGTTGCTCCTTGACAGTTGGGTTGTGAAATTAGGCAACTGTTTGGGCAGAAAATTACTTCATAAGGCGATACTATTTCGTTCTTGTGTTTAAAGTCTTCTCTACTGCCCCTAGTGACCAAACAAAATCAATATCCCACCACACAAAGCACCTTTCACTGGAGAAACACAGGAACACGATCCAAAGTGCTCCATTGTGAGTGATGGCATTAGTGTAGTACTGACAGATAGAGAAACAGGAAGAGCTTTGTGAGCGTTTTCCTGTGGGACACGTTCCAGAGTTGTAATGAAAGCCAGGAAACCACAACAGGATCTAATCTAACAAAGTTGTTGCTAACATTAAGCAGACTGTCATGACTCATGAGTGATAACAATGTCAGTTGTTAGTAACATAATAGCTTCATCTATTGATCAATAACTGTATGGGGAGGAATTTAAAGTACTTTTTTTAGCTTACATATTTCTACTTTTCTAATGCTGATGCTTTTGTTAAAGCATTCCAAAGCTCCACTCCTACCCTGCATCCACCTGTAAGCCTGTTGTTCCCTGAGGGTCACTCCCTTCCTCCTGCTATGTGGTTGAAATCAGTGATTCAGAGTCACATCTATACATATTGTATCTTCATACAGTGACACATTCCACATGTTCCATTCCATCCTGCACGTCTGAGTTTAGTTTATTAATGTTGTGAAATTTGAGACTTAACTCATACAAATATGCATAGGCCGAAGAATGTGCATTAGCTTGGTGCTGATGGGGTCCAAAGACAGAAATAGGGACGACAATATGAGAAACATTGGTTGACAGTTTGAATACCTTTCGTTTAAAAGAACGTCTTTGTTGTTAAATGCCTGAAATGAATTCTGTGGTTAACACATGCTGAAGAAATGTTCATGCTTTGTTCTACGACAAATTACGCCATTATTACCCCACTTGTAAAGCTTCTGTGTCATTTGCTAACAAGTGACTAAATAAAGTGCTAAATGTCATAGTGCCAAACATTGGCCGCACTGTAAGAAACGTACTGTGAAATTCACAGTATTTAACTGGCTGCAATTGACAAGTTACTTACTGTAAAATGAATTACAGTAAGTAACTTGTCAATTGCTGCCAGTTAAATACTGTAAAGGTAATTTAGTACACAGTATTTACAAGTTTTTATTTACAGTAACAGTGTAAAATGAAACAGTAACTTCAAGTACTGTATTTGTGTTTACAGTAATAGTGTTTTAACTGTAAAATGAAACAGTAATATTTAATTACTTTATTTTTTGTTACAGGAGTAGTGTTATAGCTGTAAAATAAAACACAGTAATTTCCAAGCATTGTGTTTTTGTTTAAGGTAATAGTATTTTAACTATAAAATAAAACACTGCCATTTAAAAAGTACTGTATTTTTGTTTACGGTAATAGTGTTTCAACTGTAAAATAGAAACTTTAATGCTATAATTTTAAGTTAAAGTATCAGTATTGTAACTGTAAAACAATTTATTATAGTATACTTCATGTCATGCTGGTAATTTACAGATTACCAGAAATTCTTGACACAATTTTAAAGCTCACCAATAACTGCAGGGAGACAGCAAACAATACATTTTAACAATGTATTCTTAATTGTTGAACGGTATCAAGACCATGTATTTTCTTGTGCTAAATGATAAATATTTTCATCCATAAAACAATCGATATTAATTTCCAAAAAAAAGGAGATTGCACTTTTAAAACAATGGCGATAACAAAACACAAAAAATATGAAGCTATTTCTTCTGCCAAGCAATTTTAGAGACGTGCTGTAGTTGAAAACACAAAGTCACGACCTCGACACAAACTGGAGAACCCAAATGCACGACCCAGAGACGCAGTCTTGAATGTAACAAAAATTGTCTTTTTAATGTCATTGAACAGAAAATCCCTCTTAACAGAGTAAGTACTGGAATAACAAAAAAAACGCTCACAAGGAGGAAAAAACTAAGCATAACAAAAAGAGAACTTAAGATAAACTTAAACTAACAAAACAACAAAACCTGACAAGACTGGAAACGATCCTCTCTTTGCTGAGGCATGGCACGACCACACGTGTGAACAAACACGAACTGACACAGGACAGGAGGGAGAAAGGACTATTTAAACATGAGGTGAGTGGGAACAGGTGGACACAATCAGGGGCGGGGCTGACGCTGACGATGGCGGGAAAACACACAAAGGGAGGAAGTAACAGGGCCTGAAATGAGAGACAAGAGGTAAGTACAAAATGAAACCGGAAATGGAAAACGAGACACGACATGAAACACGGGGACTTAACTAGAGATGAATAACATACATAGACAGACCTGACATGACGTGAATAAACATGAAAACCTGATTAAACATGAAATGACAGACATAACACATAAAAAGAACTAAAACATTTGACGAGACACAACAAAAGGCACTGTTTGGCAAATACATTATCACTATTCTTAGATAATACACAATATTTGAAAACACTTTGAATACAAACAACCAAATGCATGCAGGAATGGACCCTGTACTGAACTTACAAACCTTATACGTGAAGACATTTTGATAAGCTTGCCGAGTACAGTTAGCTTAACTTGCGTTTTCACTAAGCGGTAGTGATGGCAGTTTGACACTGAAGCTTCGAACGGAGCTTCAACCCTGGACTTCCTTTTCCATAGAAGCAGTGATTCGAAGCTTGCTTCAAATCACGTGACATGTGACGTCAGAAGCAGCAACTGCTTCAAATCACGTGACATGTGACGTCCGAACCAGCAACTGCTTCATTTCCTGAATGAATCAACTCACTGGTTCGCGATTCAATGCACTGCCCTGTCTCTATTCTGACAGGTGACAGGTTGAAACAGTTTCGAATTTGAGCGCTTCAACACTTTATAACCGCTCTAAACAATGCGCAATGTGTGGGTTGTTGTCGTAGTTTGCGTTGTTGCTGTTGAGTTGTTGTTGGTATTGCATTTGAATTGGATCATTATAGAGCAAGCCAGGAAGAAAGATAGGTCGTTCGGGCTCGGGAAACACTTCAAAATGTGAAGTTGTGAACAAAAAGACAATTATGAGTAATATAAAAACAGTTTAATTGTTTAAGGAATAGATAGCCCAGTGGATAGAGCCGGCGGCCTGAATGCTGCGATGTCCTCCGCGCAGCTGGTTCAAAGCCCTGGAATGGATGAACTTTTAATCATTGCTTTTCAACTTTAATACTTTAATAACTAATAAAAGGCCGTCTCCGCCCAAAAAAATGTCCAGCACTCTCTAGTCTCTTCTCAATAACCCAATACACACAATTATCAATCTTTAATTGCAAATAGAACATTATATTCAGTCTTAGTGTGTGTGTGCATCGAATATTTTTCAAGGCAAAGATACGTTAAACCCACTGCAGCCTTGCACTTCGCCAGGAGAGGTCGCTGTAACTGAAGGTTCGAGAAATGAACCTATTTCCGACACAATTGTCCAAGTGGTTCGATGCTTCATTCAAAGCTTCATTTTGCCATCACTACTAAGCGGCCTGACGTCGGACTGTCAAACTTTGGCTACGGTTACATAAATGAAGACAAAATTGTTTGTATTAATTACTTTCTTTTTCTCTTGAGTTACCATGTTCATTGGGGGAGGTTACTTCCTGGTTCAGCAAAGGGCGTGGCCGAACGCTGACGACTCATAAATACTGCAAGGAGCCAATTAGGACAGATTGGGACAAACCACCTGCTTCCATGTTAAAGGGGGGATTTGGGTTTGTCAGTGTCCTTTGTGTTTTCTGTTACTATTAATTATCCCTTGGTTTCAACTTGGTTTGGCAAAGCCACTATATAGGTTCCTTGGTTTTTCATTGTAGCAGGCAGAGATGGGGTTGTTACTAAAAAAAAAGTAATATATTACATATTACTTTTTAAAAAAGTAATATATTACACTACTTCGTTACTCTTTACATAAAGTAACTCGTTACTTTACTCTTTACTTTACTCGCAGGGCCGGCCCGCCCCTCCCTACAGGCAGATCACGCAGACTGCGGCGCACCTACAGTGTAAGTGCGCCACAGTATTGCCTCTGCGAGACTCCACTTGCACCCCCAATTACTATTGCAATAAGGAAGACATAACACAAGTCTTTCTTTTTATATGCTCTTTAATAAAATAGGCTACCAGCCTACCACAACAAGCTAACAGTCGATGGTGATTCCACTGTGCAAATGGGCAACATGTCCTCTACTATGAAGGATGCTACAAGTCTGTCCATCTCTGCTTTGGTTACCGGTCCTCCAAATTCTAATTGTTGCTGCTTCGGAGTCGGCGGCGGCGCACTCACAACATCCTCACTCTGGGTTCGGGGGTCCTTAGCTATTAGCTTCACCTTAGCATGTGTTCTTTGCAGGTGTTTGTTGAGGTTTGACGTGGTGTTTACAGCAGTGGATAACAGCTTCTGGCCTGGACACAGTTTGCACCTCACCGTCACATTCCTGTCTATTCTTCGGACGAACTCAAAATAATGGCATACCTCCACCCCTCGAAAGTTATCGCTGACTCAGCCATGTTTATGCAGCACTGCACGTGGAGATGTGGACGTGCAAGTCGCGCAGATTACGTACATATAAACCTGCGGCAGAAACCCCTCTTGTCTGTCAGTGTGATTATGACTGATTTTATAAAAGTAACGAAGTAACGCGTGTCGGGGCAATGTTAGTAACTGTAGTGTTATTACTGAATTATAAAAGTAACGCGTTACACTACTCCGTTACCGACAAAAGTAATATTATAACAGACGCGTTACACCCAACTCTGGTAGCAGGTCAGTTTGTTGAGTTAACACCTGTTAAGTTGATGCCATGTTTCTTTGAGGTATTTTCTGTTGACCTCTTTTATAGACCTAGTTATTAGAAATTATTGATTTATGATGTTTTCTGTGGACTTTTGGGTAAATAAAAAAAACCCAGTTTATTTAAACTAGTGATGGCGAGATGAAGCATTATGAAGCTTTGAAGCTTTCCAGCCAATTGGTTCGCAAAAGGGTTCATCTCATGAGGCTTCGTCATGGGCTTCATTTGAACACAAACCCCCCTGTTGGTCAAAGTGTGTAAAACAGGCAGATTTGACATCTCAACAGTGTGCTCTATCTCCTACAGAGTTCCCAACGAGTAAAGCCTTAGAATAACTCTAAACAACGAACATAAAATCATATTTTCATGTTAACAATATTGTTTTTATTCCAGTTTAATGATTGTGATTGAAAAGCCTAAGGAGGCTGGTAAACATTGGAAAGAGGGATTTGTATTCCTTAATAATATTCGTAAACTTAACCATGTTGTAGCCTGAGAAAGGCTAAACATATCAAAGACTACATTTATTAACTACATTATCTAATTTAGCTGTAGCTTTTATAAACAAAACAAAAGACGTATTGACTAGTCGTTGAACCAGGGACCCTGCGGTTGTGGGTCAACTGCTTTCCAGCTGAGCCACAGCCCACACACTGAATCTACCCGAAAACACTGCACTCTATTTATTCCTGTATTTATTCATTTATTTATTTATTCATGTTTTTATTCCTACATTTATTTATGCTTTTATTTATTATACTTATGACATGTTCCGACCTCTATATAAGTGAGGGTCTGAGCTCTCATAATTCCATCGTGTCACCGGGCCCGGGTACAGGAGGGGTAATATGGTTCTTATTATACATCCATGGGTAATATGAGCGTTTTGGTTCAACCGATCTGAATCGCTTCCTGAAGCAGTCACGTGGTATCGACAGGCAGCGAGGCTTCGTTTGTCATCGATAAAGTCCCTGGCAAAACGATACAAGCCTCGATACAAGCTTCACAAAAAGCTTCGGGGATTACTCGACACACGCTCCGAAGCCTCGGCGCAATACGTAACATCACTAATTTAAACCACTCCTGTGTCCTGTTGTTCATACCCCTCACTGTTTATTCATCATTCAATTCATTCTATATTTTATTCTGTAGATTGTGTACATTACTTTTCATTTTACTGCTTTTTGCACTCCTGGTTAGAAGCTAAACTGCATTTCGTTATATCAGTACCTGTAATATGTGCAATAACAATAAAGTTTAATCTAATCTTGAGCAGGAAAAATGTATTTACTTAGTACATATCTGACATTAACGATTAAACACATTTGTGCATTCTTTATAAATGCAAACTGGTCAAGACCACTGACGGAAGTAGTTTTGAAAAGTAGTGGTTCTGTCTTTTACATGTAGGATTCAACCCCCCTTGTATTGATATGTTTTAAAATGAACAGACACTTGAGTCATTCATTTGTAGTGATATAATCAGGGGTTACATTGGGATTTGATATGTGGGGGGGGGGGCTCTGTTTTAAGGTGTGAGGGGGGATGGGAGTTTGACGCTCGTGAATTGTCAACGGGGGGTGGCGTTTAAGTCCCGACTCTCCCGATGGCCAATCCGTGCCTCCCCTGAGTGCACGTCGCTGACACACACCGCTGCAGACTCTCTGCACGGAGGAGCCGCGGAGGAGTATGGAAAGCCCAAAGTGCCATAATACGCGCGTATATTTCGCCCGTTTAAAAAAAAAACCGGCCGTATATACGCGCGAATAAACGGACCTCCGCGAAAATACGGGTGAATATACGCGGCAATATACACGCAAATAGACGCGCGAACATACACATGAAAATAAGCGCGAATATACATGTGAATATTCGCGCGCTTTTTTGTATGATAATGAGCCCCTCCTTCTGATTTCCACAGCCAATACATTCAAAGTTTCTTCAACCAATCAGTGAAGAGTAAAGCCAGACCAAAGCAATCTGTAGATGAAAAGTTCCTGACATTGTGAGGCTATGCTGTGAATTGTACATTATTCCAGATTCAGGGGACTAAGTATTAATTTGCCTTTGAATATAATAAATATATCAATCAATATATCAATATAACCTGCCTTCATTGTCTTTTAAAATAAAATCGCCTTACCCGTTTCCTTAACCCTCTGGAGTGTGAAGTGAAGGGTATTTTCTCCATTTTTAGATGTCTCCTTAAATCAACTTTTAAATGTACTTCTTATAACATGTGTTACAACCCGGCTCCTGGGCTGTAACAAAAAGCAGGGAGGCGAGACGAGAGGTAAGAATATAACGATGTTTATTCTTAATAAACAAACAACTTAACGGAAGCCAGCAACAGGTCCCCGAGGCTGGCACGGAGAAAGTGCCCAGAGGAGTGAGAGAGCGACATATCCGGCTTGGCTCCTCTTAAATGCTTCCGGCAGGTGTAGCTCATCAGGCAGATGCAGCTGGAACCTGCAACCACACACAGAACACACACGAACAGACGGCACCCCGAGTGGTGTGGAGGGGTCGTCACACATGGCATGGTGTTACATATCAAAATGTTCAGTACAGTCTCTGGTCTTGCTAGAAATGCAAAGTCACTCACCTTAGAGCACTGTCTTATGAGATGCTTAGCTTAGAAATCCGATTTTTGGAAAACTTCAAAACTCTTGCGAAAACACAGATTTACTCATGTCATCCATTTGTTTTGGTGTTTCAGATTTGGTTTACCAAAGTCTTTGGTTCACAAAAGTAGTGAAATATATGAATTACACTATAGGCCTATATACATGTGTTGTTCATGTCTAAAATGAAAATGTGTAAATTATAATTTGGAGTAAAATTGTTCTATCACTCTACTTTCACCACAGAAAAGTTACATCAGGACTGATTCAGATAAGATGTGACTGTTTACTTGTTTTGCAAAGATAGACGCAGAAATGTCATTGCTGCATGTGTAGGGATATTTAGACTTTAAAATGCTGCTTGGTCATTACGTTTGGTCTCCGCAAACAATATTATGAATCCTCTATTCAAAAATATAATTCAGTGTCCATCGACATGAAAATAACTAAAAAGTTCATGCTGGACTCAAACCCGAGTCCCAATAGCAAAAATCACTCGAGTCCTGCGCGTTGTGAGTGAGCCACGAATCAATGCAACATCTTTGTTCATCACAGCGGAATTTCACACATTAACATTGTTAAAAGATTCAGAAAAATGCAACCCAACCATCATTTATAATGTGAGCGAATTGATGTACACTTTAAGCCATATAATATACATATTATAGTAGGCATTTGCTTTTAAATAGTATACTGACTGAGGTCTGTATCAAGCATCATTAAGACCCACCGAGATCAGATATCCTAGTTTATCAGCCTGCGAGCCTACATTATGTTGTGATAAGTGGTAATTTTACATATAAATGTATTCCAGTGTACACATTAAGTTATATAATATAAAATATGCAAATCAGCCATGTGTTTCGTTATGTAGTATAATCATCACCGACAGATGGAAAGACAACAATAACAAGGATTTCATATTAATATTACCAAGTTACACAGAAATAGATACAAAATATAAGAAAAAAGACCACAAAGATAAAAGCTTAAACGTTAAGATAGAAACGAAAACATGTTCACAGGAGAGTAAAAATTATGAATATATGTGTTTGTAGTTCTCAACGTATGTGAGTATCCTCGTCATTCGGTTTGTGTCGCTGTATCGATGCATAACGAAAGTTAACCAAGTAAACAGTCACATCTTATCTGGATAAGTGCTGCAAAGTGCAGAATACCGTTTTGATAAGGGATACATGTGTGTAGTCTTTAATATTAAACATGATCACTGGTAGATAGCCACAGAACAGAAGTCGTATCACATTTTAAACTGGGCGGATCACAGCTCCACAGCTGAAGACTTCTCCACGCTGCTTTCAAACTGTGAGTAAACTACGTGTGCTTCACTTGTAGGCTGTCTGAAGGTGTACACAGGTCTCAGATGGACTTGGTATCACATTAGGAACGATATTCAGTAATAAGTCTGGCAAAAATAACTGGTTTAAATGATTTATTCAAGCATGCAATGTTTTGAACAGACATCCCCAGTCACCTCATTGTCATTTTGTAGTCCTCGCTGTACGCGTCCGGATATCGGCATCGCAACCACAACCTCACACACTGGTACTGAATGTGCATCAAAGTGTTCTTATCCAGCCAAATATACCAAAAGATGAATGTAAACGACAGAAGAAGCGATCGAAATGTGTATTTCCTGGTTATTCGACAATGGCTCCTCAAAGTACACGCCCCTGACACATTCCTACCGTTATAGAATATCACCAGTTCCCAGTGACACCAGTTAAACGGTAACACCGGCCCCCCAGGTCAAGATCTGCCGTGGCTCAAAGACCTCCACCACAGCCATCACCACCAGGGCCGGACTGGGACAATAAGTCAGGCCGGGAATTATACACCCAGCCAGGCCACTACCAGTTTTTTTGGGGGCATTTTGCTGGATGTATCGTCAATATTTACAGCGTTGCTGCCCGTAGTGATAGCCCTACTGTTTAAATCTACCACCCAAATAGACATATGGACATAGGTTACTGTTAAAAAAAAGTGTGCATATGTATTTGGTAACCTATCCATGTGAACCTCTAGGGGGGTCCGGGGGCATGCTCCCCCGGGAAGATTTTTTTTTTTTATTTTGGAGTGAAATGCATCAATCTGGTGCATTTTCAGGGGAAAATAAAGAAACTAGATCTATGGAAACACCCATATGAAACAGGACTGTACATTTAAAGAAATGTAAATGTATAATTTCATTCTTATTAATATTACCTATCGTGATATCTGTTCAAGCTGCAGTGTGGTTTTTGTTCATTCTGAAAAACGAAATAATATTAAATCCCATTTAGTTAACTACAGCACTCAATTCAACGAAAAAGGTAACAGGAGCTATCCTTATACATCCGCTACTGTATTCCACATATTGGCAAAGTAATCACCAAAGCTCATTCCATATTGACTGACAGTCACACAGCACCACTTTGTTAAACACAACCACAGCCCTCAATGCAGTCCTCTATTTGAACACTCTTTCCTACATACCATTTAATCTTCTCGTCAAAATGTGCCCCTCAATACAAGTCACAAAAGGATTCATATAAGAATGCTATGATATTACCTAAAAGACATGATTGTATTATTTTGTCTGCAAATGATTTAGATGCCAGCTTCAGCCCACTATTAAATGCAGCAACATTACAATTCAGTTACTTCAGGTCAACAGCAACTTAAACTTAACAGAAGTCTGAATCTGGTTTTCTCTGATCAGAGCAGTGAACTTTTTTTTAACGTATTTTATCATCTAATAATAATAATAATAATAATAAATTGTATTTATAAAGCACCTTTCATTGCTAAAATCAATCCCAAAGGGCTACAGTAGGCATAAGAAACAAATCAAAGTTCTGAAATCTGAACAAACAGATTTAAATGTTAAAATATTTGTTTTTATTTAAGATCAAATAATCAATACTAAGAATCACATGTACAGTAAATATGTTTTTTAACTAACTGCAGGCTCTGCAAATCTGCAAATCCCCCTCCCCTGAAACTACATAATGCACCTTTGGAGATGCTGTCTTAACTTAGAAGGTAAGCTGGCGGCGCATCAACTCACTGGTCTCTGCGACCTTGTCAATGACATTTTCAATGTCAAGTCCCATAAGGATTTCCTTCTCTGTTGACATCAGCAAAAAAGCCTCAAGGCGGTCCTGGGTCATGGATGTCCTGAGTCGGTTCTTCACAAATTTAAGGGTGGAGAAAGTCCTTTCACAGGCAACTTGTGTAACAGACAAGGTCAGTAAGAACTTGTATCCCAGTCCAATGATATGGTATGCATCTGTTAAGAGGTTGTAATGAGACAGGATGAGATGACAGCATATGGGACAGTTCTTACATGTGGAACAGCTTCTGTTCTCCAACTCCAGGCCCTCCTCAGGATCCACAGTCTGTCCACTCTCCCCAGGCAGCCCACTGACTGTTGATCCCCTGATGGTATAGTTATCCAAAGGTGACATCTTCAGTGTCTCCCATTGATTTGCAAGGCTAGTCAGTTCTGCCTGCAAGGTCCCAACCGTAGCCCGCTCATCAAATTTCAGCAGGCATTTGCTAAGCTCCTCCAGAGCCACTTTCTGTAGGCCTTTACTCCTTATTTGAGGGAAGTTTTTGGGATCCATACAGGCAAAGTCAGAGCACAGCACTGCATTGGCTGCATATCGACGTTGTAGGCCGTCTGCACTCAAAAAAGTGAACTCTGTGAGTTGTTGAATCTAATGAATGCATCTTTACCCAATTTAATTGATATAACCAGGGGTGCACATAACTGGTACGCATGCGCGGCAACAATCTGAAATGCGTACCGTCACTTGTGTCACAAAGCGCATTTGCGTACCGACGTACTTGTGAAGCTTTTCCAGAAGGCGGTTAGATCACCGGACGACAGTCGGTCTCCGTGTGCACAGACAGGGCTGCTGTTAACGTTGGTCTGTACAACGGAATTGTGCCAAAACTACGCCAACCGGCTGCGGAGGGAGACTCCCCCCCTTCACTGGAGAACTGCGCTAAAACAGCTGATCACAACGTTCACTCTCTGTGGTCACGAAGTACTCCACTAGCCCCCCCCCCCGTCGACTTTCCTGAAGTACTCCACTAGCAAGTAGGGTTTACTTAAAATGGATACCTGTTGAAGCCACATATGCTGCTCGATTATCTCCAACGCAACACAGCTGTGTACATCGCACAGGGACAACTGAGGCACATGCGCAGAGGCTCGAATGTGGGATATGATTGTGACGCGGGCTTTTTGCGGTGAGGAAGGACAGGAGACGCTGAAGAAGCAATGGCAGAGACCTGAGCGACATCCAAATGAATATGAGTGAGTATGTTTTTCCTATGCAACATTTGAAGTTGGTTTATAAACATGCGGTTAGAATGTGAAATTGAGAGCGTCATAACTAGCAGAAATATCTGCAATATTTTAGCATATGGCAGTTAAGGTTGGCTAGCTGGAAAGCTAGCTAACTAACTTAATGCTAGCCAGCAGAAATACATCACAGTAGCAACCAAACAGTTTTAAATTAATTAACTTACTGACTGAAATAAGTACGTTTGACTGAAGTGAATACCCAAGCGGTTCAGACTTGTGTGTTGTGACATTTGAATTTAATATTGTGAAAGTGGCGCAAAGATGGTTGTGGTCTCTAGGGATATGTGTTTGACTCAGTGAGCAGGACCGGCTATTAACCGGCAGCAACTGAGCTGCCTGTGGCGGGGGAAGACAGAAGCTTGCAGATAAAGAACAGACTGTGTGATAGCAGTTGCTTTAGGCACCACTAATGTTACAGTGAGGGCTAGCTTGCTAACGGTAAACCAGCAACATTAGTGGTTGGGCGAGCGAGAGTGAGAGAGGGAGAAGGAGCGGGGCTGCGGACAGGCTGGAGGAGCGCTGCATGGGCACTAGGTGTGGGGAAAATATCGATTAACTAAAGTTAAGTATCAGGATAATATGTACGCTGGTGGCCAACCGCTGTTAATAAACAAAAAGAAGAAGAAGGCCGTTGCGTATCTGTTGCAAGGAGAGGAGCAGGTAAACAAAGAAAATGGCGGAAAACGTGAAACTACCAGAGATACGACCTGCTACGCTTCGCTCCCACAATGCAGTTCGGCGAAGCGTGACGTCACCCCATTCAAAGTGAATGGGCAGAAGCGTTGAAGCTTCAACGCACGCCGCTGTGTGGACGGGCCGTAAGGACGTCCCGTCGTCCCGGGGCCGATGAAAATGAAACTGACTGCACGTTTTGTGTAGCACACAGTTATTAAACCTTCTTGTCAACATAAACACACACACAAAAAGCTTAAGCAACCCGCGAAATACACACACACACTAGGGGTCAACCGATTATCGGCCAGGCCGATTATCGGGGCCGATATTCTGCATTTGACCGATTATCGGTATCGGCCTTTTTTGTATCAAATTGCCGATAAAACTTTGGCTCTGATGCGGCCGTTTCTCTGGCTGCAGTCACCACTCTGTGTACACGAGCAATGTCCCGCCCACAGCGCTATCTGATAGGCTATTACTGAAGTGTCAATCAACACTGAAGATTTTCCGGGCGGGAGCCAGCCAGAGAGGCGGGACCTTCTCAGATTACAGGCAGGTGCGAAAGAACGCAGACACAGACTGAAGCAAGCAGCAGCGCTGAGCGGCAGAGCCATACATGTGTTTCGAAGGTAAGTCAGTTGAAGGCCGAAGTTCAATAAACATCCCAAACCCCTATGCTGAAGTTGCAAAAACACCACGATCTTATGATCCAATTCTATCAGTTTCCCAGTTACACAGGGACGCGGGAAGTCAGTCAGAGTTGGGGGGTGCGTGCAGCGTCTCGCAGCGGAGTAACTGTGGTGCGGAGGGGGGGGGGGGGGCTGCGAGTGGAGCCTCGCAGTTTTTCAGGTTGATATGTGAAGCTCATTAGCTAGCCAACATGTATCTAGCAAATGTTTAGCAAAATATTAGAAGTGAGGCTACTAGACTAACGTTAGGTCTACTGTAATAGCCTCACTTTTAATATTTTGCAAAACATTAGCTAGCACTAGTGTTTTGCAGTTGCTAGCAGCTTATTGGGATTTTATGCTAGATAGACAGGCATTGTTTTGATATAATAAATTAAGCATTATTGTTAGTTAAGCATGTCAGCCTGCAGCCCCACTTTTAACTCTCTGTCTCTCTCTAACACATTGCAGATGGCTGCAGTAAAGAAAAGGGCAACAAGTGCAGTATGGGAGTATTACACTCAAACAACACAGGGGAAGGCAGTCTGCAATACATGCAAAGTAGGTGTCAGCATGGGATCAACAAGTGCAAAAGCGACAAATACGTCAAACCTGTGGGTCCATCTTAAGAATCATCACCCTGGTATCTATGGAACCGCACAGGGGAAACGTGAATCTGAATCTCAGCAGGGGACAATGACTCCAACTCAGCCTACAATGCATGACATACTTTAATCAGGGTCACAGAGAGGAAACCAGTTGTAAGATGTTTAAAAGTTCATTAAACATAATATATGCTTAAATGCATTTCAAAGAAGTTGTGTTGGAGTTTGTGTTTTTCTACATTTTGACACCAAGATTTTCTGATTTTACTGCAAATGTATATCGGTTCCAAATATCGGTTATCGGTCTCCTTGATTACTAATAATCGGTATCGGCCTTGAAAAAGCCATATCGGTCGATCCCTAACACACACACACACACACACACAGTGTGTGCACGGAGAGTCTACAGCTGTACATACACAGAGTCTGCAGCGCACACACAGTACGTATACAGCTGTCAGCCAGCCGCACAGCTGTGATGTAACGGCAATTGTTATACCCCGGAGCGGTGCGGAGAAACGAAACTTAACTTTTAAACAGACAAAGAGACATTTAAAACATATGTCATATGTATTATTGCTACATAAACATATCGCAGTTTTAGTTTCGCCATCTCCGTTTCTAATGTGCAATAAGACTACAAAATGCGTCTATGATGTATGTTCGATCTTATTTTCGATCTTTCCAATCGAGACGAGAGATCTCTCTCTCTCCCGTGTGCGAGGGTGCGGGGCCGTTTCCTGACTGTGTTACCCCTAGATTCCACCGGGAGCGTCTGCGCTGCGTTACGGCTACGCCACGCCACGCTGCGACCTCCTCCTGCGTCATAACCCACCGGGCGCGTTTCAAAACGTTGCGGAAGCGGAGCGTCGTGTGTGCAGGCTCGCAGTTGTTGTTGATTTGGGCATATTTCCTGGACATTTATTTGGGGGATGGGCCTGGGCTGGATGAACGTTCCACTTCCTGCCTGCGCTACGGCTGCGCCGCGCTGCGTCAAAAATAGGATTCATCCTATATTTTAGAAATTCCTTGCGCCGAGGCGCTTCTGGGGCGCTTCTGGGACGCTTCAAGCCGCGGCGCAGTGTGGCGCAGCGGGTCTGGTGGAATAGCACCCATTGACTAGAGTGGCCGCGATCGCTAAAAACGCCGTGGCGTGGCGTAGCCGTAACGCAGCGCAGACGCTCCCGGTGGAATCTAGGGGTTACAGGCTGTCATCCTGGTTAGTGGTTACTCTGGGTTCTGTCTTCAGTACAGAATGTTGGATTCTTTTGTTAATTTGAAAGACTGACTGACAATTGATGTGCTGGTGGTAACACATTTTTTAAAACGATATGCTGTTTTACCATTAAGTAAATATTTGAGTGAAAGTAGTACCAAACCCCGATTTTTGCATGTATTGAATGATAAACCATGTTCATATTTCATATACACCAAAAGAGTGCTTGTTCTACTTTCTAGTTCAAACTATTTATTTAACCATGTCTGATTCATTTTTAATTACAGGACGTCTCCATATGAAGAAAAATTCCATAGCTTGAACGGTGGACGTTATTTTCTTTAAATTTAAATTACTTTAAATTTTAAATGTAACAAACAGCAGACGACATCGCCATCAACTGGGCTGGAGGCCTGCATCACGCCAAGAAGTCTGAGGCCTCTGGGTTTTGCTACGTCAACGACATTGTTCTGGCAATTCTTGAGTTACTGAAGTGAGTACAAAGGACCTATCATAGTCATTTAAGTACTGGTTTGCTTTGCATAAGGGGATATAATTGTGATATTTTTTCGGAAAACATGTATTGTTTAAGGTCTAGTTGTTCCCCTAATCAAGCACATGTGTTTCCAGAAAGCCTTATAAATGTGCAAATTGAGAATAGACTGCAAGATGTTTTTTCTTAGACTAAATCCAAAGTTTCATCACCTAACGGATGTTTTTGCTCTTTTCAGATACCACCAGAGAGTTCTGTACATCGACATTGACATCCATCATGGAGACGGCGTGGAGGAGGCTTTCTACACCACAGACCGTGTCATGACGGTGTCCTTCCACAAGTACGGAGAGTACTTCCCTGGCACAGGCGACCTGAGGGTAAGCTTTGAAATATGTTTTACAGATTGGAGTCACATTGTCATAGTTATAAGGTTAGCTGACATCTTTCTTGTTCTCTGCAGGACATCGGTGCTGGTAAGGGTGAATATTACGCTGTGAATTACCCGCTGAGGGATGGGATTGACGATGAGTCTTATGAAGCCATATTCAAACCTGTAAGTAAACAAAGACTTGACTTTGATGTTTGGGTAGTTGTGATCTCTCTGATGGAAAGAAGGATTTTAAGAGTGGATGTTGTTGTTTGTGCAGATCATGGCCAAGGTGATGGAGATGTACCAACCCAGCGCAGTGGTTCTGCAGTGTGGAGCTGATTCTCTGTCAGGAGACAGGCTCGGTTGCTTTAACCTCACCATTAAAGGTAAATTAACAAAACATCCCTTTATTTAGATGCACAACTGTCTGCAATGCCTTGACTACAGTCTATCTGACAAGCCAAATAATCTTCATTTTTTTCATTCTGTGTTCTCAGGCCATGCAAAGTGTGTGGAGTACATGAAGAGCTTCAACCTGCCACTGCTCATGCTAGGAGGAGGAGGCTACACCATCCGTAACGTGGCACGCTGCTGGACTTATGAGACGGCTGTGGCCCTGGATACCTCCATCCCCAACGGTGAGTTATGCCCTTTAGAGTCAAATTCTGTGGTCTGTGGTAAACAAAACATTTTAGAATGTTTCAGAAATAATTGAATCTATTAATAAGTCTGTTGTCAGATCCATTGATTAAACTGCAGTTGCAATAGTCTCCAGCAAGTGAAAAGAGAGATATAGACTTGAGTATCCTTATACAAACAATCAATTAACTTCTTGATTATTATCTAATGAACAAAAAATGTACATTTCTCAGAGCTCCCATACAACGACTACTTTGAGTACTTTGGACCAGACTTCAATCTGCACATCAGCCCCTCCAACATGACCAACCAGAACACCAATGACAATGACGTTATTTATTTATTTTTATTCAATTTAAAGAAACATTCGACCAATAGTGAATATTGTTTATTATAAAGCAATTTGAACGTTCCTTGTACATGTGATGCAGTTTGGCAGAAGGGCAAATGCGTCCAAAGTCTGGTCACATACACTTATTACGTTTGTCATTGGAACCTGACTACAGAATCATACCAAGAAATGAACCTAACTTTCATGTTAAATGATAACTGAGAAAAAATATTATTCTGTATTTTCATTATTTTACCATTCTCACAATGCTTTGACAAAAGATCATCAGGAAGTAAAAAAAACATTTCATTGGCTGAATTATTCCATTAACTTGTACTGTGGTGCTGCAGCCAATAAGAAAATGTGTTGATTTTATGATTTGATTTATGTGTTTGTCTTTATTAAATGTTTGTAGGTGGAAGCAGAGTTTGCTCGCATCACTACTGTCCCACTGAGATCTAAGTTCATGCAGCAGCTAGATCACCACTCCTCCAAGCTGTTAAGGATTTTCCAGAAAAAAGGGGGTGCCGCAGGGCAGAAAATAAGGAATATCATGGCAGAATACGACAAGGTGTGTTATCTAACAAATGCCTGGTTATTCGAAATATTTGTTTTGTTTAAATTCATTTTATTGTATTTATTATTGTGCAGTTGTATTACTTAAGCATGCAGTAAAATATTGGAGACATGTGGCTGATGGAAGACATTTTAAGTCATGCCATGTTCACACAAAGTTTAAAATGTACTTGATCAAGTCATTTTCTAAATGAAAATTAATACATTTATTTTATTTTCATCTAAAGAGATTTGCAATATATATATATATATATATAGTGTACCTTTTCTGTGGAATGTAGTAATACATAGTGTTTCATGAATGCGAATTCACATCAGTTAGTCTTTAAAGCAGAAGTTTGGCTTTTTTGAATTGCAATAATTTGATTTACTGTGCTGCATATGATGGTAGTGAAAACATGCTTATACTGAAACATATTTCTAAGATTATCATAATGCTTGGTTCCCAGTTAAATAAATACAGTGTCTTGGATTATAACATAAATACTTTAAAAGTACAACTCACTACCACTAGTAATAACCAAACACTTGTATTACAGGTGCTTCTTGTGGTATTAGAACTTGTACTCCAGTTGAATGCGCATTTGGCCCTTCATAATAAAATGACACTTAGACACTGCCTGTAAATGTAAAAAATGGTATGAAGTTGCATGTAAAAAAACTGGATAGTTTGCTTGTGCATTAATGCATCTAGTGTTAAATGCTGCACAATGTAAACATACTATTCCCCCACAGAATGACGCCATCGAGACAAGGAGAGCCTGCGTTATAAAAGCACTAATTGTGTACCTTAATGAAGACCCCGAAGCCTGATTAAAGAGTACCTCGTAAGTATTTTTGCCTCTGCTTTCCACAGTATTACCATCTGGAAACTAAAAAAGTGATTTATTTCGTACTTTTTTGAGCTGGTTTTAAAAAAAACTAATGGCACCACAGGTTTGAAAGAGCAATCAGAAAATAACCCATATGCATCATGCATAGTAAAATTCCCTTTTCAAACTATCAACAGCAGTTTGTAGACTGTTGCTCGAAGGTATAATTCATAAATGGAACTGTTGAGTTTCTCAAATTTGAAGTTTTGTAAAACCATTTTAATATCCATGGTTAACTAAATACCCACAAGCCCCTAGCAGATACCGTCAACAACTAGAAAAGCTACACCCAATGTAGCGTGTAGGTATGCTTATCTAGGAGCTATATATATGTTACTTTGCAAAAGTATTGCTTTTTTCCCTTGTGTGTGTAAGTCTGGCTGATGGTCTATTTTTCTGCCTTTTTTAGGATGTTGAGACTGACCAGAGTGTAGATCAGATGGTCTTGGGAATCTTCGCCATAAAGAAGGAAGGTGCAGAGCCAACAGATTCCCTCGCAGATGTGGGGATTGTCATTGAAGGTGTGGAAGTGCTGAACGATCTTCAAAACATTGCAAACGCACTGGCAATTTTGTTTGGACTCACATATGCATTGGACTTGAGCTATCCAAAAAACCTGAGATGCACGTTTGAGGTTCTTCAAAAGATCGTGATGGAAATGGATGTTCGCCACCTGTCAACAAAGGCTCAAGTGCTGAAAAACAAACTGTTTGAATGAACTATTTGAACACTACAAGTGGAACGCCTTGAAACGGCACGTTGGAAATCTTGGAGCAGGGGTTTTATCCAAATATTTCGGAGGGAATTTAAAAGTGTTTCAATCTATGAATAGGAATGTTACAAATTATTAATGTCGTACTGTTTGTACGTACAAGTTGCAGTTTGGGCTATGTGGTTAAAACATGGTGATTGTTGTTTGTTGTTGCTAGTTAAATGTTGTGCAACTTTTTCTATAAGGTGATAGCAAACTAATTCTGTATATTTACCAAGTCAATAATATACTACCGTATCAAGCTAAGAGCAACATTAGCCTGGAAATGTCTGGCCTAAAAAGTGTGTTTCCAATATTTATTCATCTTTTAGCTCCGTTTTGGTCTCAATCCACTGTTGAAGGTCATCTCGCTCCTCGGCTGCTAGATGTTTAGTTTTCCTCTCCAGATAGTCGCTAACTTTGTGGGCCAGGTGCTTTGTCGCCTGCTTAATGATAAACTTGGAGGGAACAGAGTCTATCAGAGCTGGCTTGCTGAATTATTTTGTATTTAATGTGAAGAATTAGACAACACCAAAAATGCTATAAAACCAAAACAATAATCTAAAAAACTATGGTTTCCGGTTTTTAAGATCTCCATAGCAACAGTTGATGATGACATTTATTAACGATTTACACATTTTGTAGTTTACTTTTCTATTGTTGTTGCTTATGTGGTTATATCGCGTTTCATGTGAAATAAATTTATTTCTTTCACTGAATCAAAGTCAGTTAATTCGAATTTACTTAACTACACTTCGTGGAATTTGTTGACATAGTCTGGTTTAGTAAGTGAATTTAAAATGACTTCCTTTATAGCAATGAATACCAGTTAAGTAACACTGAATGCAGTAGTTTCCAAAATGATTTAAGTGAGTTAAGTTGGAACTACAAAGTAAAGTTAAGTTGATCTTACTAAATACAGTTGAGTATAGCAGATCTTACTTTTAAGTAACATGAATATAGGTGAGTTAAGTTAGTATTATATAATATCTTTATGTTGGCATTAATCAAAAATAATCAAGTATGTCAAAAGAAACTACTGTGTTGACTTAATATTGCTCAGTTAAGTTAGCTGGACACAGAGCTATTAATTAAATCCAGGGTGACCGGGTATTGTTGAAGTTACTTAACACAGTCGTGTTGGCTGAACATAAGTCAGTTATATTGTTCTTACTAATGTTATTTAATTATAACCTACTCAACTCAGTTTCGTGGAATTTGTTGACATAACTTTATTAAGTAAGTCCAAGAAATTATTTTTTTGAGTGTGTGACAGTGTCGAGGATGACATTATGTGCTTTGATCTTGTAGTTTCTCTCAGCATCTGAAACAGGCTCATCTTGTGCCACTTCACCTGGCATGGATTTCTTTTTTCTGACTCGTTTCTCTGGGAGGGCAGTCTGAACTTCCAAATCGCACTCATCCTGTTCCTGTAGAATGCCATTTGCCCACGCCACAAACTCATCTACAGCTTTCTTAACACCATCAAAGTCCCTGGTACACTTTCTCAGGCTGTCTTCAGTTCCCTTCACCAAGTGTTGAGCAGTAAGAATGTCCATACCACTGGTCTGCAGATATTTTGATAGGGGGGAAGTCTGTTCAAATATCCGGAGAAAAACCTGGGCTGTAAGTATGGTTTCGTACCTCAGAAGTGCCTCAATGTATCCTCTGGCTTTGACTCTCACAGTGGGCTTCATAGTGTCATCAAGCTCTATTCTTGTCATGGTGATCACTAAGTCGATATAAAGGGCATGGCCAGGATTTCCAAAACAGCCAAATACTTTGTGTAAGGCTTGGTCCTTTGACCACCAGCGAGTTTCTCCTATCGGCGCAAGCCGTCTGTGTCTGCTGTCCTTACTGACTTCGTCCCACAGGTTCACCCGTTTGTAAGACTCCCTGATGAAAACTGCTAAATCATTTAGCAACGAGAAGAGTACATTATAACTGTATAATGGCCTATTCAAGTTTACTTCACGTAGGCCAATGCCAATGTTGGTGCTTTTGAGGGATCCAGTACTATAGTTAATTATACAACACTTATTTTTATCACTTAGTTGACCCTGTATTTGCATGGCCTAATAACATACTTATTGTCTCCCCTTTGTTGCACAGACAACATAACCATCTCAAGTTATTCACTCACAGTATGGGGTTTGTAGCCCCAGTTAGCTGCAGTCTAACAGTTATATTAGCCTACATATATTTGCCTTGAGTAACATTAAGGACATGTTTGGGTTTTTTGTAGCCTCACAGTCTCAGTCACACAGGGTCTGCCACTAACTTGACATTGGACTGAGAAACTGTTTTGTTGACTGTCAGTCGATGTGCACATCAGGCTACAATATAGAAAGAAAAATTGCTCATAATGTTGGCTAACTTACTTTCGGCTTCGTCAGTCTGTACCATACGGGGGTTCTGAATAAATCTGTGATTTTAGCACATTTCGCTGCCTCCTCCTCGCGGGTTTTTTTCTTTTTCTCCCTTTCCCTCTCTGCACCACCTTTCCTCCTTTTTTTCGCACGATGGGGATCCATCCTTCCACAATAATTAAGCTTGCCGCCGGCGTCAGTTTAGTCGGTCCAGTCCACACTAATTCAAACGGCAGCGCGCTGGTCTCGTGAGAAACGTCACATCTTCATTATTCTTCTGAAGTGTAAATGTGCCCAATCGCTAGTCTGACAGGTGCGTGGTTCTCACTGCGCCTCATACCAGTGCAACTTTATTTTGGACACCTGCCTGCCGCATTCATGGATTTGGCCTGCAGTCACTGCATCTGGGCTGAATTAAACACGTATTATTTTAGTCTTGTGTGTTTACAGGCCATGTCAGCAGTAGGCCACATGATATTATGCCAGCGTTGCGTTCACAAGACATAAAAAAAAAAAATCTCAGGCCAGCAGGCCACTTAACAGGCCAGGCCATCGGGAAACCTCTCGGTCCTCCCGATGGCCAGTCCGGGCCTGATCACCACCAAGGACCAGAGGACCAGCATCACTACAGCAGCCTCCACCTCCATCTGTGCCTGCCACAAGATTAAGATACACCTCGGTACAAAGGCCTCCACCACAGCCATCACGATCAACCCAGCCAGCAAAGAAGTCTCGCCTAGCACACGTACCTCACACACAGCCACCAGCATCAACCCGGGATAATCACACCTACCTCCCTCCGACACAGCCACCAGTAGCCCATGCACCATCACCCCACTTACACAGCAGCCAGACCCACTGTCTTGGAAGACAGACAAAGACCATGACACTGCCCACTGTCTTTACATTTATAATGAATAGTTGGTTGAAAAAGTTCTGATATTGGAAATATTGAGATTTTACAGTTTCTTATGTTAACATAAATAGTTGGTTGAAAAAAAAAGTTGTAATGCTCAATTTGTATTTGTACACATCACATGAACCTTGGTATGGAATATGAAGTCATGAATCAGTCCTGATGTAACTTTTCTGTGGTGAAAGTAGAGTGATAGAACAATTTTACTCCAAATTATAATTTACACATTTTCATTTTAGACATGAACAACACATGTATATAGGCCTATAGTGTAATTCATATATTTCACTACTTTTGTGAACCAAATACTTTGGTAAACCAAATCTGAAACACCAAAACAAATGGATGACATGAGTAAATCTGATTTCTAAGCTAAGTATCTCATAAGACAGTGCTCTAAGGTGAGTGACTTTGCATTTCTAGCAAGACCAGAGACTGTACTGAACCTTTTGATATGTAACACCATGCCATGCTATAAGAAGTACATTTAAAAGTTGATTTAAGGAGACATCTAAAAATTGAGAAAATACCCTTCACTTCACACTCCAGAGGGTTAAGGAAACGGGTAAGGCGATTTTATTTTAAAAGACAATATTATAGGTTATATTGATATATTGATTGATATATTTATTATATTGAAAGGCAAATTAATACTTAGTCCCCTGAATCTGGAATAATGTACAATTCACAGCATAGCCTCACAATGTCAGGAACTTTTCATCTACAGATTGCTTTGGTCTGGCTTTACTCTTCACTGATTGGTTGAAGAAACTTTGAACTTATTGGCTATGGAAATCAGAAGTAGGAGCTCATAATCATATAAAAAAACGCGCGAATATTGGCGTGTATGTTCGCGCGTATGTTCGCGCACATATTCACGCGTATTTCCGCCCGTATTTTCGCCCATATGTTCGCGCGTATATTCGCCCGTATTTTCGCGGAGGTCCGTATATTCGCGCAAAAATAGGCGCGAGTATACGCGCGTATTATGGCACTTTTGGCTTTCCATAGAGGAGCAGCGGGGTCCGGGCGATGCTGCTCCTCCAAGGAAGAGACACACTATATCCGGTCACAGAGATCTGCTATTTTAAAGTAAAGTCAACACATATCGATCCTACATATATTCTATATTAAAAACGAGAAAAGTTTTAACATATAGATCGTTTTTTTAAACATATGACAAATGTGCGAGGGTGATGACGTCAGAGCATCGTCCTATGTGCCGGGGCTTAGCCCCGGACAGCCCCGGCCCAATTTAACCCCTGGATATAATAATTGTGGGATTTCTATTGCATCCACTTCATCTGCAGATGAAACGCCAATGCAATTTCCGCCATTGCAAACCGAGTCAAGCCGACTCCGAGCTGTCCGACTTCAGGCGAGCTTTATGAGACCTCCCCCAGCTGCAATCGGCTATTTTCGTCTACTTTCGAGGCGAGCCGCAGCTCATCTCAAACAAGCCTATTTTTTCTGTTGACCGTTTTTGTCCCTATAGTTTTTCATTCGTTTTTGTTTATTAAATATTGTCAGACTATATTACTTCGGTGCGGACTTTCTCTTTGAAAACGCGCCACAGCCTATAGCTTAGCCTCTCGGCGACTCAAACTGGACTGGGAATTGATCCGCCACAATAATAATAAAAATGATGATTATTACCTTACTTTTGTCTATTTTTATTCCTCTGTGTTGCGTTTTTTAAGGTGCAATGCCAAGACACATTCTTTGTATAAATCAGCACCACATTTGTAGTTCTTCCGGTTTGCATAGACATAGGGTCTTAAAAATATATATCTACTAAGTATATAAAATATCTAGTATAGCCAAACTAGTAATTACACTGCATCAAGAGAAGGTATATTAAGAAAAATATGTTGGTTTATTTAAGATATTTTAGATATTTTAGCTATTCTAGAAATGGGGTTTTTCGGTTGGTTCTTTCTTTTTTGGTTGATGTGATCTTCTACAGTACATTGTTGGTTACTGTGATCTTCTACAGTACATTGTTGGTTACTGTGATGTTCTACAGTACATTGTTGGTTACTGTGAATATCTAGTCTACAGTACATTGTTGGTTACTGTGAATATCTACAGTACATTGTTGGTTACTGTGATTATCTACAGTACATTGTTGGTTACTGTGAATATCTACAGTACATTGTTGGTTACTGTGATTATCTACAGTACATTGTTGGTTACTGTGAATATCTACAGTACATTGTTGGTTACTGTGATTATCTACAGTACATTGTTGGTTACTGTGAATATCTACAGTACATTGTTGGTTACTGTGAATATCTACAGTACATTGTTGGTTACTGTGATCTTCTACAGTACATTGTTGGTTACTGTGATTTTATACAGTTGGGACGTTACTACTGCTATTTCTACAGTAACTCCAGAGTTGCTGTAATTTTCATGGGAGCCTGCTTGCAGGCGCCAGTCTCAGGACACTCCACTCTGAGGACACCTCCAGTCTCAGGACAGGAAGTGCATGCACACTAAGAATTACAAAATAAAATCGCCACTATCAGTACAGCACCACTTTCCGAACAGGAAATGCACGCTAATACAAAATAAAATCGAACTGACACTTATTATATCTATATATCAGGGTTGCCAACTCTCACGCATCTGGCGTGTGACACACGCTTTCACTCTCAATCTCACGCTCTCACGCTGCCCAAACTATTCTCACGCCAAAAACAAGATGAACCGGCGATCGTTTTTGGTTGGTTATTTACAATGTTGAGTTGACAGCTGCTCAAGCTGTCGATCCGCTCCCTCCCCGCCCCCACCACTCTTAACAATGTTAACAGACAGCAGAGCAGTGGGAGCCGGTTGGTCAATCCCCGACCCGTATTGCGCATGCGCAGATCTAAGATCCAGTAGAAATGATAAAAAGTAAAAGTTTTTTGCTGCTTAGTGTTCTACTAGGCCAAAATAGAGTCAAAGAGTATATGAGAGTGAGAGTGCGTTAATTAATATATTTGGCAGTTTGGAGTAAGTCTGTAGATTTGTTTGTGTCTGTGTGTTTCATGTAGGCCTATAGGCCTGTCGCGATAATTAATTTTGTTGGATACATTTTCCCGAAAGTTATTGCGATAAATGATAATATTGTCGGAACCGTTGTATGACCATTTTAGACCACTGACATAATGATAAATAATAATAATTCAAGTACATCCTTTCAAACTGCTAGTCAAATCCTCATGTAAATGGCAATTTATCGAGGTCAGAAAATTTATGGAGTATGGACATTTTTATTTATCGTACGATAAGTCAATTAATTGCTTATCGCGACAGGCCTATGCACACAATAAAACAGTGGAAACAAACATGTGTTTGACTTTCATTAGTGAATGAAACTTTGTGCCATTTATAGTCTGTGTCCAATATTGTGTATTTGTATATATTGTATATATATCATATATATATGCTAAGGTCCCGCTACTGACACGATAGCAGTCATTTAGTGCGCATATGTGTAATTAAACCCATGATATCAAAATCTCACTCCAGCCAGGTACCCAAGTTGGCAACCCTGATATATATAGATATATATATTTATAAATAACGACATTTTGTATTTTAGTTACACCCACTAGACAACAGTGGAGGGTTCGAGAAACAACCGTGTTTGCCGGGTGCACCGCGGCGGAGGTGGGGAGGTTCCAGCCGGGAACCTCCACCCCGCTGCGGGACCCGTGGTGGGACCCCTGAGTCAGACGGTGCGTCTTGGTCACGCTTCATATCGGCCGGCCCGGGAAGGAAGAGACACGCAGAGTGGGGGAAGTCCCCCACCCCAACGCAGCACACCCTCCCGGCCATCAGAGTCGAACCCGCAGTTTGGAGGAACCGACCGCCAGAGCACCGGCACTAGGCCGGGCCGGTGGAGGCCCTCCGATGGTGGGTCGCGTTTGCCATTCGATCAGTGAGAGGAGAGGAGAAAAATGCAACAAAAATGGTCAAAATCCGTTAATATATGGATGAGTGGGGGGGGGGGGGAAACGGCTGGACACAGGCCGTGGGGGGACACACCTTCCCCGGTAGAAGGAACCGGGTGAAATAGCCAAAAAATAAAAATCTATAAAACCGGGGAAAATAGGGGGAAAAGTGAAAAAAAGTGTCCGAAAATAGGCACTCGTGAGGCGGGCAGAGTCGCCTGTCAACTCCCGTTACATTCCTCCATGGTGTAATTTGAGCGAAAAATGGCTAAGTCAACTTTTACGAGAACCAGGCTGTGGGGGTCAAAAGGGCCTGACCAAGGCCGACCCAAAGTGCATGGTGAGCGGACTCATCACCTCCGTAATGAGTCTCCATTGTGATTTGAAAACTTCCATCAGACGAGTCCTTCGGGGGGCGGGGGAAAAAACGTGTTTGTCCGAATCGTCACTTCCTGTACTGAGAGTGGAGGTGTCCTGACAGTGGAGTCTACTCTACACCGGAACTGTCCTGAGAGTGGAGGCCTGCAGGCAGACCCCTCTCATAATTTTTGGTTGGAAACACGGTATTATACTCTAAAATGGTATACAGTAATTTACTGTGCACAAACACTCTAAATACCTGTGGATTTCACAGCCATTTTTTACAGTGCGCCTTAACGGTGGTGATGGCTGTGATGTAGTTTATAGCCTAGCGATAGCTTTTTACTTTCGCTGAGTTAATTTACCCTTCAAAAATCACCAAGTTTGTCTTAACATGTGGAGATTAACCTGCAGAACAAAATGTGTTAAGTTGGCCACAAAGCTTTTTTTATGCATTATACCGAGATACAATTGGGAAATCCCATTGCTTTTCATCAAGGGAGCCCTTTACGATGATAACTTCCAGCTAGGCCTAAATATATACGTCACCACTGCACCACTATATATTCACAGCTTTTTTCCTACTAGGATCAAATTATGAGTAAGTTGCATTGACTTACTATTAGTTTGCATTTCAAACAAACCCACTTTTACATCAGAGGTTTTTCTTCTAGTCTCTAAGGCCTCTGTCATGGTTAACTGCCCCGCCCCCCTCTACACCTCTGTTCATTGCTTCCTTTTGTAGAATCTCTTTGTGTCTATTCTTAGTGGCCTGCTGCAAAAACTTCACTTGGATTTGAATCTTACACTTGCCCCCTGTGCGTCTTTAGAGATAATTGAAGCTGGAGAGTTGGAACGTATTTTCTGCCATGTCTGGAGAATGTTTTGGATGTGATCTCTTTCTCTCTCTTTCTTTCTCTGGCCTGCAGTGTCTCTCACCCTCTTCATTTCCACTCTTTCTCCGCAGATATGTTTGCAAGCCCAGTCGTTGGTCTGAGGGCCCAGATTGGTCACCATAGAGACAGACCTGACAACAGGCGTAAACAGAGATGTAAATGGAGAATTGCAGAGAGGAGGTTGAGATGGAAAAATGAACGGAGGTTAAAGGGCAAGTATAAATGACCAGGAATAAGACAAACACATCATTATAGATGTATCCATGAAGTTCACTGCGCCACTTTATTCAACCCTGCACAGTTAATGCAGCATGGCAGTTGGGCAAAACATACAACACAGAACACCCTTACTTCATGCTTTAAAACTATGGTGTTAAAAACAGTGTATGCGCTTGGAATAAAAACATAACAAATATACAGACAGACATTCAATCAGTAACATATATACTGATTTGTAAAACATTATTTGATGTTATTTCCCACCTAAGCGGAGCAAGAGATTTGTGCAAAAGTGATTAAAGGACCGTCTCATAAAGTCCACATTTCCAGATAAATGCCAGCTGAGTTCTTTGATTGAAACAAAATTAAAAGCAGTTTTACAAGTAGAGGTTTTCTTGCTTTTCAGTTTCTTTGCTCTGCAGGTAGAGATGGCCCAAACACCTGAGGGTAGTGCGAGATGAGTGTGAAGAGACAAACCACTTATTTAGCATGTAGCAAATTGCTGAAAGTGAAGTTAAAACTGAAATGAGTGCAAACCTTAAATTGTCATGCATGCTGCCTAATTTACTGTATGTCCCATGATGTAATTCATAGTGTGGACGGAGCAGCTACAATGGTAGCGAAGAAGCAATGTATTAACAATGGGCTTTTTTCAGATTTTTCTTTTTCCTCTGGAAGTCACTCCCCAAACACATCCAGGACTGCACCGATCTCACCATGTTCAAATCACAAATCAAAACACATCTTTTCAGAACTGCTTTTAATCTGTAATTAATGTTGTGATTTATATGTTTTAAGTGATTTGTGTTTTAATTATGTATTTATTGATTTTTACTCTGTAAAGTGTCTTTGAGTTTCCAGAAAAGCGCTCTATAAATAAAATGCAATTTTTATTATTATTATAGATTTTAAATGTTATTTTGGATATTACTGGTAGCAATTGCAGAGACGTGTAAATGATACCAGGGTAATACCCACCACAGTAACCATGTCTTTTCATAATGCATTTCAGAGGTGATACATATAATATAATAACTTCAGTCTGTGTTTAACATGAAACATTTCTGGTTATCCCATTGTTTATGTCCTGAAGGCTTGTTCAAAAATATATATTTGGGTATCATCCAGCATAACATCAAAGTTTATCAAGGGATTCCTACAAATATTGCCTAAAGAAAGCATCTATAAGGTGAATATAATATGGCCAAGTACAGAACCTTGAGGAACTCCATGAGCACGAATGGTTGATTCATCATTAACATGTACAAACTGACACCTCTCAAAAGACATCCCAATCTGCTGGCAAGTTACCAACCCTAAAGAGCTCATTGTAACAGCTCATTTGGAATTAACGGCGGAGAGAAGGTGATCCATGTGGATGATACATCGCTTTCAATCGGTTGATGGACATGCTGCTAGTTTTCATGAACACCACTACAGCTCTGTTAATTTGTGATGCAAGCAACATATTGCCATGTGATCAAAAGGCAAGCAGAACCTCCTCTACATAGATTTTTTTTATTGTTTTGGACTATTAAGACTCTCCGCCAGATAGACAAAACACCGAAACCCAAAAACCCACCACCCAGAAAAAAAACCTTAATAACTCAGCGCAGACTTGAAATATTATTAGGCTAACCTTATCATGCACAAAGAAAACAGGTGAACCTGAAAACCATTCGAGAAGACCATTTAAAACTCTGCACGACTCGCACTTCCAATACCTTTACTCATGCTCATATTTACCCTTATTTGAAAGAGACGAAATATAGAGTATAGAGGAGATAAGTAGAAAGGAAAGTATAGAAGAGAATACATTGAATATGTCTCTGCTGACAATCCCTTGAGGTGTTAAGCAGTCAGCTGATGGTTATGTACACAGGGCTAATTGAGCTTTGGTTTGTCTTTTCTGTTTAAAACAAGTGTTTGATCTCCACTAAGCCTTTGGCCATTGTCAAGGCTCACTGCCAGAGGGGATGAAGCCAGAGGGATTTACCGTGCTGTTTGGTACAGTGTGAAGACGAGATAGGCAAGCTTATGTAAGGCATTTAGACCTACAGTATAGGCAATCTGCTATGTGTATTTAACAACCCGGTATCACGGCCAGACGTGAACATGTGACGATTTACCATGCTGGGAGACGTGAAGATGTCACGATTTCGTCCCTTCAAACGTGACAGTTACACGGTATTGTTAACATGGAGAAATACCCGGAAATGCCAAGCAAATGCTCTGCCACGACGGTCGGTTGTTATTGTCAATATTAATATAATAATGATTTATTTTTTAATAGTCACACTCGATTTCGCCGATTTTCTTGTTGCCCCAGCTGGTCGACACCTCTTTTAGCAGAAACAAAGGCTACATTAATGTATTAAATCGATGTTAATCCATGTGTGTGGATGTGGAATTAACGGACGTGACGTTGTGCGATTGCGTTGCCAGGCAACAGCTTCGGTTCATGTTAATTTACAAACTCTTCAACTAGAACCCTAGTTATATTTAAAAACATTTTAGAAGGCCTCACGAAATACTTTAATGTAAATTTAAATGTGAAGGAATGTGTGTATAACAAAATACATCCGTCATAAACATAAACCTTGAACCCTTGAACCTTGAACAATACCGGAAACAGACGTAGGCAAGATCCTCAGCTCGATGATTGGATGGTTTAGCCGCAATGCACGTAGGGATATGGTGTTTATGTGATGTGAAATCCGAAAACATTTTTTAAAAATAAAATAATACTTTATTCCGAGTGTGCTTGCTTTTCTCTTTGAAAGTCATCACATAACGGCATTGTAATACACGGTTCGGCTGCATTAAATATTACATATATGCCGTAGTTCTCTATTTATAGAGCCCTGATGAGAAACATCAGGGCTTTGTTCTAGACAAACAGGAAGAACTGCCGCCAAAACTGAAAACGTGACGTGGATCATAAATATATCAGCAATTAAACAACATCTTACATTTCTTTTCACACAATACGTCTCCTTGCAGTATCAACACTAATTCGGCTGACTTTTATATTTGATCCAATTGGTAGATAGGCTGTATTTACACCATAACGGTGCACAGCTGATAGAAAGTGACACCTAGTGGTTAAAGCACGTTATTGAATTTTATTATTTTTATTATTAGATATTATTAGGAGGACGTGCAAAACAGACAAACTAATAAGGCTTTATTTAAACATTAAAGAATACTTTAGGTTAAGGTCTTCTTTTGAATAAGAAAAAAGCTTTGGGGGTATAGAAGAAGAATATGGAGGGATGAAACCCTCTTTAATGGTCACACATGCAGAGCACACAGCACACACAGTGAAATTTGTATCTACAGATAAATATTAAGCCTGACAAAGTACTTAACGTCTAATATATTGCTTTCCTGCAATGTTAACTATGTTTAAGCACTTATTTTAACTGATATTATACATAATGTATTATACTCTTATAAGATGTATGTAGATAGTATAAGAAATGTGCAGAATATGACAGTTTAATGGTGGAGGTATACACACATATTGATAGATGTCTTGTAATGCACTGTTGAGGAACCTGCGACCCAAGTTTTTCATTCATTGCATAACTACACCGTAGTTGTGTATAATATGATATGTCAATAAACCTTTGAAAATCTTGAAATCTTGAAAGGGATGTGCAAAATAGTCATTATATACAGTCTTTAATTAACTATTAGTAGAGAATAACGAGTAATGAATATACTTTATAGGGATCCTATTAATATCTAATAATAAAAATAATACAATTCAATAACGTGCTTTAACCACTAGTTGTCACTTTCTATCAGCTGTGCACCGTTATGGTGTAAATACAGCCTATCTACCAATTGGATCAAATATAAAAGTCAGCCGAATTAGTGTTGATACTGCAAGGAGACGTATTATGTGAAAAGAAATGTAAGATGGTGTTTAATTGCTGATATATTTATGATCCACGTCACGTTTTCAGTTTTGGCGGCAGTTCTTCCTGTTTGTCTAGAACAAAGCCCTGATGTTTCTCATCAGGGCTCTATAAATAGAGAACTACGGCATATATGAGGATCTTTCCTACGTCTGTTTCCGGTATTGTTCAAGGTTCAAGGGTTCAGGGTTTATGTCGGATGTATTTTGATATACACACATTCCTTCACATTTACATTTTAATTTACATTAAAGTATTTCGTGAGGCCTTCTAAAATGTTTTTAAATATAACTAGGGTTCTAGTTGAAGAGTTTGTAAATTAAGATGAACCGAAGCTGTTGCCTGGCAACGCAATCGCACAACGTCACGTCCGTTAATTCCACATCCACACACATGGATTAACATCGATTTAATACATTAATGTAGCCTTTGTTTCTGCTAAAAGAGGTGTCGACCAGCTGGGGCAACAAGAAAATTGGCGAAATCGAGTGTGACTATTAAAAAATAAATCATTATTATATTAATATTGACAATAACAACCGACCGTCGTGGCAGAGCATTTGCTTGGCATTTCCGGGTATTTCTCCATGTTAACAATACCGTGTAACTGTCACGTTTGAAGGGACGAAATCGTGACATCTTCACGTCTCCCAGCATGGTAAATCGTCACATGTTCACGTCTGGCTGTGATACCGGGTTGGTATTTTAGTGGACAATTCAGGGCTGCTACTGGTCCACAGCTGTTGTGCTTTTTATTTAATGCCTTTTTTTGTTGCAAGGGGCAGGCTTGTTGAATCTGCTCCAATGAAACGATTCCTGCACTGATGCCTCAGACTCACTTACTCTTCATTTAGTTTTTTGCATTGATTGTGTTTGGAATTGCGCTGTGCCAAGAATTTGCATGGTATCCTTTGTAATCACATCAAAACACCCAAGCCTCGCTATCTGCTCTGTCATAATCATCACATGTAATGAAAAATCTAACTATCTATCCATCCAACACCTTCTGAATGAACGGGAACACCTGGGCCAAGCTAATTACCCAACATGTGTTGGACCTCATGAATGCTCTTGTGCCTGAATAGGAAAAATATCCATGAAGCCAGGAAACAAAAAACAGGTGGAAAGCTAACACCAACTAACCCTTATTTTTTGGAATGACATGCTCATCACAAACAGGCATTATATCTGGGTCCCCTATGCAAGTGTGTTCATGCAATATTCTGACTGTGTTTATGTTTTTGAAATGTGTGTCTAGTGAACAGTCCAGAAAACACCTTAAGTGTTTGACGTGAATTAAATGTCAACTTTGCGTAAAATTCCCCTCCATCATTCTGCTGAAATGTGGAGACTTGCTCACTTTTTGGCCCTCACTCTCTAACATGAACACACATACATACTGTAGATGTGTGAGCGCTGAGTGTTGGGCAGTAGTAGATGGCATCCTCTGTGGATCTGTTGGATCTTTTTGCAAACTGGTGAGGCTCCAGTCCAGGCTGGCTGGGCTGTTGAGTTTGATGTGCTGGAAAACCAGTCACAAAAGGCGCTTTCACACCAAGTACTTTGCCGTACTTAGTTCCCAGTACTTAGTTCATCAGAACTCTTTAGTTCTGATGAACTAAAGAGCAGATCGCGTTCACACCGGAATAAGTTCCTGGGGAAGGATTAGGCAAATTAAGCCGCTGACGTCACTTCTTCTTCTTCTGCTTTGGGTTTACTGGCAGGCCGAAAACAACTTCACGGTGTATACTGCCACCCGAAGTCCCCGGCCGGAAGTCCCCGGAGTTAGGGACTGGCTTCTACTGAAGCCTTCCGAGTAAATGGCCAGAACGCCGACACCTCCTCATCACTCCACAGCTCCCAACTTTTCGGAGTTTTACGGGGCGTGGTTTGCAATTCGCCCAGCCAATCACTAATGGGAACCTTTTTCTCCCCGGAAAGAACCTGCTCTCTAGCAGGGACTACAAAGGGGGTGAAAAGGTTCTCATGAACTAAGTTCTAGTTCCGGATTTCTTTGGTGTGAACGCAACATTTCAAGAACTATCGGAACTATACTGGGAAAAGTACTCCGGTGTGAAAGCGCCTAAAGCCTTGACGTTCAAAGCCCTTAATGGTCAGACGCCGATTTATCTTAAAGAGCTTATAGGACCCAACTAGAGCACTGTACTAAAGTGAGTGCCCTCCTGATGTTACACTTATACACAAGTGTATAAGTGTATCTGCAGGAGCGGGTTGTAGCAGCCATGTTAGAAGCAAAGGAGTCTGACCGCTGGAGGGAGAAAGGACCTGTGATATCTCTCCTTGAGTCACCACGGGTGAAGCAGCCTGATGGAGCTGCTCAGTGCAGACCAAGTGTCCTGAAGGATTGGGGCATCTTGTCTATCATTCTTCTGTCTTCCACCACCTCCACAGTGTCCAGGGGTCTCTCCAGGGCGCAGCTTCCCTTCTTTCTTTCCCAGAGTGTTAAGTTCCCCCTAGACCACCATAGAAATGACTGACATCGATTTAAAAGACAAGAATATTCAGAAGGGACACTTAAATCCCATCACTGGTTAATGGAATTGAGGAGCTAACGGTGCTAGCCGGGAGTCAGACAGAATACCTGGATTGTATTGTGTGCTTTACAGAAACATGGCTGCACAAGAATATATCTGACAATAACGTTTTCTTTGATCGCTTCCGGAAACAGTTTGGGACGACAGGGATTGCATCGAGAGCTTCATCATGTCTTCACCATGAGCCTGAGTCTTCAGAGGGTCTCTGTGCAGTGGAGGACGTCATGTCTCATTCCTGTGCCTATGGACATTGTATCCCTGTGGCTATAAGGACTTTAATTACACATTTATACTCACACTTAAATTTACACAAATATATTTATGTTATTCTAATATGGTGCAACTGTCACACATCCCAATTTCCCACTCGGATGAATAAAGTATTTTTGATTGATTTCTCTCCCGTCCCCTCTATTTGGCTTTTATTTAGAGGTTGAGAGGGAGATTTACAGTGAAAGTGAGGAAATCACAGGGCGGCGACGTGCACGGATCATGTTCTGCTAGGCGATGAGCCCCTGCCTCCCTGCAGCCTCTCCACTCACCATGGGTTGTTGAAAGCGAGTGCAACATGCAGCCTTCCACCTCTGTACAACAGATCACTGTAACATTTTAATTGTATCGTCTCCTTTCTGTTATTCTTTACCAGTACTTTCCATTTGGGGCTTTTTCTCTCCTCTCTAAGTATTCCTTCCTTCAGATCAGCACTTTAAGTACCTGGATTTCTGTCTAACCCTTTCCAGTGATATTTCTCTGAGATCAAAACATCTCTTGATTTTCACTTAGCACCATGCAGGGTGAGTATTTGAGCAGATGTGTGTGTGTATGTGTGTGATAGTTTTGCCAGCTGAGCACAGAGCCCTCCTGTTCTTCTACCTTGAGAAATGAGAGGAAGCATTTTACAAGTGGTGTGCTTCCATAACCTAACCTCATGCTGTACATCTCAGCCTCTACAACTGAATGAAAATCAACTGAATGTATTCTCTAAATGATTGTTAATAAGTGTAGACAACCTTTAAATGCAAACCCCATATTAATGTCTCGAAACAATGAACCATTAAAACGTACAATGTCCTTTACTAAGAAACGCAGGAACTGAGTGAAGAAATTATGTTTTTCAAAAAAGGAGAAACTGAAGTGTCTGTACTCTGCATAACAATGATGCCAATAAAGAGGTTAAGGAGAACAACTATTCCAGATTATCTCTTTCTGTTTCATCCTGCATTTCACAATCTTGGTTTTCCTGGCACGGACGCAGGAAAGACAGACGTCAGCAGTGTGAGGCGTTGTTGGGAAAGGCTGCAATGAGAGCAGGGCCTTTGGATAGACACAGATCAGAGTATTTAGTGCCAAACAGAGTATTTAGTGCCAAACACTACAGCATTCATCTATCTACAGTAAATAGGGATTGAGTTTGGATGCACAGTGAAGGGCTATTATCATCAAGTTGACTGCAAAACTGCCCACTTGTCTAAATTGTTTTCCCTGACTTTAAGATAGAGGCGGATGGAGGGTTACGCTGAGTTTGAAGAGGGAGAGAGGAAGACGACTGGGGAAGGGAAGGAAACGGATAGGGAAGGAAAGGAAGGAAGTAGGCCCTCATTTATCAGAACTGGACAGTAGGTCAGATTTCAGCCCAGCATACTGCATGAGCCTTTCTGTAGCCTATTTGAGAAAGTGTTGTAACAACTATAATGATTGTTATTTTTCACAGATTACTATACAGTAAGTTTAGTTTAAAGCTGACATATTTTTCAGGTTCATATTTGTATGTAGTGTCTCTACTGGGACATGTCTCCATACTATAATGTTCAAAAAGCTCTTTATTTTTCTCATACTGCCTGTGCTGCAGCACCTCTTTTCACCCTCTGTCTGAAACCAGAGCCCAGTCTGCTCTGATTGGTTAGCTGGCCGGCTCTATTGTGATTGGTCAACCATTGACAGATGTCCCGCCCCTCAGCCCATCAGGTACAATATCTTTGAGCGCTGACCAATAGAAGTGTTACATAGTTATGTCATTATGTTGCTGAAGTAAACAAAGGAGTCCAATGGAGGCGTTTTCTTACTCACCAGCCAAAGCTCTCCGAGGGAGAAGGAGCAGCGGTACCACGTGGAGAGGGCAGAATGCAAAAAAAACGGAATCAGAGAACAGTATCAGCCATATGACATTAAGTACACTATCATTTTGTAGAATGTTATCGATTGTTGTGTCAACTTTTTAAATGCTTTACCTGAGTAAATGTAGTCCTATTTACCACGTTTTATTGTTACCTTCTGGTCTGATCTATTTCTATTGTAATTTCTTTATGATAATAAGCAACTTAAATCTGTTCTTTAGTGCTTTGTTTCTTTAAAGGTCCCATGTCATGGCCATTTTTACTGATCATATTTCCATTGTTGAGGTCTACTAGAATAGATTGTGCAATTTTCCAAAATCACATTGGTTTCTCATACAGCATCTCTGTATAGTATGTGTATTCACCAGGGGCCTCATTTATAAAGCCTTGCGTAGGATTGGCGTGGGAAGGTTGCTTACGTAGGACAAAGCAAATAAATACGCACAGAAATGTTCCGATTCATAAAAGACTGCGTACCGGCGCAGGACTTGCGTGCGGCACATCCTACGCCGGTTTCCCTTTATAAATCACAATCAACTCGAAATGCGGCGCAGCTTTTGCGGGCTTCACTTAACGCCCATATTTGCCTATAAATAGTCAAAGAAACGCCCATCCATTCATTCATTTTGACTGACTGCATGAAGAAGATCGCAGAAAATGACGACAGAACAGCTAAAAAAGACATCTCACACGTGTCAGATTTAGGTTATTTTGGGGAGGTCGAGATAAATCAAATTGTTTGGTGGATGCAGTTTGAACCAGAGTAGCAGCATGGAGGTCGGATCGTCACCAAAATAAATAAATAAGTGGTCCGAAAAAGGTTAATGACAAAAAAAATACACATAACCTTCCTCAGACAGGAGACACCCCCTTGATGAGAAACTGTAAGAAATGATCGGGGAATCCCTCCGGAGTGGAGTCATGACGACTGGATCTGAATGATTTGTTTGTATTTGGTGGTTTGTGTTCCAGCTTTCGATCAGCTACTGACCATGCTACAGCAGTGAGCAGAGGTGGGGAGAGGTGGGGCTATGGCTTCATCGTTATCAGGAAAATGATCCACACGGAGCCGTTTGCCCCCCAGAGCGTTCTGTTTGCAGATCTATCCACCTTGGGACCCGTTATCATTTGCGGGGTCCGTTTCCGCGTTTCCGTTACGGCCTCGTGTGAACGAACTGGCTATACGAAAGGGAAAAGTAGCGGATACAACCGTTTGCGTTCTCGTGTAAACGGCACCTTAGCTATTTTATCTACCTCTGCAACAAGCTAAACTAGTTATAAATATGTTTATTCTTCACTGTCGGGTCACTCATTACTGGATCAGTGAGCTGCATGAGACGGATACTGACAGGCTGTCAGGAGAGAGAGAGAGAGGGGGAGAGAGGGGGAGAGAGCGCTTCCGCTCATTTCTCCCGTGTTATTATCCAAAGTTAATGTAAACTTGAATAATGTACTTCATTTGAATGTAATAATTATGTTGGTTGTTGTTTGTGGAAGCGCCAGTGAATGAGCCCCATTAACTGAGTTTTAAACATCACTTTAAATGGAAGATCCCCATAGCACGAGCCCGAGCCTACTCGATCGGATCGGCGATCGGTATCGGCCAATACTGATTCAATCAATCAATCAATCAATCAATCAATCAATCAATCAATCAATCATCAATCAATCAATCAATCAATCAATGTTTATTTATATAGCCCAATATCACAAATGTTACATTTGTCTCAGTGGACTTCACAGTTTGTACAGAATATCAGTAGACAATACGACACCCTCTGTCCTTAGACCCTCACATCGTACAAGGAAAAACTTCCAGAGAAAAACCCACAGTTTAAAGGGGAAAATGGGAGAAACCTCAGGGAGAGCAACAGAGGAGGGATCCCTCTCCCAGGACGGACAGACGTGCAATAGATGCCGTGTGTAAATCGAAGAGATAATACATTTTACAGCGTAGGTAGACCAAATGTTTGGAAATGCATGTGTCTATAATAAGAAGATGAATCCACGAGGATGTCAACAATCCTGTGGGAGCCATCAGGGAAGTAGTATGATGAGAGTCAGGCAGGACCGCAGAGACAGGTTCAGCCACGACTGAAGTCCAGGACTCAAATCCAGAACTCAGGATAGAGGATCCAGGACACAGGACCACAGCAACAGGATCAGCCTCGACTCAGGATCCCGGCGTAGATATAGACACAAAAAATAAATTTGGGGGAAGCTGGGTTAATCGGAACATGAGAGTACACAGGTACACAGGTACAGACAGACAGAAGGAAGAAGTAAGGTGTCCCCCGACAGTGAAAGCCTATAGCAGCTAAACTAACGTGTCTACGTACATGCACTCCCTTAGGATAGGTTGAGGGATAAGGGGTAGCAAGTAAGAAGTAAGGAACAGAGGTGGAGAGGCACAACGTGTCTACGTACATGCACTCCCTTAGGATAGGTTGAGGGAAAAGGGTAGTAGGTAAGAAGTAGGGAACAGAGGTGGAGAGGCACAACGTGTCTACGTACATGCACTCCCTTAGGATAGGTTGAGGGAAAATGGTAACAAGTAAGAAGTAAGAAACAGAGGTGGAGAGGCACATGATTCCGGCGATCGGCCCCAAATTGGCGATCGGAGCATCCGTAATAGACAGACAGACAGACAGACAGACAGACAGACAGACAGACAGTCTGACAGACAGACAGACAGATAGATAGATAGATAGATATATAGATAAATAGATTGATAATGTTTTTTTGTGAAATAGCTAACGTTTTCTAGCTAATTATTGCACGTTTGCACAGGTTAATTGAGTTTAGTGAAAATGTCAATATGAGCTTTAGTTTGCAGTCTGACTTTGGTACTTTATATTATCATCTACTGTACACCACAAGACACTACTCGAGTTATTAAAACATGTACTTATTTAAGAGTTTGGGCCATTGTCATATGTCATTCTGCCAGTCACTAGCAGAAAATGGATGTGGTACTGTAAAACCATCCGATCACTGCAGTGTAGCTGTAAATGATTTAAACAAAATGCATTGTTTATAATGCTGCTAGTGCTAAATCGGAAATCAAAGACATAGGCGTCTGAAGCGGAAGTGGTAAAGGGGCGGGATGACATAAGGTGAATACTACTAAGTATATTTCTTCAATATAGCCATAGTAGATGTGTCAGATGTATGATGAGGTTATAATGGGAAACTGTGTGTAGACAAGCTGCTACAACTTGTCATTCATTCTCTCATGCTTTCTCTTTGCCTTTACTTCTGGTTATCTAATAAACCAAGTAACCACTAGAGTCAAATGCTGCAATGTCAGCTTTCTACGGTGGCCCTAAAGTGCAAGTCAAAACAACATTTCAGAAAACACCACAGCATTTCACAAAACACCACAGCATTTCACAAAACACTACAGCATTTCACTAAACACCACAGCATTTCACAAAACACTACAGCATTTCACTAAACACCACAGCATTTCAGAAAACACTACAGCATTTTAGAAAACACCACAGCATTTCACTAAACACCACAGCATTTCACAAAACACTACAGCATTTCACTAAACACCACAGCATTTCACAAAACACCACAGCATTTCAGAAAACACTACAGCATTTCAGAAAACGCCACAGCATTTCACTAAACGCCACAGCATTTCACTGAACACCACAGCATTTCACTAAACACCACAGCATTTCAGAAAACGCCACAGCTTTTCACTAAACGCCACAGCATTTCACTAAACACCACAGCATTTCAGAAAACGCCACAGCATTTCACTAAACGCCACAGCATTTCAGAAAACGCCATAGCGTTTCACTAAACACCATAGCATTTCAGAAAACGCAACAGCATTTCAGAAAACACCACAGCATTTCACCAAACACCACAGCATTTCAAAAAAACGCCACAGCATTTCAAAAAAACGCCACAGCATTTCACTAAACACCACAGCATTTCAGAAAACACCACAGCATTTCACTAAACACCACAGCATTTCAGAAAACACCACAGCATTTCACTAAACACCACAGGATTTCAGAAAACACCACAGCATTTCAGAAAACGCCAAAGCATTTCACTAAACGCCACAGCATTTCAGAAAACGCCACAGCATTTCAGAAAACACTTCAGCATTTAGAAAACACCACAGCATTTCAGAAAACGCCACAGCATTTCAGAAAACGCCACAGCATTTCACAAAACACCACAGCATTTCACAAAACACTACACCATTTTAGAAAACACCACAGCATTTCACTAAACGCCACAGCATTTCAGAAAACACCACAGCATTTCAGAAAACGCCACAGCATTTCAGAAAACACCACAGCATTTCACCAAACGCCACAGCATTTCAGAAAACACCACAGAATTACAGAAAACGCCACAGCATTTCACCAAACGCCACAGCATTTCAGAAAACGCCACAGCATTTCAGAAAACGCCACAGCATTTCACTAAACGCCACAGCATTTCACCAAACGCCACAGCATTTCAGAAAACGCCACAGCATTTCACAAAATGCTACAGCATTACACTAAACGCCACAGCATTTCACTAAACGCCACAGCATTTCAGAAAACGCCACAGCATTTCACTAAACATCACAGCATTTCAGAAAACACCACAGCATATCACTAAACGCCACAGCATTTCAGAAAACACCACAGCATTTCAGAAAACACCACAGCATTTCACTAAACACCACAGCATTTCATTAAACACCACAGCATTTCACAAAATGCTACAGCATTACACTAAACGCCACAGCATTTCACTAAACGCCACAGCATTTCAGAAAACGCCACAGCATTTCACTAAACATCACAGCATTTCAGAAAACACCACAGCATATCACTAAACGCCACAGCATTTCAGAAAACGCCACAGCATTTCACTAAACGCCACAGCATTTCACCAAACACCACAGCATTTCAGAAAACACCACAGCATTTCAGAAAACGCCACAGCATTTCACCAAACACCACAGCATTTCAGAAAACGCCACAGCATTTCAGAAAACGCCACAGCATTTCAGAAAACGCCACAGCATTTCACCAAACACCACAGCATTTCAGAAAACGCCAAAGCATTTCAGAAAACACCACAGCATTTCAGAAAACGCCACAGCATTTCACCAAACACCACAGCATTTCAGAAAACGCCACAGCATTTCAGAAAACACCACAGCATTTCACAAAACACCACAGCATTTCACAAAACACCGCAGCATTTTAGAAAACACCACAGCATTTCACAAAACACCACAGCATTTCACAAAACACCGCAGCATTTCACAAAACACTTCAGCATTTCACAAAACACTTCAGCATTTTAGAAAACACCACAGCATTTCACAAAACACCACAGCATTTCACAAAACACCACAGCATTTCACAAAACACCACAGCATTTCAGAAAACACTACAGCATTTTAGAAAACACCACAGCATTTCACAAAACACTTCAGCATTTTAGAAAACACTACAGCATTTAATTAAACGCCACAGCATTTCACTAAACGCCACAGCATTTAAAAAAAACACCACAGCATTTCACTAAACGCCATAGCATTTCACTAAACGCCACAGCATTTCACTAAACGCCACAGCATTTCACCAAACGCCACAGCATTTAAAAAAAACACCACAGCATTTCACTAAACGCCATAGCATTTCACTAAACGCCACAGCATTTCACCAAACGCCACAGCATTTAAAAAAAACACCACAGCATTTCACTAAACGCCATAGCATTTCAGAAAACACCACAGCATTTCAGAAAACGCCACAGCATTTCACTAAACACCACAGCATTTCACTAAACGCCACAGCATTTCACCAAACGCCACAGCATTTCAGAAAACACCACAGCATTTCAGAAAACGCCACAGCATTTCAGAAAACGCCACAGCATTTCACCAAACACCACAGCATTTCAGAAAACACCACAGCATTTCAGAAAACGCCACAGCATTTCACTAAACGCCACAGCATTTCAGAAAACGCCACAGCATTTCACTAAACGCGACAGCATTTCAGAAAACACCACAGCATTTCACTAAACACCACAGCATTTCAGAAAACGCCACAGCATTTCACAAAACACTACAGCATTTCATTAAACACCACAGCATTTCACAAAATGCTACAGCATTACACTAAACGCCACAGCATTTCACTAAACGCCACAGCATTTCAGAAAACGCCACAGCATTTCACTAAACATCACAGCATTTCAGAAAACGCCACAGCATTTCACTAAACGCCACAGCATTTCAGAAAACGCCACAGCATTTCACTAAACGCCACAGCATTTCAGAAAACGCCACAGCATTTAAGAAAACGCCACAGCATTTCACTAAACACCACAGCATTTCACCAAACGCCACAGCATTTCAGAAAACGCCACAGCATTTCACAAAACACTACAGCATTTCATTAAACACCACAGCATTTCACAAAACGCTACAGCATTTCACTAAACGCCACAGCATTTCACTAAATGCCACAGCATTTCAGAAAACGCCACAGCATTTCAGAAAAAGCCACAGCATTTCACTAAACACCACAGCATTTCACTAAACGCCACAGCATTTCAGAAAACACCACAGCATTTCACTAAACACCACAGCATTTCAGAAAACGCCACAGCATTTCACTAAACACCACAGCATTTCACCAAACGCCGCAGCATTTCAGAAAACGCCACAGCATTTCAGAAAACGCCACAGCATTTCACTAAACGCCACAGCATTTCAGAAAACGCCACAGCATTTCACTAAACGCCACAGCATTTCAGAAAACACCACAGCATTTCACTAAACGCCACAGCATTTCAGAAAACGCCACAGCATTTCAGAAAACACCACAGCATTTCACTAAACACCACAGCATTTCAGAAAACACCACAGCATTTCAGAAAACACCACAGCATTTCAGAAAACGCCACAGCATTTCAGAAAACACCACAGCATTTCACTAAACGCCACAGCATTTCAGAAAACGCCACAGCATTTCAGAAAACGCCACAGCATTTCACTAAACACCACAGCATTTCACTAAACGCCACAGCATTTCACCAAACGCCACAGCATTTCAGAAAACGCCACAGCATTTCACCAAACACCACAGCATTTCAGAAAACGCCACAGCATTTCAGAAAACGCCACAGCATTTCACTAAACGCGACAGCATTTCAGAAAACACCACAGCATTTCACTAAACACCACAGCATTTCAGAAAACACCATAGCATTTCACTCCAAACGCAACAGCATTTCAGAAAACGCCACAGCATTTCACAAAACACTACAGCATTTCATTAAACACCACAGCATTTCACAAAATGCTACAGCATTACACTAAACGCCACAGCATTTCACTAAACGCCACAGCATTTCAGAAAACGCAACAGCATTTCACTAAACATCACAGCATTTCAGAAAACACCACAGCATATCACTAAACGCCACAGCATTTCAGAAACGCCACAGCATTTCAGAAAACGCCACAGCATTTCACTAAACACTACAGCATTTTAGAAAACACCACAGCATTTCACTAAACACCACAGCATTTCACAAAACACTACAGCATTTCATTAAACACCACAGCATTTCACAAAACGCTACAGCATTTCACTAAAAGCCACAGCATTTCACTAAACGCCACAGCATTTCAGAAAACGCCACAGCATTTCAGAAAAAGCCACAGCATTTCACTAAACACCACAGCATTTCACTAAACGCCACAGCATTTCAGAAAACACCACAGCATTTCACTAAACGCCACAGCATTTCAGAAAACGCCACAGCATTTCACCAAACACCACAGCATTTCAGAAAACGCCACAGCATTTCACTAAACACCACAGCATTTCACTAAACGCCATAGCATTTCATAAAACACCACAGCATTTCACTAAACGCCACAGCATTTCAGAAAACCCCACAGCATTTCAGAAAACGCCACAGCATTTCACTAAACGCCCTAGCATTTCAGAAAACGCCACAGCATTTCACTAAACGCGACAGCATTTCAGAAAACACCACAGCATTTCACTAAACACCACAGCATTTCAGAAAACACCACAGCATTTCACAAAACACTACAGCATTTCATTAAACACCACAGCATTTCACAAAATGCTACAGCATTACACTAAACGCCACAGCATTTCAGAAAACACCACAGCATTTAACTAAACATCACAGCATTTCAGAAAACGCCACAGCATTTCACTAAACGCCACAGCATTTCAGAAAACGCCACAGCATTTCACTAAACACCACAGCATATCACTAAACGCCACAGCATTTCAGAAAACGCCACAGCATTTAAGAAAACGCCACAGCATTTCACTAAACACTACAGCATTTTAGAAAACACCACAGCATTTCACTAAACACCACAGCATTTCACAAAACACTACAGCATTTCACTAAACACCACAGCATTTCACAAAACACCACAGCATATCACAAAACACTACAGCATTTTAGAAAACACCACAGCATTTCACTAAACACCATAGCATTTCACAAAACACTACAGCATTTAATTAAACACCACAGCATTTCACAAAACGCTACAGCATTTCACTAAACGCCACAGCATTTCACTAAACGCCACAGCATTTCACTAAACACCACAGCATATCACTAAACGCCACAGCATTTCAGAAAACGCCACAGCATTTCAGAAAACGCCACAGCATTTCACAAAACACTACAGCATTTCATTAAACACCACAGCATTTCACAAAACGCTACAGCATTTCACTAAACGCCACAGCATTTCACTAAATGCCACAGCATTTCAGAAAACGCCACAGCATTTCAGAAAAAGCCACAGCATTTCACTAAACACCACAGCATTTCACTAAACGCCACAGCATTTCAGAAAACACCACAGCATTTCACTAAACGCCACAGCATTTCAGAAAACGCCACAGCATTTCACCAAACACCACAGCATTTCAGAAAACGCCACAGCATTTCACTAAACACCACAGCATTTCAGAAAACACCATAGCATTTCACTCCAAACGCAACAGCATTTCAGAAAACGCCACAGCATTTCACAAAACACTACAGCATTTCATTAAACACCACAGCATTTCACAAAATGCTACAGCATTACACTAAACGCCACAGCATTTCACTAAACGCCACAGCATTTCAGAAAACGCAACAGCATTTCACTAAACATCACAGCATTTCAGAAAACACCACAGCATATCACTAAACGCCACAGCATTTCAGAAAACGCCACAGCATTTAAGAAAACGCCACAGCATTTCACTAAACACCACAGCATTTCACCAAATGCCACAGCATTTCAGAAAACGCCACAGCATTTCACTAAACACTACAGCATTTTAGAAAACACCACAGCATTTCACTAAACACCACAGCATTTCACAAAACACTACAGCATTTCATTAAACACCACAGCATTTCACAAAACGCTACAGCATTTCACTAAAAGCCACAGCATTTCACTAAACGCCACAGCATTTCAGAAACGCCACAGCATTTCAGAAAAAGCCACAGCATTTCACTAAACACCACAGCATTTCACTAAACGCCACAGCATTTCAGAAAACACCACAGCATTTCACTAAACGCCACAGCATTTCAGAAAACGCCACAGCATTTCACTAAACACCACAGCATTTCACTAAACGCCACAGCATTTCAGAAAACCCCACAGCATTTCAGAAAACGCCACAGCATTTCACTAAACGCCCTAGCATTTCAGAAAACGCCACAGCATTTCACTAAACGCGACAGCATTTCAGAAAACACCACAGCATTTCACTAAACACCACAGCATTTCAGAAAACACCACAGCATTTCACTCCAAACGCAACAGCATTTCAGAAAACGCCACAGCATTTCACAAAACACTACAGCATTTCATTAAACACCACAGCATTTCACAAAATGCTACAGCATTACACTAAACGCCACAGCATTTCACTAAACGCCACAGCATTTCAGAAAACACCACAGCATTTAACTAAACATCACAGCATTTCAGAAAACGCCACAGCATTTCACTAAACGCCACAGCATTTCAGAAAACGCCACAGCATTTCACTAAACACCACAGCATATCACTAAACGCCACAGCATTTCAGAAAACGCCACAGCATTTAAGAAAACGCCACAGCATTTCACTAAACACCACAGCATTTCACCAAACGCCACAGCATTTCAGATAACGCCACAGCATTTCACTAAACACTACAGCATTTTAGAAAACACCACAGCATTTCACTAAACACCACAGCATTTCACAAAACACTACAGCATTTCATTAAACACCACAGCTTTTCACAAACGCTACAGCATTTCACTAAACGCCACAGCATTCACTAAATGCCACAGCATTTCAGAAAAGCCACAGCATTTCAGAAAAAGCCACAGCATTTCACTAAAACACCACAGCATTTCACTAAACGCCACAGCATTTCAGAAAACGCCACAGCATTTCACCAAACACCACAGCATTTCAGAAAACGCCACAGCATTCACTAAACACCACAGCATTTCACCAAACGCCGCAGCATTTCAGAAAACGCCACAGCATTTCACTAAACACCACAGCATTTCACAAAACACTACAGCATTTCATTAAACACCACAGCATTTCACAAAACGCTACAGCATTTCACTAAACGCCACAGCATTTCACTAAACGCCACAGCATTTCAGAAAACGCCACAGCATTTCAGAAAAAGCCACAGCATTTCACTAAACACCACAGCATTTCACTAAACGCCACAGCATTTCAGAAAACACCACAGCATTTCACTAAACGCCACAGCATTTCAGAAAACGCCACAGCATTTCACCAAACACCACAGCATTTCAGAAAACGCCACAGCATTTCACTAAACACTACAGCATTTCACTAAACGCCATAGCATTTCAGAAAACACCACAGCATTTCACTAAACGCCACAGCATTTCAGAAAACCCCACAGCATTTCACTAAACGCCACAGCATTTCAAAAAAACACCACAGCATTTCACTAAACACCACAGCATTTCACTAAACGCCATAGCATTTCAGAAAACACCACAGCATTTCACTAAACGCCACAGCATTTCAGAAAACCCCACAGCATTTCACTAAACGCCACAGCATTTCAAAAAAACACCACAGCATTTCACTAAACACCACAG
>CM062272.1:30689734-30704734 GCA_031216635.1 Dissostichus eleginoides
TTAAATTAAACTTTTTAACATTATACTCAAAGGGCCAGTAAATATCACCCGGGGGCCGGATTTGGCCCGCGGGCCGCCAATTGAATAGCCCTGCCGTACGGAGTTGTCCAATATGGCGGACCATCTCGCCATTGCGCAATGCGGATTGGGTAGGGATGCGGATCGGGTAGTGACCGTTGTCACTACCCGATCCGCATCCTTACCCTATACTGAAAAAAGTGGTGGCTAATAAAAGATTTTAGTTTTCTGAAGAATATTTTGTTGTGGGGGATAGGTCAGCCTGTCCTCTTACAAAAAACGACCATATAGGCAGGGGTGCACATAACTTTCTCAGTGAGGTACTCGGATGAGTACCTGGAGTCAGTGTTTGGTACTCCAACTTTCTGGCTCCACTCAAAGTTATTAGATGAAGCCCACGTCAACGGGGGGGGGGGGCGTTGCGCTAGTGGAGTACGTCAGGAAAGTCGACGGGGGGGGGGCGTAGTGCGTACTTCGTGACCACAGAGCGTGAACGTTGTGATCAGCTGTTTTAGCGCAGTTCTCCAGTGAAGGGGGGGAGTCTCCCTCCGCAGCCGGTTGGCGTAGTTTTCGCACAATTCCGTTGTACAGACCAACGTTAACAGCAGCCCTGTCAGTGCACACGGAGACCGACTATCGTCCGGTGATCTAACCGCCTTCTGGAAAAGCTTCACAAGTACATCGGTACGCAAATGCGCTTTGTGACACAAGTGACGGTACGCATTTCAGATTGTTGCCGCGCATGCGTACCTGCGTACCAGTTATGTGCACCCCTGCATATAGGTCGATTGTTCAGCAGCATATTACGACCCAGTCACATTTTAAAATGTAGCACCTCTAGTGGTCGTGTAAGAAACAACATGCTCCCGTTGATTGCAAACGTTCCGGAGATTCTTTTATTCACAAATAACCCTCTCTGGAAAGTCCTAATTGTGCAATAGTTTGGCCATTAAAATGCTTTTTGATTAGATTTCTAGCGAGAAGTGTATATTGTACTTTTATAATCTACGTCCAGTGGATGTGTAGGATCTATAGTTTGATAGATATTACGAAGATGATTTGAGGTCACGTCAGGAGAACGTGTATATGCAGCAGCGTCCATGTAAAGTTGGCGTCAACCCTCACGGGGTGAAAACAGTATTTCCGGTCTCGAAGTTTTCATAATAAAACCGGAAGTATTCCCCTCACTGTCAAATGATTACACAGTGATATCTGCATTACTCATCCACTAAAAAACATCAGTTTATCCTTGTTAATTACACAATATTGATTGGTTTAAATTGTGTACAATGCTTTTGTGTTTTTAACCTTCGATTCGGAGAAACAAATAGTTTTTTCGGGGTTTAGACACTACAGAGTTTCTGAAGACACTACACTACCCAGAATCCCCAGCTATTGTTTGGGACTACAACATCCGCCTTGCTTTACAAACCCCGTGATTAGTCCTCAAGCTCTTTGATTGGATGTTGGAGTGGCAGTGCGACAAGGTTACGCCGAGCGTCAAACAGCTCTTTGAAATGGAATGGAACCACGGCACACTATCCAAAACTGGACTCGAGCGGGTCCAGCCCAGCTCCCCCCCTCCCCCCCAGAACTACACATGCTGGCTATTGTGTGTTTCGCAACATGTTCTATGGCACGTCTCTACTGGGAATTGTAGTTTTAAAAGACGTTTTCGTATTTCCCACAATTAGAAGTTGCCAGTATTAAACTGTGTACACCCCTGGAGGTTTAGGGGATACGAAACACAGTGGTGTTATCAAATTTAAAACATATAATTAATAAATGGGTTAAAATTGCTTGTGTCCATAATGGGCAGCATTAATATACCCACATGACAGCTAAGGTCAGAAAAGCTTTATTTAACAGCTGGTCTTATGTCTGTGACCCCTCCTGTTGTTAATTGATAAGCCTGAAACATGCACTTGTCAAGGTTCAGAGGCAAATTTTGCAAATATGGCAGTAGCCATCGATCATCTTAAGATAAGATAAGATAAGATATACTTTATTGATCCCAAGTTGGGAAATGTTTTTGTTACAGCAGCATGTACTCCTTTGTTCTACTCCACTACAATTCAGAGGTTAACCTGGTATTTTTACTCCACTACATTTATTTTAGTTACTTTGCAGATTCTGATTAATGATGTGAAGTATATACAACCCTTAAATCAGACTTTAGTTACACCTGAGTAAAATTCAGGGAAGGTGATTGTCAAGTGCCAAAATAAACTATGCAATATATTAGACGTTAAGTACTTTGTCAGACTTAATATTTATCTGTTGATACCCCCAACGTGTTTTTCTTATTCAAAAGAAGACCTTAACTTAAAGTATTCTTTAATGTTTAAATAAAGCCTTATTAGTTTGTCTGTTTTGCACATCCTCCTATTAATATCTTTGGACGTCCTGCACTAAACTGTCTTATTGTAGAGATCACTACAGTATCTTCTTGATATTTTCTACTCTATATTTATATTATATTATTAATATTATATATTATCATTGACCTTCTACTTTCCCCCTATTTTGTATGTAATGGTAACTGGTTAATAAAACATAATAATATCAGCTATTGAAATTCTGATTCCATAGATGTGTCTCCCATCACCCAAAACCCCTGACTATTCTCTCAACTCAGTATATTACATTCTTTAATTCAAAGAAAATCAGTAATATCTTTAAAAACTACAAGTCCCTTTCTATCAGCTGTGCACCGTTATGGTGTAAATATAGCCTATCTACCAATTGGATCAAATATAAAAGTCAGCCGAATTAGTGTTGATACTGCAAGGAGACGTATTGTGTGAAAAGAAATGGAAGATGTTTGTGAAGTCAACTTGGAAAACCAACGCTGCCTTAGGGGACATCAGGAAAATGTACAATTCTGTATGGTTGGAAGATAGAGAGATGCACCTCCACAGGTTCCTCTGGCGGGATTCTGAGGACAAAGAGTTGGAGGAGTACGCAATCACCAGAGTCAACATTGGTGACAAGCCTGCAGGATGCATCGCACAGTTCGCAATGCGAGAAACAGCCAACCTACCTCCTTTCGCCCACCTTGAAGAGGAGCGAGGGGTACTACAAAATGATAGCTACGTTGACTTCGAGAAGCTGAAAACCATCACAGCAAACGTGGAGCAAATCCTGAAAGCTGGAGGTTTCCTGTTGAAGCCTTGGGTCTTCTCAGGCCAAAGTGGGAGGAAGGGGAACAACAACAAACCAATGAAGACCAAAGTTAATAACATGGTCCTCCCGAATCAAATGAGGGATGAAGATAACAAAGCGCTTGGTCTAGGCTACCTTGTGGAAGAAGACAAGATCCATGTCATGGCATCCATTAACTTCTCAAAGAGAAAGAAGAAGATGCGACTTGGCCAAGACCTTCTACTAGACCAAGTAAGAGCGCAAACCCCAAACCCTTTGACAAGAAGGAACCTCCTGAGTCAAGTCTCAGGGTTATATGATCCAGTTGGCCTGGTAACTCCTGCCAAGCAGAAGGGTGCCATCCTTGTGCGGAGAGCATTCCAGGAGGCAAAGAGCGACAACTGCCCTGTCAAAGACACCTGGGATACAGCATTGTCAGACAGCCTCAGAGAAGATGCAATCCGACTCTTCGAAGAGTATGTGCAACTCGGGCAGGTTACATTCACCAGGGCCATAACGCCTCCAAGCTTCATTGGAAAACCTTGGGCAATAACATTCTCCGATGGAAGCGAGCATGCCTACGGCGCTGTGATGTACCTCCGGTGGAACACCGACCAGGGCCCATTCGTCACTCTGGTGGAGTCCAAGGCGAAACTAACTCCTTTAGACCACAAAGGTGATGCTGTCAAGGCAGAGATGTGCGGAGCAGTGTTTGCCTCACGTCTCAAAAAGCGAGCAGCACAGCAAGATCCAAGTTGGAAAGTGGTTCCATGTGATCGATAGCCAAACAGTCCTCGGTGCAATCCAGAGAGAGAGCTATGGTTATCAGACCTTCTTCGCAAACAGAATCGGAGAGATCCAGAACACAACAGCGATCCAAGACTGGTGGTGGGTTCCTGGTCCTCTTAATATTGCTGACATCATAACCAGAGGGGCCAGTCCTCAAGACCTGGATGAAAGTTCAGAATGGCAGAACGGACCAACGTTCTTGAAGTTACCAGTGGATGAATGGCCAATTAAATCTGCCAAAGATTTGGTGACAGCTGCCAGAGACAGGGTCAACAGATTGCAAAAGAAAGCGTTTGTTGCAGCACTAACCAGAGCCAAGGCCAAGGCACAAGTGCCATCAGATCCAAAGGATGCCAACACAAAACCCATCAGAACTAAAGCTAGATCAGGAACAAACCCAAACACACCCACCAGCAGGATCAGCTGTCCTAAACCTTGTGAACGTCAAGCGGTTCAGCAACCTAAGTCGACTCGTCAAGACAGTTGCTTGGATTTGGAGAGCAGCGAAGAAGTTCATTAGAGGGAAACAGCAAACTGCAAACAGTCCAAAGTGGGAGGCAGTGTCGTCTTCACAAGTTATCTCAGTGAAAGAGAGAGAAGACGCCCTAAGAGACATCTTTCTTGCGGCACAGCAAGGTGCATCCTTCCCAAGTACAACCACAGACAGGCTGGCGGTGTACAGAGACCAAGAGACTGGCTTGTTGGTCTCTGGGGGTCGCATGCAGATCTTAAATGAAGATAAAGTTGCTGTCCCTATCTTGTCGTATGAAGCCTGGGTATCAACGCTGTTAGCACGAGAAGTCCACGAGGAGAACCACGATGGAGTGGCCGGAACCTTGCTCAAGATGAGGAGAAGAGCATGGGTCGTGAAGGGTCGGAGGATTGCTCAGAAAGTGGTCGAAAACTGCATTTTCTGCAGAAAAATTAAAGCAAAAAGATGCCAGCAAATAATGGGTGATCTACCTCCAGAGAGGACAGAACAAGCTGCCCCCTTCGAATACACAACAGTAGACCTCTTCGGACCTTACCAAGTCAAGGATGATGTCAAGAAAAGAGTGTCACTGAAGGTTTGGGGAGTAGTGTTTTGTTGCATGGCTTCCAGAGCTATTCACACAGAGCTGGTGAACTCTCAATCCACTGAAAGTTTCCTGTTCGCCTACCAGAGGTTCACAGCACTACGAGGACATCCAAAGAAGATCTGGTCAGATCCAGGTACTAACTTCGTAGGGGCTAAGCCAGTCCTAGAAGAACAGTACGATTCCTTGCCAATCTTGACAAAGCTACACTAGAAGAGAGAGCTGCCAAGAATGGCACAGAATGGACATGGAAAATTCATCCAGCCGATTCTCCACACCGGAACGGTGCTGCAGAAGCTGCTGTGCGCATTATCAAGAGAGCACTGCAGAGTCTGGGAGGAGAGTCGGGGCCAAGTTGGAGTGAATTCCAAACAACTCTCTACATGGCAGACAATCTTACGAATGAAAGACCAATTGACGCCAGAACACAGAGCCGAGAAGACAGCGTTCAGTTCATCACTCCTAACTGTCTCCTGCTCGGACGAGCATCGCAGAGTGGAGATGTCAGAACATTTGACTTCAGTGACTATCCCTAAAAGGCTTAAAGAAATGCAAGCGCAAGTGAACAAGTTCTGGAGGCACTGGAGTCAACTCGCTGGCCCTAACCTATTCGTAAGGAACAAGTGGCATACAGCCAAGAGAAATGTCGCAGTCGGAGACATCGTCTGGATTGCAGACCAAAACGCCCTGAGGGGTCAGTTCAGGATTGCAAGAGTGGTCAATGTCAACTCGGACAGCAAAGGAATTGTGAGGGATGTCAACGTCGCAACCTTCCCAAGCTACCCTGTTCCTGTCACAAGGCCTACCAGCAAAAGCAAATCACCAAACATCGAAAAAACTCAAAGAGGAGATCCCAGCGACAGTTCTTCACAGAGACGTCAGGCGACTGGTCGTCTTGCTTCCGCTGAAGAGCAGAACAAAGCGTCTGACCCAAGTTTACCTTTGTAACATGCGACCTCCCAGGTGTCTCCACTGGAAGGTCGAGTGGGAGGTGTGAAGTCAACTTGGAAATCCTCACAGGAGATCAAAGGGTTAAAAAGTCGGGCTGATTGACAGAGTGGCAGCTGTCTGAAATCATTCCCTAATTACTAATCAGCGTCGCTGCACCTTTAAAAGCACCTCACCTGAAAGAAGGGCTGTAATCAAACTACAGAGGGAGAGAAGGGAGAAGGAGAAGAATTCTCCACAATCCTCCATTACAAACTAAAAAGCGTGCGTCCAGCAGCAGCCAACGTCGCGCAGAAGAAACATCAAAGAAGCAGCAACGTCGCGCAGAAGAAACATCAAAGAAGCAGCACTGGTGCAGCCATAAAAAGCTGGAGAGGAGGCCGGTGAGAGACGAACTGTTTGTTTATATAAGAGTCATAAAACTTGCCGTTCGTGGGGCACGTTAGAACGTACGTTCTAGTTCATTGTCATTTGTTTGTTTGATGTCCTCAAGCTAAAGCAACATGATTGTTGATTTAAAAACGAATGTGATTTGTTTATTGAGATATGTAGATTGATAAAAACGGTTTGAATGCTGCTAAATATTCAGTCAATAGACTGAATTTTTAGCAGCATTCAAACATTCATTCAAAGCATTCATATATTTGCATTTCATATGAGACTGCATAGGTTAAAAAACTGTTTAAAAACCTATTTCATAAAAATACACTAAGAAAGTAAAAACAATATTCACAAGTGTTAAAAAATATATGTAAAGCATGTATTTTTGCATTTATTATTTCATGTGCATTGTATTTACAGTCATTATTTTTTATTTTTCATTTAAGGTTTTTCACCTTACAACCTTACTACCTACATGTGCTGTACTGCAACAACAAAAACTAAAGTAAAGAAGAACTAAAAGGAAAACAAAGTTGTGGTCATTGTACGAGTGAAACCCAGTTAAAACCTCCTATGGACTGTACCATCCCCTTCAAGCGGGGAAACTGCATAATATACTGAAGAGCTTGACAATGTTGTTTAATTGCTGATATATTTATGATCCACGTCACGTATTCAGTTTCAGCGGCAGTTCTTCCAGTTTGTCCAAAGGTCTTCTAATCAGGGCTCTATAAGTAAAGCTGTAATATTTAATGCAGCCGAACCGTGTATTACAATGCCGTTATGTGATGACTTCCAAAGAGAAAAGCAAGAACACTCGGAATAAAGTATTATTATCTTTTTTTTTAAATGTTTTCCGATTTCATATTGCATAAACACCATATCCCGACGTGCATTGCGGCTAAAACATCCAGGATTATGGGTAGTTCGATGTTCAAAACCTCTGAAAAAAGAAACGTGTCTCAGAATCGAAAGTGAAAAACCTATGGGAAAAACACAAAAGCATTGTACACAATTTAAACAAATGAATGTCGTGTAATTAACAAGGATGAGTACTGCAGATATCACTGTTAAATCATTTGATCATTGGTTTTATTATGAAAACTTCGAGACCGGAAATACTGTTTTCACCCCGTGAGTGTTGATGCTAACTTTACATGGATGCTGCCGCATATACACGTTCTCCTGGCGAGACCTCAAATCATCTTCGTAATATCTATCAAACTATAGATCCTACACATCCACTGGACGTGGATTCTAAAAGTACAATATACACTTCTCGCTAGAAATCTTATCAAAAAGCATTTTAATGGCCAAACTATCCTACAATTTAGGATTTTACAGAGAGGGTTATTTGTGAATAAACGACCCTCTGTAACGTTTGCAATCAACGGGAGCACTAGAGGTCGAAAACTTTAAAACGTGATTATAGGTCGTACTAAGAGCTTGAACAATCGACCTATTTGGTCGTATGATTTGGAGGACTTGTTTGGGATAGTATGTCAATGTCCTTTGGTTTTGCCAGATGGTCAGGGTGTTCAAATGGAGGTCGGAGAACTGACGTAGTGGTTGATTTCCAAAATCATTGGTTGATTTCACTCAAAAATGTTCTAACTGTAATTGATTTAATAGTGTGATTTAATAAGTGATATTGAATTTTTGCTGTACAAATTATATACTGTAACACACACACACACCTACACACACACACCTACACACACACACACACACACACCTACACACACACACTCACTCACTCACCCACTCACTTCATACCTGGAAAATAAAGTGCAATTTAATCGTTCCTGAATAATTTTTACATCTTTGATAAAGATGTAAACTTGTGCTTTGAACCATGGCTTGAAACAGGCAGCAAACACGATTTTTTTGTTTCTGCTTCTTCCTTTGTTTTAGTTTTTGCAAAAACTTAAATAATATAACACATAATGAGAACAGAAAAATATAACAAATAATGATTCTTTTTTAAATGTGAAGTTCAATTCAGCTCCGAAACAGCTTCAAGAATGTGTTTGGAAAATGTCAACCAGCAGTAGATCTGAATAAAAGACGGACAAATAGCTCAACTCCGCTGGAATAGATTTAGGTGAGAGGATGACAATTTTGGAAATAAAAAGACTGTTTACTTTTATTACATTACATATTACTTGTTAGACGCTTTTATCCAAAACAACTTGCATACTCATACTGTGGACTGTGGACAATTCCCACAGGAGCAATTTGGGTGAAGTGTCTTTTCCAGGGACAAAACGATATGCTGACAGTACTGCAGTGGGGTTTGAACCTGTGCTCCCCTGATCCGAAAACGAACACACTAGTCCACTGCGCCACATGCCTCCATGCTTGTACTGAGATAATTCTCAGACAAACATCAGACTCAAATGCTCTCTAGTGAATGAAGTATGCTGCTACTCTACACTGCATGGCTCATTAAACAGCAGCTGATGCAGTTCAGCTGATCTTGAGTAGCACAAGGAGGGCACCTAGTGGAGAGAAGAGGAACGACAGGACATGTTGAGCAATGAGGAACACCTTCAAACTGTCACTTTTTATACATTTTTTCCTTTACATTTGTTTTTGTTTTTATATAATAATTATGTTTCTTTTTTTTATTATGCAAAGAATGCATAAAATGTAACGGACTCACAGGTCCTTCGATAATACAGCATGAGAGAAGTACAACTGAAGTATTCAAAGTAATTAGTTGTGCAAATGTATAGGAATAATATATTGGACACTACATTGCACACTGATGTGTTATTCATTTCATTGTCACTTCCTGCCTCCCTGTGTCACTCTTCAGCCACTTCCTTTAATCATTCCTCTGCAATTGTCCTTCCATCCACCAGATGTCCTCAGACTTCCACATCTGACTGCAACACCCGCCTCCACTTCCTTCAACGCATGTAGACCTTCTCCACCCCCTCCTCAGAATCAGACATAGACCCAAAGAAGGTTAACACATATAAGAAATTAGATTTGGTGTTTAATGGCATAAGCACAGCACATTTTGCAAACATGAAATTCAAGCAAATATATAACTGTTAAAACAACACTATGTAAACAAGATGCATACAGGAAATTGAACCATACAAGAATAAACTATAATGAGAACATGACAAATTAAAATGTGGAAGGACTGTGCAGTTTCAAAGTGGTAGTTATGTACAGAAATTGTGAGAGCACTTTGGAGGATTATTTGTGATCTTTATGTGAACTTCAACCTCTTTTTCCCTTACCTGTTCATATCCTCATTATCAGACAGATCATCTGTTAAATTACTTCTGAAATGAACTAAATGACTATAGTTCCTGCTACAGTAGGTGTCCGCAGAACAACATTTGCTGTAATGAGACACGCACAAACTCACAAGGTTGGGAAAAGCAGGTTATAGTGGTGAGCAATAAGCTCAGTGTGATGAGGGCATTTTTTAAGACTCATACACACACACACACACACAAACACACGCACACACACACACACAAACACACGCACACACACCCACACTTCCCATCAGTGACTTAAAAGACAGGCATGCAACCCAAATGAATTCTTGCCACTGCAACAGGTTTTAAAATATTTGACAGGTGGCACGGTGCATAATGAAAGTGCAATTTGATTAAACCTTTGTCAACAAACAATGGTTTTGTCAAGCTGACATCATGCCAGGAGGAATGGGAATAGAACTAGAGTGATAGAACTGCAGAAGAAATATTATAAAAGATGGTCAAGTCAAACTTTGGTCTTCTCTTCGGATCATTTTTTCAAATGCCCTTTGAACTTTTCCTTCCTGTCTTTCTTACATTGCGTGTAATAGAAGGTATTTCTTGGTTTCATGCCCAACGTCAGCTCTGGCTATCTCTGAAAGCATGTACCGTTAAACATTCTCACATGGCTGATGTCAGACGTGTTTACCGTCAGGGACTTTTCTAATGTTTTTCTGCGGTCGATAGACAAAATGAACTTAATCGTTCAGGTTAAAGTTCTCCCGATAGGTAGCCATTAAATTATTACAAAATAGTGTTATGATCCAGGCCAGTCATTTTTGTAGCATTGTGACAAATACGCTTCATATTGTAACACTATGGACAACCTAGCACCTTCATTTTTCCTTGCACCTTCCTCAATAAGGTTCCCTTTTTAATTTGTTTTATTCTTTTTCACAAAGTATGCACAATAAAATGAATTCAATAAATACTACACCAACTACTGCCATGATCATTCTCATTTATGGATTTACTTTTTTGTGATTTGTATATCTTTTTTCCCTTTATTCACCATTTTGTGGACACACAGGTGGTTAATTTGGACTGAAAAATACATTATAAAGTCAACAACAGACGTCATTGGTTGGCAAAACATTAAAAGTACACAGATAGGTAACAGGGGACAGCATCAGAGAAAAAAGATGTTAAAATAAAAAGGTAACAACTCAATTAAAAAGGAAGAAGAGAGGGAGAGGCGAAAAAGAAACAAAAGGGAGGTAAGAAATAAACAAATGCACAAACATGATCTGAGGAAAATGTTTAATATATTATTATTTGTATTATCATTCTTTTATTTCCATGTACATGGAACATATCCGAAACCAGGAAGTGATGTTGTTGGGAAGTGTGTGTATAATGATAACAAAGGTTATTCCAGTAGAACCATTGAAAGCACGGCTGAGGAACTTTCCCAGCATGTCCTTTCCTGGTTCAAGTCACTGAGGAACATGTTTGATTTCTATTTTAACAGAAGAATTACATTTTTTGGTTTACCAAACTGTCAAATTGATATGATTTTTGGCCATTTAAAAAGGCCTATATTTGTAATGAAGGTTTGATTCATTTATAAATTACATTTAACTTCAACTTAATGTAAATCCAAAAGTGTCTTCACACATTTGAATACTTGCCATGTAACAATTAAAAACACACAAGCAGGCCTGAGATTAACAAACACAACTATACTAAATCATGTCTTTATTCGTTGTTTGTTAGTGTAAGGTTTTATTTTGGGGCGGAATTTTGGGATGCACCCAGGAAAATGTACAAAGCATCTTAACGAAACACCTTATGGACCATTTAGCAGCTTTTAAGACTCCTATTATGTCACATAATATACCTGCAGATAGAGATGCCCACTTAAAGAATATATCTTCCATGCTTTCTCTAAGGTCAAGAATAAACGTTAAACTGCGCTTTGAGCACCAGGAAAAGCGCTACAATATACATGTATTATTATTATTAACTCGTTTTTTTAAGCCTCCAAGGACAAAAATCCTTAATCTGCTCCGAAAGAAGAAAGAATGTAGCATCTACTTTTCATGAAAACTGGGTCAAGTCTATCTGCCAATAAAGATGTAAAGTAACTTCTAGAGTGTCTTCAAGGTGTGATTGCCCTGCAAACCGCTTCACAAAACTGGTTTAGCTCGGCAAAGCACAGGGGCTGTCCTTACCCGTAAGTGTGTTAAACCCAAACAAATGTCATCATAATGTCTTCCTGGATGTGTGTGTGTGTGTGTGTGTGTGTGTGTGTGTGTGTGTGTGTGTGTGTGTGTGTGTGTGTGTGTGTGTGTGTGTGTGTGTGTGTGTGTGTGTGTGTGTGTGTGTGTGTGTGTGTGTGTGTGTGTGAACATATATAAGTGCCAGTCTTCTAGTGTCATCTCACACTTTGCTCAGGACTCAAGCTGGTTTCAGGAGATCTACTTTGCAGGTGAGCATCTGTGCAGTTGTTGATAATGGACTTTCAGATAAACTTTATTGGCATCTTACTGCAGAAACTCTGCACATCTGAAAACACATCTATTTCGATTGTACCTTGGCAATTCAATTATTGCTGACTTTTTTTGTTAGTTTAGGCCTACTATGATCTTGCTTGAAGTGAATATATCGTCACTTTCTTTGTTGTTCGGAGTTTGAATTGTTATGGTTTTTGCACTTATTGTAAGTCGCTTCGGATAAAAGCGTCAGCTCAGTGATATGTAATGTATGTTAACGGGTAGAGCTCATTTAAATTCCAATGCCTTTATTATAATTCACACTGGCTTTTGTTCATGCAGAGGATATTTGCTTCTTAAAGAAAATGTCCGACTGTTTTTTTGTCTAAATAAATGTTGACGGATATTTGATCATTATGATGTTTTGATGCATTCTTTCATCAGATTTCAGTGTTGTTCTGGACTCATTCACCCACCAGAATGTTTTCCTTCCTGTTCCTTGCGGTGCTCTGGGCCAGCTGCATGACAGGTAAGATATAAAGATTTAAAGGGGACCTATCATGCAAAATGCACTTTTTGATGTCTTTTATACATAAGTATGTGTCCCCGGTGTCTCAGGGAACTCACAAAGTGTCAGAAAAGACAACCCTCTCTCTTTTCCTCCGTGTGCAAATCTCTAAAAACGGGGGAACAACGGAGCTGATCCAGATTGGCGTCCGATATGACGTAATGTGGGCTGGCTTTACGCCACGGACCTATCAGAAACGTTGCTATCAGAAACAATGCCGAAGCAGTATGGCTTCCTCTCACATAATACATATTTTACTTCTCCAGCTCCCTTGCCTCAGTACACCTTCTCCCCCGCTGTTGGTAGTGGTGGAGGCACGGCATTCTCCACAGAAAATGAAAATGGACCAATCACAGGGATCCGACTCTGGGAAAATAGCAACAGTTACATCACTGGGTGAGTCTGTCCTCCTTCTTTAACACAAATTCTAAGAACTGTATGGAAGTTAAAGAGGGTCTAACATTGGGAGGATTGTGCATATATTATTTAAGCTGAAGGGCGAGTGATACAAGGTTCTTTTGAAAGAAGGTGAGGGTAAGGGTTAGTTACCAGTCTAAGAATGAAGCAATAAAGAAGCACACACAGAAAACAAAAATGGAGGTCTAATGTTCAGAAAAACATGTCACTCCACTGTATTTCTGTCTGTAGGTTTTGTTGTACGTTCTTGTCACTAACCCTAGATTGTATGGGTGATGTTAGCAAAAGGTGCACCAATCTGAATTATTCCTGCACCACTCAATTCTATAATTTCCTGAGTTGTAGTAATTGATTTCATTTATTTTATTGAAGAAAATATTAACAGGCAAGGGTGAAATGTAATTAGGTATATTAACTGAAATACTGTACATGTGGTATTTGTACTTTACTTAAGTATTTTCTTTATGTGCCACATTATACCAACCACTACATTTCAAAGTGAAATATTGTCTTGAATGTATTGATGTAGATTAAACTATCCAAAGTTATATTTAGGTACATCTAAAATAATGAACGTGTTGACAAAAAGGTTATTGGCAGTTATTTTGCTTGTAATAGAGTATGTTTACAGTGTAGTATTAGTGCTTAATTACTTAGCTAAAGGATCTGAATGCTTCTTCCACCACCGTTAGCACGGATAGTTGCAGTAACCTTTTCTGCATTAAGGGGAGGGGCCATGGAAAGTTTAATGAGCTGGGGAAGTGCAAAAGTAAACCATAGGGTTCACCCCATTGATCTGCTTTCTATTTCTACTTGTTCTAGCACAATATCCATCTATGTGGTTACCAAATAGTTTCAATCTGATCATTCTTCTGTCAAATATTGCCCTTGTATAAATCATTGTTTGTGTTTCCTCACTCCTGACTGTGTCCTTGCAGTTTGCAGCTGCGCTATGGATTTGGTTGGGGACAAAGGGTTGGTCGTGAAGTGAACTCTGTACAAGAGCTGATCCTGAATGAAGGAGAGTCCTTTACTCAGGTGAGAGACTTTATAATATTAAAGTAATACATTGATATTGGTTTAAGTGCGTGATTCAAACGTGACCAGACAACGTATTGTAATGTGTATTGACATTGATATACATATATTATACAAATTATACACATAATCTATAATAAAGGTTCAGAAAATATAAGTAGTATTATAACTTGTTTTAAATACACGATTTGTTTACTCACTGGGGACGAACCACACGCACTAATGTCATTGTGCTCTCACGGACATGTTTCAGGTCTCTGGGAAATACCAGTCCAGCTACATCTATCAGCTGATCTTCGTGACCTCCAGTGGGCGTTCTCTGATTGTCGGCCAGCCCAGTCAAGTAAATACCTTCCTCTACAATTTGTGTTTGTTTCAATTACACCATGATGGAAGAAGTATTCTGATCTTTAATGATCACACTTTAAAATAACTATGTAACAAGTAAATGCCCTGCATTAAATGTTATTTAAGTCAAATGTAAATATGTCAAATGTAAATAGTGTAGAGAAACAGATCCCTGTGACTGTTATATGGTTATATATACTGTATATTAAATAATTTCATTATTTTGATAGGCACTTATTTAAATGGAGGATATTACTGTTGACTACAATTTACATTTTCCATCAAATGAATAGACAAATTATTTTAGCTGCAATGTGTAAACTGATGAGTTGCACATTTATTACAAAACATCTTATTTTTACAGCTTTTTATATGTTTTGTTTGGAAAATAATGAATTCTTAAAGGATTTAAAGCTTTCAGACAAATGTCTTGAAGTAAGAAATGTAATATTTGTCTGTGAGATGTATTGTAGTAGAGTGCAGAAGTAGAATTGGCATGCAAGGGGGAAAAATGCTCAAGGAAATGAAAAATACCTTAAATGGTTACTCCACTA
>CM062272.1:30709734-30714734 GCA_031216635.1 Dissostichus eleginoides
AGAGGGAGAGGCGAAAAAGAAACAAAAGGGAGGTAAGAAATAAAACAAATGCACAAACATGATCTGAGGAAAATGTTAATATATTATTATTTGTATTATCATTCTTTTATTTCCATGTACATGGAACATATCCGAAACCGGAAGTGATGTTGTTGGGAAGTTGTGTATAATGATAACAAAGGTTATTCCAGTAGAACCATTGAAAGCACGGCTGAGGAACTTTCCCAGCATGTCCTTTCCTGGTTCAAGTCACTGAGGAACATGTTTGATTTCTATTTTAACAGAAGAATTACATTTTTGGTTTACCAAACTGTCAAATTGATATGATTTTTGGCCATTTAAAAAGGCCATATATTGTAATGAAGGTTTGATTCATTTATAAATGACATTTAACTTCAACTTAATGTAAATCCAAAAGTGTCTTCACACATTTGAATACTTGCCATGTAGCAATTAAAAACACACAAGCAGGCCTGAGATTAACAAACACAACTATACTAAATCATGTCTTTATTCACTGTTTGTTAGTGTAAGGTTTTATTTTGGGGCGGAATTTTGGGATGCACCAGGAAAATGTACAAAGCATCTTAACGAAACACCTTATGGACCATTTAGCAGCTTTTAAGACTCCTATTATGTCACATAATATACCTGCAGATAGAGATGCCCACTTAAAGAATATATCTTCCATGCTTTCTCTAAGGTCAAGAATAAACGTTAAACTGCGCTTTGAGCACCAGGAAAAGCGCTATACAATATACATGTATTATTATTATTATTAACTTTTTTTTTAAGCCTCCAAGGACAAATCCTTAATCTGCTCCGAAAGAAGAAAGAATGTAGCATCTACTTTTTCATGAAAACTGGGTCAAGTCTATCTGCCAATAAAGATGTAAAGTAACTTCTAGAGTGTCTTCAAGGTGTGATTGCCCTGCAAACCGCTTCACAAAACTGGTTTAGCTCGGCAAAGCACAGGGCTGTCCTTACCCGTAAGTGTGTTAAACCCAAACAAATGTCATCATAATGTCTTCCTGGATGTGTGTGTGTGTGTGTGTGTGTTGTGTGTGTGTTTGTTGTGGTGTTGTTGTGTGTTTGTGTGTGTGTGTGTGTGTGTGTGTGTGTGTGTGTGTTGTTGTGTGTGTGTGTGTGTGTGTGTGTGAACATATATAAGTGCCAGTCTTCTAGTGTCATCTCACACTTTGCTCAGGACTCAAGCTGGTTTCAGGAGATCTACTTTGCAGGTGAGCATCTGTGCAGTTGTTGATAATGGACTTTCAGATAAACTTTATTGGCATCTTACTGCAGAAACTCTGCACATCTGAAAACACATCTATTTCGATTGTACCTTGGCAATTCAATTATTGCTGACTTGTTTTTGTTAGTTTAGGCCTACTATGATCTTGCTTGAATTGAATATATCGTCACTTTCTTTGTTGTTCGGAGTTTGAATTGTTATGGTTTTTGCACTTATTGTAAGTCGCTTCGGATAAAAGCGTCAGCTCAGTGATATGTAATGTAATGTTAACGGGTAGAGCTCATTTAAATTCCAATGCCTTTATTATAATTCACACTGGCTTTTGTTCATGCAGAGGATATTTGCTTCTTAAAGAAGAATGTCCGACTGTTTTTTTGTCTAAATAAATGTTGACGGATATTTGATCATTATGATGTTTTGATGCATTCTTTCATCAGATTTCAGTGTTGTTCTGGACTCATTCACCCACCAGAATGTTTTCCTTCCTGTTCCTTGCGGTGCTCTGGGCCAGCTGCATGACAGGTAAGATATAAAGATTTAAAGGGGACCTATCATGCAAAATGCACTTTTTGATGTCTTTTATACATAAGTATGTGTCCCCGGTGTCTCAGGGAACTCACAAAGTGTCAGAAAAGACAACCCTCTCTCTTTTCCTCCGTGTGCAAATCTCTAAAAACGGGGGAACAACGGAGCTGATCCAGATTGGCGTCCGATATGACGTAATGTGGGCTGGCTTTACGGCCACGGACCTATCAGAAACGTTGCTATCAGAAACAATGCCGAAGCAGTATGGCTTCCTCTCACATAATACATATTTTACTTCTCCAGCTCCCTTGCCTCAGTACACCTTCTCCCCCGCTGTTGGTAGTGGTGGAGGCACGGCATTCTCCACAGAAAATGAAAATGGACCAATCACAGGGATCCGACTCTGGGAAAATAGCAACAGTTACATCACTGGGTCAGTCTGTCCTCCTTCTTTAACACAAATTCTAAGAACTGTGTGGAAGTTAAAGAGGGTCTAACATTGGGAGGATTGTGCATATATTATTTAAGCTGAAGGGCGAGTGATACAAGGTTCTTTTGAAAGAAGGTGAGGGTAAGGGTTAGTTACCAGTCTAAGAATGAAGCAATAAAGAAGCACACACAGAAAACAAAAATGGAGGTCTAATGTTCAGAAAAACATGTCACTCCACTGTATTTCTGTCTGTAGGTTTTGTTGTACGTTCTTGTCACTAACCCTAGATTGTATGGGTGATGTTAGCAAAAGGTGCACCAATCTGAATTATTCCTGCACCACTCAATTCTATAATTTCCTGAGTTGTAGTAATTGATTTCATTTATTTTATTGAAGAAAATATTAACAGGCAAGGGTGAAATGTAATTAGGTATATTAACTGAAATACTGTACATGTGGTATTTGTACTTTACTTAAGTATTTTCTTTATGTGCCACATTATACCAACCACTACATTTCAAAGTGAAATATTGTCTTGAATGTATTGATGTAGATTAAACTATCCAAAGTTATATTTAGGTATACCTAAAATAATGAACGTGTTGACAAAAAGGTTATTGGCAGTTATTTTGCTTTTTGTTTGTCTTTTTTTGTAAAACATTTACCAGCTTTTCAAATGTTGAGATTTGCTGCATTTCCTTATGAATACTTTAATTTATTTATATTTTTTAAAGTTTTTTCTACAATGGCTACTTTATACTAAAACAACCTATTCCTGATTATACTTCAATAATTTTAATTAAGTACCATTCTCAAGGCAGTACTTTTGCCTGTAATGGAGTATGTTTACAGTGTAGTATTAGTGCTTAATTACTTAGCTAAAGGATCTGAATGCTTCTTCCACCACTGTTAGCACGGATAGTTGCAGTAACCTTTTCTGCATTAGGGGAGGGGCCATGGAAAGTTTAATGAGCTGGGGAAGTGCAAAAGTAAACCATAGGGTTCACCCCATTGATCTGCTTTCTATTTCTACTTGTTCTAGCACAATATCCATCTATGTGGTTACCAAATAGTTTCAATCTGATCATTCTTCTGTCAAATATTCCCTTGTATAAATCATTGTTTGTGTTTCCTCACTCCTGACTGTGTCCTTGCAGTTTGCAGCTGCGCTATGGATTTGGTTGGGGACAAAGGGTTGGTCGTGAAGTGAACTCTGTACAAGAGCTGATCCTGAATGAAGGAGAGTCCTTTACTCAGGTGAGAGACTTTATAATATTAAAGTAATACATTGATATTGGTTTAAGTGCGTGATTCAAACGTGACCAGACAACGTATTGTAATGTGTATTGACATTGATATACATATATTATACAAATTATACACATAATCCATAATAAAGGTTCAGAAAATATAAGTAGTATTATAACTTGTTTTAAATACATGATTTGTTTACTCACTGGGGACAAACCACACGCACTAATGTCATTGTGCTCTCATGGACATGTTTCAGGTCTCTGGGAAATACCAGTCCAGCTACATCTATCAGCTGATCTTCGTGACCTCCAGTGGGCGTTCTCTGATTGTCGGCCAGCCCAGTCAAGTAAATACCTTCCTCTACAATTTGTGTTTGTTTCAATTACACCATGATGGAAGAAGTATTCTGATCTTTAATGATCACACTTTAAAATAACTATGTAACAAGTAAATGCCCTGCATTAAATGTTATTTAAGTCAAATGTAAATATGTCAAATGTAAATAGTGTAGAGAAACAGATCCCTGTGACTGTTATATGGTTATATATACTGTATATTAAATAATTTGATTATTTTGATAGGCACTTATTTAAATGCAGGATATTACTGTTGACTACAATTTACATTTTCCATCAAATGAATAGACAAATTATTTTAGCTGCAATGTGTAAACTGATGAGTTGCACATTTATTACAAAACATCTTATTTTTACAGCTTTTTATATGTTTTGTTTGGAAAATAATGAATTCTTAAAGGATTTAAAGCTTTCAGACAAATGTCTTGAAGTAAGAAATGTAATATTTGTCTGTGAGATGTATTGTAGTAGAGTGCAGAAGTAGAGTTGGCATGCAAGGGGGAAAAATGCTCAAGGAAATGAAAAATACCTTAAATGGTTACTCCACTAATGATCTTACATTATATTACATGTCACTTGTTAGATGCTTTTATCCAAAGTGACTTACATACTCAATACTGTGGGCAATCCCCAAAGGAGCAATTTGGGGTGAAGTGTCTTGCCCAGGGACACAACGACATGCTGACTGCAGTGGGGTTTGAACCTGTGACCCCCTGATCCCAACACCAACGCACTACTCCATTGCACCACACGCCTCCCGCCTTACATTCCACCACTGCAATTATCAATGCAAGTACTTATTGTCAGGCATTAACTTGTTGATGATCTCTTACAGAAGTCCTTTAACTTCTACCCGTCCCACCCGGGCCAAGAGCTAGTGATTTTGAGCGGCACCCACAACTCTGCAGGGCTCCTTTCGATTGCTGCTCACTGGGCCGTCCCCCAGGCTCAATACAACAGCACCAACCAGGACTGATCCAGGAACCGGGAATAATCAACCTTTATCTTTATCATGGAATAATATGGAATAATGTTTGTTTAATGTGGTAATATTATATCGCTGTATGTATCAATGCCTCTGGTTTATTCATGGATTATTTTTAAACTACACCAAAGAAAAACTGTTCAAGAGAGGCTACGTTTCTTACCCTGTGTGGTGAAGTGAAACACACAGGATCTA
>CM062272.1:30719734-30724734 GCA_031216635.1 Dissostichus eleginoides
ACCTGCAGATAGAGATGCCCACTTAAAGAATATATCTTCCATGCTTTCTCTAAGGTCAAGAATAAACGTTAAACTGCGCTTTGAGCACCAGGAAAAGCGCTATACAATATACATGTATTATTATTATTATTAACTCGTTTTTTTAAGCCTCCAAGGACATAAATCCTTAATCTGCTCCGAAAGAAGAAAAATGTAGCATCTACTTTTTCATGAAAACTGGGTCAAGTCTATCTGCCAATAAAGATGTAAAGTAACTTCTAGAGTGTCTTCAAGGTGTGATTGCCCTGCAAACCGCTTCACAAAACTGGTTTAGCTCGGCAAAGCACAGGGGCTGTCCTTACCCGTAAGTGTGTTAAACCCAAACAAATGTCATCATAATGTCTTCCTGGATGTGTGTGTGTGTGTGTGTGTGTGTGTGTGTGTGTGTGTGTGTGTGTGTGTGTGTGTGTGTGTGTGTGTGTGTGTGTGTGTGTGTGTGTGAACATATATAAGTGCCAGTCTTCTAGTGTCATCTCACACTTTGCTCAGGACTCAAGCTGGTTTCAGGAGATCTACTTTGCAGGTGAGCATCTGTGCAGTTGTTGATAATGGACTTTCAGATAAACTTTATTGGCATCTTACTGCAGAAACTCTGCACATCTGAAAACACATCTATTTCGATTGTACCTTGGCAATTCAATTATTGCTGACTTGTTTTTGTTAGTTTAGGCCTACTATGATCTTGCTTGAATGAATATATCGTCACTTTCTTTGTTGTTCGGAGTTTGAATTGTTATGGTTTTTGCACTTATTGTAAGTCGCTTCGGATAAAAGCGTCAGCTCAGTGATATGTAATGTAATGTTAACGGGTAGAGCTCATTTAAATTCCAATGCCTTTATTATAATTCACACTGGCTTTTGTTCATGCAGAGGATATTTGCTTCTTAAAGAAGAATGTCCGACTGTTTTTTTGTCTAAATAAATGTTGACGGATATTTGATCATTATGATGTTTTGATGCATTCTTTCATCAGATTTCAGTGTTGTTCTGGACTCATTCACCCACCAGAATGTTTTCCTTCCTGTTCCTTGCGGTGCTCTGGGCCAGCTGCATGACAGGTAAGATATAAAGATTTAAAGGGGACCTATCATGCAAAATGCACTTTTTGATGTCTTTTATACATAAGTATGTGTCCCCGGTGTCTCAGGGAACTCACAAAGTGTCAGAAAAGACAACCCTCTCTCTTTTCCTCCGTGTGCAAATCTCTAAAAACGGGGAACAACGGAGCTGATCCAGATTGGCGTCCGATATGACGTAATGTGGGCTGGCTTTACGGCCACGGACCTATCAGAAACGTTGCTATCAGAAACAATGCCGAAGCAGTATGGCTTCCTCTCACATAATACATATTTTACTTCTCCAGCTCCCTTGCCTCAGTACACCTTCTCCCCCGCTGTTGGTAGTGGTGGAGGCACGGCATTCTCCACAGAAAATGAAAATGGACCAATCACAGGGATCCGACTCTGGGAAAATAGCAACAGTTACATCACTGGGTCAGTCTGTCCTCCTTCTTTAACACAAATTCTAAGAACTGTGTGGAAGTTAAAGAGGGTCTAACATTGGGAGGATTGTGCATATATTATTTAAGCTGAAGGGCGAGTGATACAAGGTTCTTTTGAAAGAAGGTGAGGGTAAGGGTTAGTTACCAGTCTAAGAATGAAGCAATAAAGAAGCACACACAGAAAACAAAAATGGAGGTCTAATGTTCAGAAAAACATGTCACTCCACTGTATTTCTGTCTGTAGGTTTTGTTGTACGTTCTTGTCACTAACCCTAGATTGTATGGGTGATGTTAGCAAAAGGTGCACCAATCTGAATTATTCCTGCACCACTCAATTCTATAATTTCCTGAGTTGTAGTAATTGATTTCATTTATTTTATTGAAGAAAATATTAACAGGCAAGGGTGAAATGTAATTAGGTATATTAACTGAAATACTGTACATGTGTGGTATTTGTACTTTACTTAAGTATTTTCTTTATGTGCCACATTATACCAACCACTACATTTCAAAGTGAAATATTGTCTTGAATGTATTGATGTAGATTAAACTATCCAAAGTTATATTTAGGTATACCTAAAATAATGAACGTGTTGACAAAAAGGTTATTGGCAGTTATTTTGCTTTTTGTTTGTCTTTTTTTGTAAAAACATTTACCAGCTTTTCAAATGTTGAGATTTGCTGCATTTCCTTATGAATACTTTAATTTATTTATATTTTTTAAAGTTTTTTCTACAATGGCTACTTTATACTAAAACAACCTATTCCTGATTATACTTCAATAATTTTAATTAAGTACCATTCTCAAGGCAGTACTTTTGCCTGTAATGGAGTATGTTTACAGTGTAGTATTAGTGCTTAATTACTTAGCTAAAGGATCTGAATGCTTCTTCCACCACCGTTAGCACGGATAGTTGCAGTAACCTTTTCTGCATTAAGGGGAGGGGCCATGGAAAGTTTAATGAGCTGGGGAAGTGCAAAAGTAAACCATAGGGTTCACCCCATTGATCTGCTTTCTATTTCTACTTGTTCTAGCACAATATCCATCTATGTGGTTACCAAATAGTTTCAATCTGATCATTCTTCTGTCAAATATTCCTTGTATAAATCATTGTTTGTGTTTCCTCACTCCTGACTGTGTCCTTGCAGTTTGCAGCTGCGCTATGGATTTGGTTGGGGACAAAGGGTTGGTCGTGAAGTGAACTCTGTACAAGAGCTGATCCTGAATGAAGGAGAGTCCTTTACTCAGGTGAGAGACTTTATAATATTAAAGTAATACATTGATATTGGTTTAAGTGCGTGATTCAAACGTGACCAGACAACGTATTGTAATGTGTATTGACATTGATATACATATATTATACAAATTATACACATAATCCATAATAAAGGTTCAGAAAATATAAGTAGTATTATAACTTGTTTTAAATACATGATTTGTTTACTCACTGGGGACAAACCACACGCACTAATGTCATTGTGCTCTCATGGACATGTTTCAGGTCTCTGGGAAATACCAGTCCAGCTACATCTATCAGCTGATCTTCGTGACCTCCAGTGGGCGTTCTCTGATTGTCGGCCAGCCCAGTCAAGTAAATACCTTCCTCTACAATTTGTGTTTGTTTCAATTACACCATGATGGAAGAAGTATTCTGATCTTTAATGATCACACTTTAAAATAACTATGTAACAAGTAAATGCCCTGCATTAAATGTTATTTAAGTCAAATGTAAATATGTCAAATGTAAATAGTGTAGAGAAACAGATCCCTGTGACTGTTATATGGTTATATATACTGTATATTAAATAATTTGATTATTTTGATAGGCACTTATTTAAATGCAGGATATTACTGTTGACTACAATTTACATTTTCCATCAAATGAATAGACAAATTATTTTAGCTGCAATGTGTAAACTGATGAGTTGCACATTTATTACAAAACATCTTATTTTTACAGCTTTTTATATGTTTTGTTTGGAAAATAATGAATTCTTAAAGGATTTAAAGCTTTCAGACAAATGTCTTGAAGTAAGAAATGTAATATTTGTCTGTGAGATGTATTGTAGTAGAGTGCAGAAGTAGAATTGGCATGCAAGGGGGAAAAATGCTCAAGGAAATGAAAAATACCTTAAATGGTTACTCCACTAATGATCTTACATTATATTACATGTCACTTGTTAGATGCTTTTATCCAAAGTGACTTACATACTCAATACTGTGGGCAATCCCCAAAGGAGCAATTTGGGGTGAAGTGTCTTGCCCAGGGACACAACGACATGCTGACTGCAGTGGGGTTTGAACCTGTGACCCCCTGATCCCAACACCAACGCACTACTCCATTGCACCACACGCCTCCCGCCTTACATTCCACCACTGCAATTATCAATGCAAGTACTTATTGTCAGGCATTAACTTGTTGATGATCTCTTACAGAAGTCCTTTAACTTCTACCCGTCCCACCCGGGCCAAGAGCTAGTGATTTTGAGCGGCACCCACAACTCTGCAGGGCTCCTTTCGATTGCTGCTCACTGGGCCGTCCCCCAGGCTCAATACAACAGCACCAACCAGGACTGATCCAGGAACCGGGAATAATCAACCTTTATCTTTATCATGGAATAATATGGAATAATGTTTGTTTAATGTGGTAATATTATATCGCTGTATGTATCAATGCCTCTGGTTTATTCATGGATTATTTTTAAACTACACCAAAGAAAAACTGTTCAAGAGAGGCTACGTTTCTTACCCTGTGTGGTGAAGTGAAACACACAGGATCTACTAAACCTGTTCTTTATAGACAATACTTGGAAATAGCAGTGTTTTAATGAAAAACCGTTTGCACTCATACAGCAATGAAGGAAACAAAGCGGTGATGACTTTTATTTAATAATGACCTCATATAGGTTTAGGAATTCCCACTGTAAGGATGACAACATGTATGCAAATGACTGTGATTGTAATGTGATGTTCTACCTCAGCCTCATTACATTTTGTTGCATTGTAAGGTACTCTTTTTCTCTTTTGACTTACAAATAAAAAATAAAAATAAAAAGCAAGTTGGTTGTATGTAAAGAAACTCACTCTGGTCTTCCACACAAAGTATATACTCAATGTCTCTAACTCATTTCTGTATTCTATGGGTACATCTTACGTAGATTTACATTAAATGAAAAGCGAGTTTGTGCAGGATTTTGATAACTGATTCTTATTCATCTGGTGACACTACACTTCACAAGAAAACAGCGAACACACTGAAAAAACGTGTGTCATTGCTCATTTTAGCAAAGATTTCACTGTTTTTTGTACATGTTAATTACTCATCACATCTTCTCTGGTAGTTCCTGCTACAGTAGGTTTCCGCAGAACCTCATTTGCTGTCATGAGACAAACACAAACTCACAAATGTATTACCAGCCACCTACACAGTTTAGTGGCTGGCAATAAGCTCAGTGTGAT